>RSDY01000009.1:267387-829050 GCA_010758995.1 Sporobolomyces pararoseus | reverse complement strand
CGGCGGAAATTCGAATCAAATTTCTTCCTCCTCCTCCTCTTCTTCTTCGTCATCGTCAGGTTCTTCCTCTTCGTCTTTCCAATCGTCGTCGTCTTTCGTCTCTTCTTCGTCAAGCTCGAGTTCGGGAAGGTTCAAAGATAGTAAGGCTTCCTTTCGTGTCAGACTACGCTGTTAAGAATTGAGCTAAAGCAACGTCCATCTCCATACAGAACGTCACCGTAGTCGTCACCAGCCTCGCTCAAATACCTCGATCGAGCAACGAGAAGTTTCCTTCCCTCCCTCTCTCCTTGAGAAACGCCTCCAAAACCTCCTCGAGGAAGAAGCTCGTCATGTCTAATCTGCATCGTGACCTCGTTTATGCTCTCTCTTCTCTCAGTCGTGTAGCTTGCTAGATTTGCTTAGAAAGAAAAGTGGAACTGGTTTTCATTTTGAGGTTTTTGAATTTCACCCGAGAGATCGAGAAAGGAATCCGTAGCAGCTTGATCTTTGCTGAGCTGAGAAAGGGTTCAGAGCTATCAAATATGTTCGCTGAAAAGCGCCTTGAGGGTCAACAAACACAGATGGGTCAGAACGAGGTCAAATTTCGAAAGGTAAAAATGGGAGAAACTCACAATTTACTCTTTTGGTTCGCGCTAAACACTTCTAGATCGAGTCGACCTGAGGTCCCGGATCTTGCCGCTTGCACTCAAAGGTCTCCTATCGTCTCAGCTATTACTCCTCCTCCTCCTCTGACTCTGATTCGAATAACTCTGGTTCCCCCTCTTCATCATCAGTCGTACTATCCTCGTCGTAAGGTTCTAATCCGTATCCAATATGAAGATAAGTCCCGACGATCCCAGTCCTCTCGATTGCTATTCCGAAAGTTTTGCAAACCTTTTCTAAACCTCCTTGCACTACTAGCTGTCGCCTATGGTCAGGCCCACTGACCCAGTTTCCCATGAAAGGAGGTATGGCGATGATTCGGCGAAGGTGAAGTAGGGAACGAGAGCGGATCGCTTTGACTAATAAACGACGATTCATAAAATCTTTGTCGAGGAAGAGAAAACTGGACGAGGTATCGAGGCAGGACGTCGAACATTTTTTCATAGCCTAAATCGAATTCTACTTCTTCCGTTTGTGTCGAAATTGAAAGGTTCTTGACATTTCTCGCCGAGAGAAGAATCCGTCGAACCCCTTGTACATAATAATTCCTACGGATCTGGACTGCGTCTTCGTCGTCGGAGGCAGATAGAAGGAGCCTGGTAATATTTCGGGTCTTGAGGAGCGTCGGAATAGCTGGCTACGAATTCGAGTCGAAGATTGGAAAGATTCGGGAAGTTGGCTAGATCGAACCCTGCATCTCCTCCCGGAAGTGAGAACGCTAGAATGGTGAGACTTGAGTGCGAGAGTCTCGTCGCTTGCTTGAAGCAATCCGATCTGGGTTCCAAGAGAACGAGTTTTCGAAATTTGCACGAGAGATTCGGGAACGGAGGGTCGGATTCCGATTCAGGAGGACCTGGTAGTATGCCCTTGTACTTCTCCAATTTGGTCAAGTTGGATAAGATTGCATTGAGTGTGGTGTACTCTAGACCGGCGTCGGGAAGAGTGAGAGAACGTAGTCGAGGTTGATGTTTCGAAATCAGTTTGATCAATTCTTCCTCTGCACCTTGGAGAGAAGTATGGTTCCAGCTAGTCCTAATTGATTCTAGATGTTTCAGGCGCGAGAGGGTGTGTGCCAGAATGACCAAGTCCGAGGCGAGAGCTTGAGCAGCTGAAAGTCTGATCCCTCTCACTAAATTTGCGCAATCCGGATAATCCACCAATGTGCTGACCAGCTCCCGATACCTTGACCCAGGGTTCTCACAGTCCATGTTCAGGTCGAGGAAAACTTGTCGGTACAGTAGAGGGCGAGCGAGTTCGAGGAAGAGATGATTGACGAGGCAGAGGGAGGAGAGAGTCGAGTTGCGTTCTGGAGAAGGGTGAGCAGGAATTGCTTCGAAGACCTCAGAGATGACTTCGGGTGGAAGAGTTAGGAAGGCTGTAGAAGGAGTGAGGGAGGAGTGATCCGAGGGAGAGAAGGACGGAGCGAGCGGGAGAACTCGAGAGGTACAATCAGAGCTGCACAAGTGAAGCGCGTCAGCCGTGCAATATATAGCTTATTGGGAGCCTCGACTACCTTCCTGCTGCCTCTCCGAAGCTGGGTCGATCAAGTTGAGTGTTTCAAGTTTGAATGCATTGATGAAACGTTCCTCCTCAAGTTGAAGGTCCAATACTGCGAGACGAAGTAGTCTGCAGCTATCTGGAGCTTCTTGTGATAGTACTGCAGTGACGCTTGACTCGATTCGGTATGATGCAGAAGAAAGAGAGAGCCTGAAACGGAGCGCGCCTTTGATCCGTTCTCTCTTCTCAGCTATTCACTCGTCCTACTCAAAGTATCCGGTCAGTAAATCACAATGCCCTCAATAATGGAGAAAACGCATCAAAGAACGTTCTCTGTTCGGCTTCATCTCGTCAATCGATCTATCTCGGCTCTGGCGGTCCCACCTCGCACGGAAGGCCCTCGCAGGCTCAGCTCAGGCATCTCAGATCGCTGCACGAACACCATAGACGCTAAGGCCCCGGCTATTCTCGCTCGGTGCTGACGGTCTTTGCCTTGAAGATCAAAATCCTTCATTTTCTTCCTTTTCTCTCCCGTCGTCCGCTCTTTGATAGAGATGGACTCACGGCGTTCAGTTCCGAGACCGAAGGGGATACCCGACTTGAGGCCAGAAGACGTTCCTGCGGACAATCGTGAAAGCGGAAATCATTCCAAGGTTCAGTTATTCTGGAAGGATCCAACGACCACAAGAATCTGGTGTAGATACCCTCGGTGTCCATACAGTAACAATAAGATCTCGTCAGTAAGTGAGCCTCTCACCGCTCGAAAGGCTCGTCAATGCAAAGTAGCTCATTTTTTCGCCTCATTTCTCTTTTATCAGCTAGCTACCGAACATTACAAATACGCTCACATGGGGAAAAGGGAGATTCGGTACAAGAAGCTTTGTAAACTGTGTGACTACTTGGCCTCGGTGAGCGTTGAGCCAATTCCGATTTCTTCGTGATCCTTTTTCGTTCACTCACGTCTGACTCACTCATGTTTGATGCGCACCACGGCAGGAAGCTGATCGGTGTAGAGACCATGTATTGATCCATTCTGTAACAATTGAGCACCGCTTCCCATGCAAAAACAGATGTGGACGCGCTTGGTTTTCAACACCTTCGTGAGTATTTTCGTTTTCACCTCTACTTGCCCGTCTTTCCTGCTCACCTCTTTCGCTTCTCAAGTTCTGGAAAGCAACACGAGGATAAATTTTGCCCGAAACGTCATCCTAGACCACTCAATCTTTACGCTCGCAATTGGAATGATGAGAAAAAGGAGTTTGAACACGTCGTATGCTCACTCTTCTTTCGAACATCAGACTCCTTCCGAGAACTCGAAGCTGACGTCCTGCTTCTGACTTTGTGAAGCCAAACGAAAGTCTCGACAAGGGATTGACCGAAGTCGACTTTAGCGCATACGAAGCTCCGAAAAGTCTAGGTTCTCAACCTTCAGCAGTACACACTCCGGCTGGACGATATTCACTTCCCTCGAATCATCACATCCTCGATTTGGGTTCGAGTCCGACGCAGGCGACAAACCTCCCGCGCCTAGCTCCTCGAGACCAATCTGCTACTTTCTATCACGGCGACCGTGGCACTGATTCGACGCATCCGAACAACCACAATCTCAAGAACTCTAGGCTAGCCGAAACCGCTTCTCATTTTCAGACTATCTTCGATACTTCTCACCTTCAATCCAACCTCGACACTTCGCTAAACAATTCTGCCTACTTCCTTCCCGGTCAAGCGACTCCCTCCTTCGATCAGCAACTTCACCTGCACCAGACACCTTATCACACTGTCCGAAGCCATCAGTATCATCCCCGGGACTTCGCGTTCGTCGATCCTCGATTTTTCGAGTCTCACTTGCGCTCTTCATTTTCTACCCTTCAATCTCCCCACCCTAACAACATCTCCGAATACACTCCTATCGCTCGCAGAGGCCCCACTCCCGTCTTCTCGTACTCTTCTGGTCAGATTTCGACCCCGGCTGAGCATCCTCCTCCCTTCGAAGACTCTCTCAATGATTCGTTCATCAACAATCCCTTTGAAACTCGTTCTACCCCTAGATTACCTCCTTCCGTCGACGTCCCTCAGCAACAGCAACAACAACAACAACAACAACAACAACAACAACAAAGATTTTCTCCTCCTTTCGACACATTCGTTCCCTCGTACAACAACAATTTATCGAATGACCACTATTCTGCGACAGGAAAGACTCACTGGTAGGGGTAGGAGAAGGTAAGGCTATCAGCAGGAAAGGCGTCGAGAGGTCGAAGGAAACGAAGAGAGAGGGAAATTTTTGTTCGAGAAGATGGAATGAGTAAGTGAGTCGGATGCGATTCGAAACAAGGGTCAAACAGGTGGACATGTCTAGCGACGAGCTTGGATTAGGAACTGAGCGGGACAGAAAAATTGTCGGAAGAAACTGAAAAAATGACACTTTGGACAAAGATCCGAAATCTCGTTTCCTTCGTTCGGGAAGTGGACCGTTTCTTGACAGTTGCTAGAAAACGAAGCCGAGTTATCGAGAGCACGGGGGATCTCAACTGGGGCCACCTCGAACACGATCAAAATGCTGAAACGAGAGATTGTTCCTCCAATCGAAACTTGGTCCTTCCCCTTTCTGTCTCTCCCTGTCTTCTACCTCCACTCTCGCATGACAGATCTCTTCCAGACCGTTGACGCAAACCACAACACACGATTCGACTCAATGCCTACTTCACAAGCGTTTCCGAAAAATTCAGTCGCATCACTCTTTGGATAAAATTTCTTTCTCCCAATGCGCTTTTCGGTTGTTGCGAATATTACAAGCTATCTTCCTTCTTTTCTTATCCTCTCGCATAGAGAGACACGTTGCAACTAATGTCTCTCGAGCTACATCGACTGGGCGTGACGATGGCGCAAAGAAACCGACCCGGGGAAGAAGCGACGAAAGTTGCAGAGCTACAGCCGAATTCCTTCGCAGTAGTTTTGGCAAGCTAGAAACCTTCACGCGGTTGACATTGTAGAGATGAAACAAGTCGTGAACTTCTGAACAATGTGACTATCGTGTTTCCAGGAGAAGAGACAGTAAAGCACAGCGAAGATCCCTCTCCTTGAACCGTCGGTCACATTCCTTTACTCCCTCGTGTCAGACAGTGCTCTTACTATGTCGTACTCCAGCTCTTTTTGCACCTTCACTCATCTGAACCATCATCAGTTTCGTAAGCTTCGTTTGAGTCGTCCGACTCTTCGTCCCAACTGTTTTCCTGCTCCTCATACGAATCCAAATCTGATTGCTCTTCTTCGTGATCGGTCGTACTATCTTCTTGTAACGGTTCCAGCCCGTATCCTTGATGATACCATTGACCGATGATTCCGATACGCTCGATCTTGATTCCGTAAGGCCCACAAAACTCGATCAATTCCTCCTGCGCTGTAACCTGTTGCCAATGATGGATTTCTTCGAAATCTTTACCAGCGCCAAGAGGTAATACGGTGATTTGGCGCAGGCGAGGGAGAGACCGAGAACGGATCGCTTTGAATAATAAAGATTGATTAACGGATTTGGGACGGAGAAGGACAGGGAAGGATGAGAAATGGACCAAAGATGGAGGGAGGACGTCGAGTAGGCGATGAGAGCGTAGATCGGCTGCTAGCAGATCGTCTTCTGTCGAGATTGAGAAGCTTTCGACAGCTCTCGCCGAAACAAGAATCCGTCGGATCCCTCGAACGAGACTACTACTGGTATAATTGACCGCTTCTGCTACACTGCCGCGCTCCAGCCTGGTCGACCATTCTATTCCCAATTGAAGTCGCAGATTGACGAGGTTTGGGAATTGCGAGAGGTCGAACTCTGATTCCGGAGTAGGTGAGAGTCCTAAGCTGGTGAGACTCGAGTGAGAGAATCTTGTTAGATGCTGGAAACAGGTCTGATCGGGTTGGAGAAGAACGAGTTTTCGAAGCTTGCACGAGAGATTCGGGAATGGAAGAAGGGGTTCCGATTTGTGAGGGCCGGGTAGAGATCCTGTATAGCTCTCGAGCTGGGGAAGTTTAGAGAACATTGTGTTGAGCGTGGTGTGATCGAGGCCGATGCCGGGGAGAGTGAGTGAACGTAATCGAGGTTGATGTTTCGAAATCATTTTAATCAGCCTTTCCCCTCCGTCTTCGATAGAAGAATGGTTCCAGCTCATCCTGATCCATTCCAAATGTTTGAGGTGTGAAAGAACGTATGCGACAATGACCGTGTCCGAGTCAAGGGCTTCAGCTGTTGGAAGTCTAATCCCCCTGACTAAATTTGCACAATCCGGATAATCGACCAACGTTTCTACTAGCTTGCGATACCTCGAATCGAAATCGTCATAGTCCTTATTCAGGTTAAGGAAGACTTCTCGGTATAGAAGAGGTCGTGCGAGTTCGAGGAAAAGATGGTTGACGAGGCAGAGGTAGGAGAGGGTCGAGTTGCGTTCGGAGGAAGGGTGAGCAGGAATCGCTTCGAAGATCTCGGAGATGAGCTCGGGAGGGAGAGAAATGAAGGAAATAGGAGTAATGGAAGGAGCACTGGAAGAGATTGGACGAGGAAGAGAGGAGGGATCCGAGGGAGGGAAGGAAGGAGCGAGCGGAGGGAGTTCAGAGGTACAGTTGAAGCTGTAGCAGTCGAGGGTCGTCAGTAAGGATATCTGTAGTCTATACAAACTCTAATGTACCTTTTCGCTGAGCCTCCGAGGCTGAGTTGATCGAGTTGAGAGTTCAAGTTTGAATCCATTGATGAAACGTTCCTCCTCGCTTGCAAGGTCGATTACTGCCGCTTTGAGTAGTGTGAAGCTATCCGTAGCTTCTTTCGATAGTATCGTAGCGGCGTTTGAGGTGATCGGGCGAGTTGGTAAAGGAGAAGAAGTGAAAAGAGCATCATTTTCTCAATCCACCACATCTTGGTCGTCGCCTCGTTTGTGATTTGTGTACACTTCAGTTCCTAATATTTGTCTCTTCGATGCCTACCCAAGGAAAAACCATGCAATAACACAATATGCACAAGGGAAAATCGAATAAATAAATAAATAGAACTCCTCGACTCGATATGCGACATAAGCGAGAGACTGAACTCTTCAAACATCGAACCTGGCAGCCAACAACAGAAATACGAAAGAAAAGATCTACTCGGACTTTGATCCTCCATGACACCGGAAGAGATTTTCTCATTGACCTTCTGCGTCTCTTCTAATCCTCTCCCTTTCCTTCTCCCTACTCATCTCATCTCCTCCTCCACCTCCTCCGGTAACACTTCCTAATCGTTTCTCCAATTCGATTTCCACACAGAAACTAAACCTCATTTCCCTCACGAATGTATAAAAATCAATCGTTTTCTCATTAAGTTTTTGTATCAGAGGTTGAGTTACTGGTAGAGGTAAATAGTTTGGTGGAGTTATCGATGAAACTAGGGATTGGAGAGAGATAGAAGAATTCAGTTCAAATGGGAAGTGAAAAGGGATAAAGCGAGAGAATTCTTACGAGCATATGAAGTTTTAGAAACATCTAATTCAAAAGTGAAAGATCTTGAATAACTTGTACGATCTAAATGTACGAATTTGAATTGTACCACATCGTCTAACAATCGAAACCGAACGAGAGTGAGAGGGTGAGATAGGATCAATACCAGTGATGAAGAGAGGAGAGAGAGAAAGAGAAAGAAAGAAAAAAAAGGTGAACTTACGACCTTTACCTCTAATTTTAACTCCCAAATATCTCTCGAAATGATCCAGTTCAGGTTTGTTGAGTGCTAATTGAGCATTGAATGCTGAAACTTGTCTAGCTTTGACTGTTAATCTCGGAGGGGGGTAAATTAAATTAGGATTTACATTTCGAGAAAAAAGGAGAAGAGTTGGAAGACTTACGATCTCTCCTAGATTGTAGCCTAGTCAAAGCTTCTCTAACTTCTTGTTGGTAACCTTCCAATTTAACTTTTAGTTTCTCAGTTTGTCGGTTAACGTTTGTTTCATTCTCTTTCGCATTTTCCATTTCTTCTCTCTCTTTAGTTTGATTCTTGACCATCTCTTTCGCAACTTCCCCCAACTCTCTAATCCGGTTCTCGTAACTTATCCTCTCACTCTCCAAATGAGTTAAATGTTCCCTCAATTGCCTTTTGATTTCTTCTGTAGAACGAGATAAAACTTCAACGGTTGAATCTACCATGTCCATATCTTGTTGCAACATTTCTGAAAATTCTGGATCTTCGGCGTAAGGGTTTGAAGGGTACTTTTTAGTGTTCAAAGGAGGGAGAGCTGGGAATTCCGGAGGAGCTAGGTTGGTGACTCTGAACGGAGAGTTGAGGTTGGCAAGGGTTGAACGTCGGTTAGAGCGTGGTGTTGTAGCTGAAGTATACATTCCTCCACCTCCTCCTCCTCCACCACCTCGAGGTGTTGTCGGGTACATCTCGATTTGTTTGTTTTGATTCGTGAAATGAGTTGAGAGAGTTCCGGGGGATTCGGATAGAGATAGCTCGGAGGAGGTAGTCAGGTGATTGAGTAGCAGTAGATCTAGAGGTGCAATAAGTGTTCGATTCGGAATGGCGAGAGAGAGAGAGGGAAAGGAAGGAATGTTGGATGATTTGAGAAACGCGGTCAGACGATTCAATTCGCTTCTCGTCTGGTGACCGACTACCCTACCCACTCTCTTTTCCTTTCATTACTACTTGCTCTCTCTCTTTCCATCTATACACCCTCCTCAGACTTCCGACAGTCAAAGGGATCAGAGAGTGTGTGTTATGGCCTACCGTCACTCTCCTTTCTCTCAACCGCCTTTAACTCCTCCTGAACCAGTTCTACTCTCAAACAACAACAACAATAATAAAGAGAACTATACACCTCATCAACCACAGCAACATCAGTACTCGAACAAGATGATCCCTCAGCCAGTTCCTCCTCCTCCTCCTTCTTCTTACCCACTACCTCCTTCTCCTACCAAACAACAGTCTACTACTACTGGTACTAATGGATACGTATCTCATTACACTAGACCTATGGCAAAACTGAATAATCAGAATGAACCAACCATGACTCAACTATTAGCTTCTCAACCTACTTCTTTAGCTCATTACTCTAAAAGAGGTGGGAACGGTGGAGGAGATGGTGATAGTACGATGGGTAACGCGACAGGTTTATTGAGTTGGAGAAAAGGTCAAGGTTTCAAAGAATGGGAAAAATTGAAATTGAATTCAAACGAAGTTAAACGTAAAGCTGATGTAGCTCAACTTTGTAAGTTTCTTCAAAACTTCTTGATAGTGTGAGTATATGTGTGTCTGTACTGACTGACAAAGATATCTGTGGTGTTGTTCATAAGACTTTTACGATCATTATTTCGATTTATTGAGTTATCTACACAATCGTAAAGAAAGACTTTCAACCTTTCACACTTCGTTACAAACTCGTTCTTCAACCAATACTCTCACTCGTGAACAAGCTTTATCAGAATGGAACCTCCATTTGGAGAAAGAACATTCAATCTTGAGAAAGAGGAGAACCAAATTGAAATTGGAAAATTTTCATATCGTTACTCAAGTCGGTCAAGGTGGTTACGGAGAAGTTTACTTAGCTAGACATAAAGAAACTAATCAAGTTGTAGCATTGAAAAAAATGAAGAAGAAAACTTTAGCTAAAATGGATGAGGTAAAAAAAAAAACCAAATTCTATACATTATCTGTCTTGTTCTTTTCAACGCTGACTGAATCGTGTTTTGTTTGTTCAGATTCGACACGTTTTAACTGAAAGAGATATCCTAGCTTCAACTTCTTCCCCTTGGTTAGTTAGACTGTTGTACGCTTTCCAAGACCCTTTGCACGTTTTTTTAGCAATGGATTTCATCGCGGGAGGAGATTTCAGAACTTTGTTGAACAATTCTGGAGTTTTGAAAGAAGAACATGCAAGGTTTTATATTTCTGAAATGTTTTGTTCAGTCAACGAGTTGCACAAACTGGGTTACATTCATAGAGATTTGAAACCAGAGGTAAAAGAAAACTTTCTCTTTCTTCTCTTCTCTTCTCTTTTGTAGTTGTAGACTAACGAAAGACTTGTAAATATATAGAATTTTTTGATTGATCCTTCGGGTCACATCAAATTGACAGATTTCGGTTTAGCTGCAGGAGCTTTGAATCCAGGTAAAATAGAACATCTCAAACACAAAGTTCGTTTTTTTTTCTCTTCTTCCTCTCACTTTCTCTCTCTCTTCCTCACCACACTCTTTGCCATATTCACTGATTGACGATTCTTGTATGTTTTTGGTTATTCCAACCAGTTGGATGAAGTAGCAGATTCACCTCTAGTGATGAGATCTACGATCGAAATGAAATCGATTTACAAAACTTTGAGAATGGCCGAACATAGAACTGCAGATTCAGTGGTAGGGAGTCCAGATTACATGGCGATTGAAACTTTGAGAGGTTTGGAATATAGTTATTCGGTAGATTATTGGAGTTTAGGTTGTATCTTATTCGAGTAAGTTATCTTCCTCTTGCTCTATTTCTAACCAAAGAAGAATTCATTGAGCTGATCAAAACGAAGTGTTGTCTCTATAGGTTCTTGGCAGGTTTCCCACCTTTTTCAGGTGCAACTCCGGAAGAAACTTGGACAAATTTGAAAAATTGGTCAAAATCTTTGAGGAGACCTCATTACGATCGACCAGAAGATCGAATTTTCAACCTATCTGATCAAGGTTGGTACGCTATTACTTGGTAAGTCTTTTTCCTTTCGCCCTTCTCGACTCTGGCTCTCATCTATCGAGACGCGAGAATCAAATAAAGCTGATTTTTTTTTTTTTTTTCTTTCTTTTCTTTCTTGCTTCAAAAGTTTGATCACTTCTAGAGAAAAGAGGATCAGTACTTTGGAAGGTATTAAACAACACCCTTTCTTTGAAGGAGTTGATTGGGATGGGTTGAGAGAGAGGAAAGCACCTTTCATTCCTGCATTGGATTCAGAAATCGATGCTGGTTACTTTGACGATGTGAGTTCCCTCTCTCCTTTCCTTTCCTTTCATCCCCCAATTTACGATGGAAACTAATTGGCTTGGAAACTATTCGAACGTCTGATATCCAGTTCAATTCTGAAGCGGACATGGCTAAATACGCAGAAGTTCGAGAGAAACAACGCCACGTCGATGCAGTTTTGGAAAAAGGGGATAAATTCAACAGAGGAGTTTGGGTAGGGTTCACTTTCAAAGCGAAAAAGGAAGCGGAGAAAGCGGTGAAAGAGAAAGAAGAGAAAGAGGAAGAATTGAGGTTACAGAAGGAGGAACTCGAGAGGGCGGAAGAAGAAAGTTTGTACGAATTGTTCTAAACGTTACTCCCTCAAGATATACGACCGAGATACCTCTATCTATCTCTAATTCTATTGACTTACACCTTCAACTTAATGACTTCCTCTCGGTTTCGTTCGTTTTTCTTTATTCATTTCGCCTTTCTTTTCTTCCTTGCACATAAGTCTCACAGTCTATTTCACCTAGTCTTCCTCGCCTCTTTTCGTTCTTTCTTCTGCAGTCTCGACTCCCCGTTTTCTTCGATTTCCCGTTGTCGATTTTTCCTTTTTCTGTCTGTTTGTTTGTCTTGTGAGACCCCGTCCGAACTCTCTCTTATCTTCCTGATGTAAATTTACCAGATCGTTCAACCACGACTTCCGATTGCTCGTAATGCGTCGAGATTGCTTTTACAAAATGCCAAAGTGATCGCAATAAAAGCTGAAGAATTGCTTGAGCAGGGTATAAGCTCATTTTCGCTGATCTTTCACTCGCTCCCTCTACTCAGATTCATTGACTCATTTCGAAATGACGTAGCAACATCAAGGGGAAGTAAGTTACGCGAGAAAGGGCGACTCGTGGAGTCAAGCTGTAGTGTTGATTGGTTCGCGCTTTTCACTATTTTTTTGTGGGAACAACTCGCTTCGAACTTCCAGGAGCGCATCTTGCTCTCAGCTCACAATCTCAGAACGGATACAGCAATTGTCACATGGAAGATTTGCGAAATTCTGTTGAAATACACTTTGATAGTATAAGATCTCTTTTCCGAAGAAAAACGTTACAAACTCTCCTTCCTCGCTCGCCTCACCCTCGTCTACACTCTGATATACTTTCACTCTTTACAACTCCGTCAAAGCCGGTAAACCCCAATTCTTTCACTATTCCACCGTTCTCCTTTCTCCGTCTCTCTGACAAAGCTCAACTCCCTCGAATCTCCGCCGTTCTGAATGCCCATTCGAAGTACTAGGAATGATCTCTATTTTTTTCTCAGGGTCTTGCAAAAGTGTGCTGCACCACGCGCTGCTCATCTCGAGTCAAAGGGAAGTTGTTTCGTTGTTGCTCGAAAGAAAGGAGGGAAGGAGGTAGATCGGGTATGACAGAGTCTGATCGGATTTGAGGGTTGTCATGAAGGGGATACAGAGGTTGAGGAGGATTCGGAGGGTGAGGTTCGAAGGAGAAGATGAGGTTTTGGGAAGGCTGATTTTGTTGTCGAGAAGAAGGGAAGAATTGAGATGTAGTAGGGTGAACAGGATGGGAAGAATTGTATGGAGGAGAAGGGCAAGACGAAGAATAGAAGGGCTCAGGGTCCAAGGAGAAGGGTTGGCTCGGGAGACGGTAGGCGGCTTCAACCGGAGGGAAGTAGCTGAAATTGTTTTGAGCTTGAGCTGTCGGTTGAAGACTCCTAGCTTGTGTAGAACGAGAGTCGTAGTTGGCATAATTGAAAGCTCCGGGAGGTGAATGACGACCAACTGGGATATGAACAGCTGAATCTCGAGAGGGTCGAGGTTTTGAAGAGGGTAAATCGTTAAAGTCAAATTCCTCTACATTTGGATCCGAGCTCTGGTTAGGCTCGAGTTCCTGTGTGAGGAAGTTGATGGCAGTATGTATCGGTCTTCAAAGTCTGAGCAGTAAAGGAGGACAGACTTGACGAACAACTGGTTCAAACTTCTTTGTCTTGTCGTTCCAATCGCGATTGTAGAGGTTCAGGGGTCGAGGGTTCTTGGTACGTTTTGGACAGAAGGTCTCTTCGTGAATCTTCCCAGAACTACAAAAAGAGACGAGTCAGTTCAGTTGCGACACCGTTTGTACTCACCCGATAGAAACTTACCAATCACTAGCGAACCAAGCGCGACCGCAGTCATTTTGGCAGGGAACACTGTTCTTGTTTGTTTGAATGTGTATTACAACGTGTTGCCGACAATTTTGAACTGACTGCAAAAACATACTGGAAATTTTCAGCGAGCACTCTCAAGAGAAAACCAAACACGCAAAACCAGTGCTCACTTTATGCTTGAAATCGCACCATATGCATAACATTTGTCTTTTTACTACTTCATGCATATGGACCTCGCGATAATGGTTCGTAACGATCTGAAGATTCGTCGCGAACAAAGTACATTCAGCGAAGCTGCGCGGGAAATGAGGGAAGGAATACACTCACAAAGGGTCTCTCGTGGCTACGGAAGGCACAACCTGGGAATCGGCACCAAAAAAGCCTTGTTCGAGGGTCTCTCCAGTGCAGGGGAACTTCTGGCCGTTTTCCCCTCTTGCTGTTGTTTTTCGGGACCTGTTCAGGTCTGAGAGAGGGAATGCCTTGCGGTCTTGAAGACATGCTGAGTTGAAGCGAAGACCGGAAAGAGCGACAGGGAGAGAACGAGAGAAGAAGGAGCGAGCGAACCGATGAATCGATACCAAAGACTGAAAGCCCTGAGCGAAACTAGCCGAAGGTCTTTGCATCGTGATTGTCGGTGCTCGTTCTGGTAATGCCTGAGCTTAGAGGTGACGTGCTCTCGAAGGTCAGAGAGCGTAGTGGGGAGAAGGGAAGAGCCGGAAAGGAAAAGAACTATAGCTAATCTTGAACTGAGGTGGCGGTCTTTGTCCTCTGTCGGGAACTCTACTTCCTTTATATTGTGCATTGTATAGGGTCGGGTGAGAATCAAAATGGTGTGAGACGAGAGAGAGCAAGAAAGGGAGGAAGTACTCGAGGAAGTTCGATCGACTCCTCCGGAGCTCCTCAATCCCCTTCGCTATTCGGGAAACTACTCGCTGCAGTGGGAACAAGCTAGAATTCGAGCACGACCCACGACCAGCACCTACAGAGCCGATGAACTAGGAGAACTTCCCTCTCATCTCTCCCTCATCCTCTTCCCTCAGTAATATTCAGCGATCCACCTCTGTCCAGCTTCAGGAACGCTCAAAGACTAGTGCACTCTCGTATTTACGCCTCAAGAGATTGGAAGGCTGTTCGGGAAGCACAGAGTCGGGATCTCCGAGATTCAATCGAGTGGAACCCGACAGCAAGCTGATTCTAACAGGAGCAGTCGTACGTAGCTAGCTCAGACACGATACACATCCTCACCTTTTGGTGCTTCTCTCTGCCCTATGCCTTTCTCGGCCGGACGAAGTGCGATTCAGGCGGAGGTGGGGAAACTAAGAGCCGTTGCTCCTCTCCTTCTTTCCATTCACTGCCCATCCCGTCCACACGCTACAACCGTACAGTCATCTGCAGAACTGAATGTCGGAAGAAAAGAAAGAGAAATGGGAACTTCGTTCAGAGGAGGAAGAAGAGGAATCTGATGATTCAAGCATCGGAACGTGCTCTCTCGCTTCGAGTCTCAATAGTTCAGAAGAAAGTTTGTCGTCAGTCTTCTTCGTGAGTCTATAGGCTAGAGTCTTACCACAGAAGGACCGGGAGAGCTGAGATGTTTTCCTGTCTTTTTTTCTTTTCGAACGTTCAGACGACATCGATTGAAGGCCGTCAAGACCCTTGGATCAAGATTGTTCGCGCTCCATCATTGTCTCGTCGACCACTTCGCCCCGGTCGAGCTTGTCATATCATCTTTGAAGCTTTGGAAGGAACGAAAATCGTTGAACTCGAGGGGAGAATTGTCGGGTTTGGTCAATTAGCTTGCGTGAGTTTGAGCCCGAGTTTGACCTTTCGAACGATAGTACGATGCGAGAGACACTGACACATGAGGTTTGAGGTGAGTTGTCCAGAAAGATCGCCACGAATTCCTTTCGATTCCTTTCTCTTTCCCTTCTTTCCTTCTCGATCACCATAACGACAACTCTCCGGCTGATAGATATTCACTCGAAGTCATGGAGACTCTCCCTCGCAGTTTCGTTTGTGCAACTTGCTCGAAAACTAAAGGTTCATCGACTTTGATCCCTCTCCCGCCTTCCTACGAACACAAAGGAAATAAGATCGAATACTGTATCGAAGTGACTGGGAAAGTTGACAAAGGAACGAAAGACAAGAAGGGAAAAGGCAAATGGAAGTTATTTAAAGAGAAACTTAAAACCGAAAGGTGAGCTTACTATTCATTTTGATTGTCTGACGGCAGTTTGAGCTTGACCTTGACTGCGCTTTTCTCCTGTTTTATAGGTTAGAGATTCCTTTCAGAGTCAATGATTATTCAAGATACGATCTCGAACGACCTCTGCCTCTTCCACCTCTCGCTCCCGAATCAACCTATCGTACTTATCCGATTTCTCAAGAATCGGTAGACGGCAAACGAAGAACAGCTCTCGTTGAATTGATGGAACCGCGCGAGATAGGTCTAGCGGCGAAAGTCTACAACGCAAAGGTGAGAGGCAGAAACTTTTTCTCTTTGGGCGCGAGGAAGAGCTGATCCGGATATCTCTCTTTCTACAGCTCAATCTGCAACTCACGAGTTCAGTAGATCACAGTGGACAGATTCGACCCTCGTTCAAGTACACTCTCCTCGCCTCACTCGGTCGACACGTTGGATCGACACTTCCTCTCCTGTCATCTTCACTTCAACTCTCTGCTGCTTACACTCATTTCGTTCTTCACAAATCGACCACAATTCATACTCCGCCTCATCCTCGCCTCAATTTTAAGCGCGTGAGACCTCTGATTCATCGAGGTGAAAGAGCATCAAACCCACTCGATTCAGGTTCAATGCATCGCGATCAACCTGGAACTATCGATGGAGTTTGGGAGTTGATTCAGAGCGAAGGCGGCGTAGACGACGAGTCATCTAGAGAAGTTTTCGTCAAGTTTGAGGGAGAGTTTGAGGTCGGACTACCGCAAAGAGGAAAGGAGGACGAGGCAGATGAACAACGTCTGATCCCAATAAGAACTTGTCAATTTGAAGTCAGGTAAGTCCATTCCCACGAGTGTTCGTTGTAAGGTCTTGGCTGAATTGTAATCTCTTCTTCCAGATACGATTTAACTGCGACTTTTCAATTCGGTTCCGATTTCAACTCTCTCGTTATGCTCAAATCGACAAATCTTCCGCTTCACGTCAAAGCAAGCAATCTCTTGTCGAATTCGTATCTGAAGGCAATTCACTCTTCTTCGTTGAGGTCGCTAGACAAATTGGAGAAAGAATTCCTCGACAACTCAGAGCCTCTCCCCTCGAAATTACGAACCTCTGCTTCCTCTCCTTCCCTACGGCCAGCAGCTACAACATCAGAAGCGAGACTTCCAGGGGATCTACCAGCCTACGACCCTTCGGCTCGACCACTCTCTGCCGAAGAAGAGAAGCGTCAACTCGCTACGAGCGAACAAGAACAACAATCGACTTCGACATCGGAACTTCCAGAGTATACTCCTGATTTTCAAGGAGAATCGACTGCAGAAGTAGTAGTGAGGGATCCGGAAGAACCGCCTAGTTGGGAAGAGACAGTTCGAGACGATATGATCGACGATTGGGTTGCAGCGAGCGTAGCTTTGAATGACGATGGGAACTAGTGTAACGAGATTGTGTATCAAACTTTCAGGATCCAGGAATAAGTCTTGTGCTTGCATTGATAAAAAAGGAGAAGAAGAGAAAGCACGGGATACAAAATAAAAACAGAAACAAAATATAGTTTCGAAGTCAGAAAGGGTTGCTGTTCGAGGTGTTGCTATAGAGACGAGGATCATATGAATTGAACAAAGCTACATGAGGGTTCGTGGAGGAAGGCCTCACGAGGGGAGGGGCGTGTTCAGGCGCGTTGGAGGAAGAAGAGGTAAATTGAGCGATGTCGAATCCTCTTGGCAAATGGCGATATGACTGAGCGTACGGCTGAGAGTTTAGTATTCCGTAATTGATCGCTTGACCAGGATGAGCGAAAGCCGCATCCGGGTTGGACTCGAAACCGTTCCAAGCGTTAGAAGATGGATTTTTCGGATAGGCGGATCGGTATCGAAGCCCCTTGAGCTTGACGAGGTTGAGAAAGCCCCATGATCTTGCGGACGCTTGAGGCAATACTCGTTTGAATGGATCTCAAACCTGTTAGATTACCTACTCGTTAGATTCTAAGTTTCTGCAGAGAATAACAAAATGTAAAACTGACGCTTTTTCGTCCGCAGTCCAGTACCAGTGACAGAACGGACACTCGAGTGTTCCTCGACGTCGCAGATGTCCGAATATAACATGTCTCCTGAGCTCCTGAATAAATTCGAACGAGAGGTTCAAGTTTTGTTCAGTTTCAGATCGTGTGAGTAGCAAGTTTGACTAGGACGTACCCCGGCTGTGCCGGCTGAGTATCTACACCGTTTACAATAATAGCTACCACCAGTCTGCACGCCCAGCTACTCGAAGAAAGGAAAGGGTGAGCGTTTGAGAATGGCAATGAAAATTAGAGGATAGCGACTTGCTGGTTCCAACTTGCTTACTTGCTCGCGGATCTCCTCTTTGGACACAAGCGCAGCGTAGCAATGTGTACCGAGAATGTGGCGAGTGCAGTCCTGCAGATCTTGGCATCAGTCGTCGCAAAGCACTGTTCTCAAGATAGGAGGATCAGCGCTCACCGTTACTTCTTGAAAAGTCCTGGGACACGCACTGCACTGCCACGTATTATCGGCGAGGACGATTGCCTTACGAGGCTCTTCACGAGATACTCGGACTCGAGTTGTCATCTGCGACGGAAAAAAGAAAGAGAAGAGAGAAAGAGAATAATTCAGAAGGACATCCAGAATCCGAGACTTCGGTGCTCGGAACGCTTCAATAGTCTGTAGTGACGAGCTTCGATCGCTTTGACTGAGCTCAGAGGAGCCGGAAGAGCCGAAGCAGGACAGAGCGTATTGAAGTTTTTTCGAAAGGCCGAAGACCGTGACTGAGGGTGACGCTTTCTCTCGACAGTCTTCGAGTGAGGAGACCTCGCTCATGGTCTTGCGCACGGTATCGAAGCTGCGATTGAGAGCCATGGAGAGCCGGAGTCGAGGAGGACAGGTTCAGGTGTTCTGAGTTTGGAGTCGTATGTGAGGCTGGGAGCTCGCACAGCTCTAAATGGCAAGGATCTGTAGCCTAACAAGATAGATAGTTGGACCTGTGATCGTTGTCGAGTGAAGTGTTCGAGGGAGAAATTTGCTTCAACTTTTCTCCCTCCGTGACTTCACTATCTTCCGCTCAAATCCAACAAAAAGAACAATAGATAGATGGTACAGCTCAACAATACCTTCAAACAGCTATCTGTGTGAGTCATTCACTGTCGCGCGTCTCGGGATTCATCTTTTCTGATCAAGTTCTGCTCGCAGTCGAGACGATACTTCTACCCGTTCAAAAGCAGGTCCAGCGAACCGGAACAAACAAACAAGCACCTCCCTCCCTTCTGCCGCTACTGAGACTCTCTCGAAATCCACGACTTCACTTCTCGAATTGATCTCTCGATTAACATCTCACCTTCGACGTTCTAACCAATTCACTCCGACTCTGCAGCACGTCAAAACTCTCTTGTACAACAAGGAATACTTGACGGCGTTTGGAACGGAAGGAGAAGAAGGAGAGAACTGGAGAGAAGTTTATTTCGCGAGGTGGACTCCTGCGAGAGCTGTTTTGTACGAGAGGGCGTTTAGGGAATTGAAGGTCGACCAGTTACTCGGTTGGGAAGAAGATGAAGAAGAGAAAGAAAGGAAACGAGTTGCGGCAGAGAGGAAAAAACGGGGAACGAATAAAGCAAGTGAAGAGGAGGAAGAGGAAGAAGATAACAAGGTTGAAGATCAGGAACGAACTGCGGAGAACGAGGTTATCATGATTGGATCAGGTGCAGGTGCAGAAGTGTTAGCATTAGGATGTTTACTAGGAAACGCGAAGACTCAAGAGGGAAAGCAAAAACCACGAATCAAGGTGAAAGCGATCGATCAAGGCAACTGGGCAGAATTGATTCGGAAAATGGACGAAGGAATGGAAGCAGAATGGCCAACACTCGGAACATCGCACGGAATGGAACTCGAATTCGTTCAAGGCGATCTACTCTCTTCTTACAACGTCGCACCTCCCTCGGAAACCTCCTCAGTCTCTTCCCTTCCTCCTCTCAACCTCGACCTCTCTTCACCTAGACTAAAGCTCGTCACTATCTTGTTCACTATCACCGAACTCCTATTGCAGTCCCGTCTTTCGACTCTTCGGTTCCTCTCGACTCTCACCGCTTCCGCCCCTAAAGGACTTCATCTCCTCATTATCGAATCAGCCTCCCTCGCTCTCATCCCTATCGGCACAAGTGGTAGAACTTACCCTCTAGGACAGTTACTCGATCACGCATTATGCGGAGGAGGAGGAGGTCAATGGGAGATTGTGAAATCTGAAGAAGCTAAATGGTTCAGAATGCCTGAAGGTGCTGAAGAGGTCTACAATCGAGATATTGAGGAGAGTGGTAAAGGGATCAAAGTTAAATTGGAAAACTCGAGGGTAGTTTTGAGGTTGTATCGCAAGTTATAGGATTCTATTTTTGAGCATCTGCTTTTTCGTGCGCTGTAGGAAGATGAGGACTTTTCTTTTTGTTGTAATTCTCCATCGCATTCGCAATACATTGTGTATACTCTCCTTTACTGGTGCGGTGTGAGACGGAAGTGAGAAAGGGAAACGTTTCAACAATCAATGAGAATTTGTACAAACTAGGACACTTATAGAAGCGATTACGCAGTCATAGACTCTAGAGAGCTGCGTGTAAGTCTAGATAGAGACGGCACCATCGGGTTCTGTCGAAATGAGATCAAAAATGATTAAAATTGTCAGATTTCGCAAACGCTGTGAAAGCTAGAGAAAGAGGAAAGTAGGAAGGCTCACCGACGTATTTGACTCCAGGGTGTTGCTAAGAACATGTCAAAGTCAGCAAATCGTGGACAGCCCAAACCACCTAATTGGTGTTCAGAAAAAAAGCAATACGCTGTACGAACCTCGAATTCCTTTTTGAGGTCTTCAGACATGGTTCCTGCGAACCCTCTCATAACTTTGGAAGTGTATCGTTGTTTTACCCTATTCGTTTCCGATGAACCAGCAGAGTCAGCTCTTGCATGTGAAAAAGGCGCACTACGAGGAGTTTGCGAAAGGCAAAGCAATGATGACATTGACTCTTCGCTGCTCCACCTTTGACTCCATTGACACTATCGCTAGAAAGATTCGTAGTGGACTCACTCTCCACCAGACTTTTCAAGTTTTGAACAACATTCAGAAATGTGGTCGTCAGATGCTTCGGCTTCTTCAGGTTTCTTGAAGACAACGATGTAAGAGTTGAGCGACATGTTGGATTTGAATGTGTATAAGCGGCGAAGGAATAGGAAAGACGTTCTGACGAAGGTGAAGGAGAGAGAGAGGATGGGAAAGAGAGGGAGGAGTTCTGAAAAGTGGGGAGAGGAGAGCTTTCGTCACCACTCTTCGAATAATTTGTACATGAGAGTATTCGTCGGGGTCTATACATTCAAGTCCGGCTTGATAAGTCCGGAACTTCAGAAAAATGAAGGAGAGAAGAGTGTAATTTTCGCGAAAATGGCTCATGCTTTTTTCCTTTCTGCTGAAGAATAAGCTACAAGTACGAGTACTTGTTGCTTGTAGTAACAGGCTTGTGAAAAACCTATACGAACTAGCGAGGGTAGAGGTCTAAATTAGCCTGACCTTTTCTTTTCAATTCTCCAACCGGATCCGACCAAATCTCTCAAGGCCCAGTTCACTTTTAAAGGGCCCAGAGGCACAGCACTTGAACCCTCACCAGGCCATGTCTCCAATAGGAGCGCCTCTCTTGATTGGAGCAATCGCGGGAGGGTTGGCATGGTTTGTTCGAACTAACGATGGATGGAAAGATTGGTGGTCAGGGTGGGCATTAGCTGCAGCCTTATGCTTCTTAGGTGAGCCCACATTCCTCCCCTGCAAGCTAGCAGCAAACGGTGGAGAAGACGATCTCTCATCGATGGAAAGAGAGTGAAAGACGAACGGGATAAAAACCTACGACTCTCAGCGCAATACAGTTCGGAACAGTGGGAAGTTGTACAGAGATCTATAGGCATGGATCTTAGATGGGGAAGAAGCTCGAACGAGCGAGGTCGCGTGCAGTTGATCGCTAGCTTCAAAACCTTCCCTCCGTTTCCCGACCGACTAACTGTCTTCGCTTTTGTTTGATTGCAGCCTACCTGACCAACCCCAATCCGACATCCTTTCGAACCCATGTCACTTCCGTCTCGTTTCACACTCACCTCCAGAGATTGTCCTCCGCTTCTCCGACTCGGTCAAATTCCTCGGCCTCGAACAGTAGCTCTTCAAACTCGAACGGTACAACGGTAGAAACCTCAGCCTCTTCAGCCTCGTCGTCGAGTTCAGCCGGAAGCAAACGAGGTAGAAATGGAGGAGGAAACGTCGGCAACAAGTCTTCTTCTTCGCACGTCGTTCCGTTCTCGAACAGAATCAGTTTAGCAATCAGAACACCTTCGTACAAATTCACTTCATATCATTTTTTCAGCACCGTTTACGTTCCCTCTTCTCGACCAAACAACCCTCCGTCTTCGACGCAATCTCGATCAACTACCTCGAACAAACCTGCGAATGAGCTCAATGCACTTCTCGGACTAGGAGGAGAGTTATGGCTGGGAATCTTTGGAAGATGGTACGCTTTGAAATGGTGGGAAGGAGAAGAAATTGAACAGGAAGAAAGAAGAGGTAGACTCGAGAGAGGAGTCAGAATGATGTCGGTTCAAGACGACGTCAAAGGTAAGATTGATCACTGATTCTCAGTCAAGTCTCGAGATCCCCCACTCACTCGAATGGTTTTTGACTTGTCGCTAGATTCTCGATCTCACGTTTCTTCAACTTCTACAAACGCTCCTTTCACATCTTCTCCCCTTTCTCATGATTCTCGTTCGCCTCCTTCGCCCCGAGGTGGTGATCAGTCTTCGACTCCTCCTCAGTCACCCTCTCCGGCATCTTCCTCGAATCCCGCTTCTCGATCAATTTCAGTCAGCAAACGAATCTTCCGAGCCGGTCAACGTCGTAGCAGTCCAACTTCGCTCACTCGACTCAAGACCAAAGCTGAAACCGCAGCTCGGGAACGGGACGAAGCAGCTGAAAGAGCTGCGAATCTCTCTAATTCTACAAACGAAAATAAAATCGATCCCAAAACGATGTCTTCCTCTTCTTCTTTATCTGCATCATCATCATCTGTACAATACATCAACAACAGCAACAACTCTACGGCGCATCAACAAGGTCTCGCAGCTTCGGATCCAATCTTGGTCGAACTTCAATCTCAGTTGACGGAACTTCGAACTCAAACTAGGGAAAGTGAGAAACGGTTACAAGATGAATTGGAAGTTTTGAGAGGGAAAAAGAAAGATGAAGATGCGTTCAGGGCTGAATTGAAGGTGAAAACTAAAGGGTTGGAAGAAGCGAAACGAGCTGCAGACGCCAGTCGAACAGAGGCGGAGAGAGAACTCAACGAGAGGAAGAGTGTCGTGAAGGAGGTTCAGAAACGGGTCGAGAAACTGAGGAATGAGATCAGCAAACTGGAGAAGAAAGAGATGGAACAGGTTGAAAGGAAAGAGAAGAAGAAACGGGAGAGGAAAGAGAGGGAAAAGAAATTGGCAGAGGATGTCACCAAGAAGAAGGAAGAACTGAAGGAGCGGGAACAAGGTCTAGAAGAAGTTATGCAGAAAATGAACGAGATGGAGAAGAAACTCGATGTCAGGAGGGAATTGTTAGCGTCTCGCCGGAACGAACTAGCCCAGCTCGCTGGTATGGTCGCAGCTCGAAACGGTTTGGGAGGTCCACCACCGATGTACGCTCTACCTCCTCAACCTCAGCAAGTCACGACCGCGACTTTCGGAGGAGTCGGAGCTGTAGCGAATGCTTTCGCAGTTCCGTTTGGTCACGGAGCTTACGGTCGTCGAAACTATCCTTACGTTCACCCGCTCTCTGCCACTTCATCTCGACCTACGAGTATCAGATCGGGTCACTACGATCCTCACACCGGTACTTTCCAATCGGCTCCTTCTTCCCCAACTCTTTCTCACCCCGTTTCTCCTCTCGACGACCCTGCTGCGTACGCATCTGCATCGACTGAACAGCAGAACGGTGGATGGCCTTCTTCGTACCCTACTGCTAACTCCTCGAGCAATGGAACTTCGACTCTACCTCAAACTGGTTTCCTCGAGCACCGACTTCAACATCACCGAACGACGAACTCCCTCCCTTCGGCCGACGACGTACCTTCTCACTTCTTACCTTTCGACCTCGACCATTCCTCAACGACTCCTTCGCAACCAGGAGACGACAACAAACCTCGCACTCTAGCTCTCCCGATGCAATACCTCGATTCGGGTTTGTTAGCTGGGTCTCAATCTCCAGGTGTCGACGGCCCGCTCAGTCCGATGACTCCTCATCAAACGAGTTTGATCCCTAGTCAACTGTTCCACATGCTCGACGACGACGACAATGACGATTTCGTCATGCCCGATTCGCCAACTTTGAGGAGTCATTTCGGGTCAATGAGTGATTGGAAAGGGTTAGGCCTGGACGTCGACACCCCTTCGATGGGATCTAGACGTTCGAGTGAGGAAAGGAATCAGCAGCAAAAGGATGATTTAGAGGTGGTAGAGGAGGAAACGAAGGAGGATGAATTTCATGAAGCCAACGGAGGTGGTCTAAAAGGAGAAAACGATCAAAACGATCAAATGCAGTCCTCGTTCATGACTCTCCGACCCGACTTGTTCCAAACTTCGTCCTCGACTACCGGTCATTACTCAGCTACGACTTCTCCCCTCGGTCCTCCTCCCGGTTCACCCTTCGGACCTTGGGATGCAACTCCTTCTTCCTCTCCAGCTATCACGTCTATGCCTCCTCCAGTTCCAGGCGAGAACATCGGCGTGATCGGATCCAACATCCTTCATCGACTCTCTCCTTCGCAAGATCTATCAGACGACCTCCCTCGAGCTGGTCTCTCGCTCAATCCAGACGCGAAAGCCTTCGCTTTCCCCTTCGTTCAAGGCCAGCAGCAGCAGCAACAGCACCACCACGCTCGTACGGTATCAGTTCCATCTCCTACGACTTTGGCCTCAGTGGTCGGAGGAACGAGTCAACTCGTCAGAAACGGTCTATCGAACGGAGGAGCAGGAGGAACTAGTTCAGCACTCCCTTCTCCAACTTCAGCTACCTACCCTTCTCCGATTTCTCCTCCCGCCAAGTCTCGAATGGATTTCGCCAACGTTTCAGCTCCCTTGTCGGCGAGGTACACTCCTCCTTTCGACTGGCCTCGCTCGACTGGCTCACCGAAGTCGACTACTCCTACCGGTGGAAACTCGAGTCCTGCAGCTGGAAGCAACGTTGGATTCAACCCTTTCGATGAGGAAGATTCTCTTTTGGGTCCTCTCAAGTAGTTTGCCCCTTTCTCCCTTTATTATCGAGTTCCTATCTTTTATATCTCTAGCTAGCTCCTATCCGCTTCTCCGCAATTTCGAAACCTCTCGTTTCTTTTGCGCAACAAACTCGGTTGAGCATGAGAGAGGCAGAAAGAATGTGACTTCCCAATCAAGTTTTCCGTCTAGATCTATCGTCTACAAATTGATCTCCCGTTGCCCATCTCCCTCTCGATCGACCCTCATCCTCTTCACTGCTGTCGATCCCGACATAACTTCCCATTCTCATTATTTCGGGACTTTGAGGAATCTCTCTACCCGTAATTTTCTCCGCTATCCACCTCTTGACGTCTTTCACCCACAATCTCAGCTCGTTCAATGTAGCTTCGAGCTCTTCTGCTCCTCCTTGATCTCCAAGTCCGCTTGCAGAAGAAGAAGAATGCTCGTGTGAAAGAGTGTATTTTAAACAGTCTTTCACCGAAACTAATCCGACGAGGACGCCGATTCTTTCGATCAGAATCACTCGGGGGCTAGATAGAGTAGACAGAGATCGTCAGATCGGAAGACATAGAAGGAGAAGCAGTGTAAAGAATTTTTTTGACTCACCCCATTCGTCGGAAAAGTTGCATCACGAATTCGAGAGGTTGTTTCGGTGAGACCGCCAGGGGAGTCTGATCAAGTCGGGGCATCATGAGATCTACAGTCCACTAAGGTGAACGAGAAGAGGGAGAGAAAGAAAAGGAGGATGAACTGACTTGATTCACGAAAGAGGTAAAATCAACGAATCCTTCTTCTCCGCCATCCCATTCGTCGGGATGGTTTCGAGTTTCTTCTCCATCTTGGTGGTGAGAACCAATTCCAGCTTCTTCAGGACAAAAGAGACATGGAGCGTCGGGAGGTATCAGATGAGAATCTTGAGCTTTTTCTGCGAGCACCCAAAAGTTCGGGTCGAATCAGAAATTAGCCTTCTACTGAGACATGAGAGAAGAGCTTACCGATTGCAATTTTGAGATCGTTCCTCGAGATATCGCCGAGTAAGGTGAGGTCTTTTCGACTTTTGACTACCGGGAAACCTTGATATTTCGTGCTTCCGAGCAGACGTTCTTTTGAAAATCTCGATGTCAGCTACTTGTCTTGAACACGTAAAGCGCTAGCTGAACACGTAAAGCGCGGACTTACGAAGCTCGTCGAGAGTCATTCCTTTCGAAGGTAAGAAAACCAGATCTCTTCTCATGACCGATGCGACTGTTCAAACACGCGACTGAAGAGGTCAGAGGCGAGACAGATCTGACTGCAAGACAGTAGACTTTACCTGAAACACCGAAAGCGTGGTCATCATTCTCGAGTAAAGGATAACCGTTGAATTTGATCATTTGATCTGCGATTCCTCCTTTTCCGAATTGATCACTGACTGCTTTCGTTACCATGACGACAATCTAAATCTCGGGGCAAGGATGATCAATTACGATTCATTGACCAGAGGCAGAAGACGATGAAAGAGAAAGCTCGTACCATCGTTGGAAGAATATAAGTTAAAGCACCAGTCAATTCAAACATGATGACAACTACAGTCACTGTAATCCTCGTGATACCTCTACGATTGAGAGAAAAGCACGAGCGTCAGTGAGAACCGAGGAACTGAGAGGATAGTAACCTTAAACTCACGCTAAACCTGCAGCAGCTCCTAGGAAAGCATAGGTACCTGGAGTTATACAAGGTTTCTCAGGGTCACAGCTTGCGAACATACTCCAAGTAGGATGCGCTCTGGTCCAGTTGTAATCGAAATCGTGAATTAGAGGAACTTCGTTAACTTTCGAGAAAAAGAAAGGAGGAAACGCGAGAGGAACTCACCGATACAGGGCTTTAACCAAAATTCCGACCATTCTACCAAATGTAGCTCCTACTGCCATTGAAGGTACGAAGATACCAGCAGGTACTTTACATCCGTACGAAATCACGACTAAACAAGTTCTCAAAAAAGTTGCGAGTAATAAACTATTCACCATTCTCCATTGAGCCCAAGTTCTGTTCCCGACCAAAGCGAGTCATGATCATCAATATCACGATGATCGTTCAGAAAGAAGAAGAGGAAAGAGAGAAGATCTCGGGACTTACTGACATAAATTCTCGTAATCTCCACCTCCTTCACATTCTCTGAACAAAACATCCAACATCTCGTTCATATCGATCCTCAGAAACTTGTTGACGAACCCAACCGAAGCTGTCAATGTAGCCAAAATAACCGCTTCAGAGATAGCAGAGGAACCTAAATGTTTTCTACGAAAAGCTGCGACTTGGAGATTGTATTTGATTACGAAAGCTCCGTACAAGCCCTGTTCGCAGCAAAGTCATGAGTTCGAGAATTAGTAGAAGAGAAGGGTGAAAAAGGACTCACACCAAAGATACCGATCAGGATGAAAAAACCTAATTCAAAGAAATGCCAATCACGATCGTATTGAACTTGGAACAATACGAGTTTACCAGTTCTGAACGGATTCATAGCCTGGAGAGCCGACATTGTTCAGATCAGCTTGGGCAATAATTGATGACCTTTGAGAGCCAGACTTACGGATAAAACGACGTTAGCAACCAAAGCGCAAAAGAAGCTTCTCCACATAGTCTTGATTGGCCAATTGATTGTCATTTCCTATGTCACAGCATCAAGGAGATGTGAGTTTGTAAAGCTTGGAGGGGGAAAAGGGGTCGAAAATTACCTCGAGTGAAAACAAGACTCCTCCGATTGGACTACCGAAAGCGACTGCTACTCCCGCTGCTGAAGCGGCTGTCACAATCTCTCTCATCTTGACTATACAGAGACGAGGAGCAAACAGGTGTCAGCTCTTTGAGTTTCGACAGGGTGAAGGGGAATGAAACTTACCTTGACTTCGTTTGAATCTACTGAATGAGCTAGCTACTACGTGGCCTATAGCACTGGCGACATGTACTGAAGGACCTTCTTTACCAACTGATAATCCTGACGCGATAGCTATCGGCTGAATAAGCGATCAATCGGTAGTCAGTCAGTCTCTCTCGATCTTCAAGTAGGGGGGGGGAATAAATGACTGACTAGAGTGAGAGCTTTCACTGCCATGGTCTCGAACGATAAGAATCCTCGAATGAAGAACCCAGAGAGTATACATTTGATCTCGGAGATTCCGGATCCTGCAGCGTAAGGTGCGAAAGATTTGACGATGAAAGCACAAGAGAAAGCGAATAATGCCTAGACACAAAGACGACGATGAGAATCAGACCTTGTCTTGTAAAGAGGTATGGAGACTACTCACAGCGAATCCAACGTAAACACCCCATTGAATCGCAGAGAATTGAGTCCAGGTTTTCCAATCTTCGCACAATTCTTCTTCAATTTCCCAACAACAGAATTTATGATTCAAATACCAACCTTGTGAACAGTAACCTAGTTTCAGATCTGATAACCAACTCGTCAAGATTGAGGATAAAGCGGCTTGTAATCCGATCGCCGCACCAACTAAACTAACTACGAACCAACTCATTCCACCTGCGACGATTCTCCAGAAGATCGCAGACATACTCTGACCGATCGTGTGAGTTGCATTCGAAGCTTCGTATCGCCTTCGAGACCTCTCTAGTAAAGTGTCTTGAACCCAATCGGTTGTTGTAAAATCTTCGTCTATCAAACACATTCAGTCCAAAGAGATGTCAGTTTTCCTCTCCTCCTTCTCGTATGTAATCTTCGATGTCCTTCCACATAACTTCGCTCATTTCCGCTGTGCGATACGGCCGTCCATTACTTCATGAAACTCCTGTCGAAGCGAAGGAAGCTAGAGAGCGAACGAACCCAAAACTTACATCTCTTTGTCTCTGCTGCAATTCCCGCATTTCCTTCTCCTCCTTGACTACTCCTTCTCCTCTGGAATCCCGTTGTTCCTCCTCCTGCTCTTCCTGGAGTGTCTGGTTGCCAATCTCTCTCGATACTGAATCCTCCAGTTCCACCTATACTAGTGATTGAGATTCTTCGGTTACTCGCATTGCTATCTTTAGCTTTCTTGTGCTTGTTGCTGGGAGTAAGGACTGGTGGTTGAGAATGAGAGGTAGAGGAAGGGGATGAACTGGAAGTTGAGGGAGATTGATGATGAGGAGGACCTGAGGAGGAGAGAGAGAACGTTGACAGTGAAGGTGGAGGCGCTGCTGGTGTAGATAAGTCCATCAATCGCTGTCTGTCTACCACAACTCCACTGATTCGACCGAGAGTCGGAGGTGGAGATGAGTGGAAACGCTATTAATCTCCGGATTGTAATTCCTTGTGAATGTAGCTTGTTGAGCCTTGAATTGAGAGCGATAGATGCGAGAATGAAGTATAGGGAGGGAGAGGCAAGCAGACTTGTCGATCAACTTTTTTGGATTTCGCGCAAGCTAAGGTGTCTCGAACATAAGGGTACTACTCTCCCTCTCTATCAGAATCATCTCGAGAGTGCGGGACGAAAGCAATTAAATTTCGTATATTAGAATTGAGAGATTCTCTAGTGCAAGAAAACATCCAACCTCGTTAATTGAGAATAAGTTTCGCTCGTCAACCTGTACCTCAACTGCAGGAACATCGAGTTTGAAGATCAGCTTACAAGATTGAGAGCGAGTGAGAGTAAGACATGAGAGATGACTTACCATTCCAGCAAACATCATCAAACTCCTGCCTTTACCTCTCAATTCGATCATTTTCTGTTGTCGACTCTGATCGGCTCCGAAAGGTGAATCTTTCAAAGTTTGATGAAGTTTGTACAAAATAGTCATGGTCGTTAAAAGGATAATGTCCAAGTTTCTAACGATCGTGTCGTCGACTTGTTTCAAATCTTCTGATGCTCGAATGATGGTTACTAAATCTGACGATAGTGGGATCAAGGAGGTCGATTCGATAGTCTACATTCGAAGGAGAGACAACGTGTCAGCACGGACAATAGAAAATCAAAGGGCGGAAAAGAAGAGAGAGTAGAGTAGTACCTGTAGAGCTTGTTCAAGTTTTCCTTGTTCGTAACAACCCATAGCCAATTTCAACCTCATCAAGATTTCACAAGTTTCCCTCCTCTTCCTACCAACTCTACTACTCATTTGACTACTCCTGTCGTAATGTTCCAAAATACTTTTAGCAATCTCTGCAACATCTCCTCCACCTCCCGCTGCAGCTGTCATTCCGATCGTTTCTCCACCGCCTTGTTGAGATCCCAAAAGGTATTTGTTCCCGTCTAATGAACCTCCAGTCTGTTGAACGTATGAACTCGAAGGTTTCGCCAAAGAGTTTGACAATTCTAAATTCAAAACTGAAACTACCGAATCGTACTCTTCTGCCAAATTGTAAAGCAGAATAGCTTCACTGAACCTTTGTTCTGTATCTGCTCTTGTAGCAGCAGATTTGACGATCGAGAGTAGATAAGTTCTAGCGTCTGGTAAGTGTAGTAATTTGAGATCTTTTTCGATTTGACCAGGCTGCGTCGAAAGAAGATTGGTATTAGCTCGATCGAGAGAAGTAAAGCTGGAAAACAGAATTCTTACAATTTTAGTACCATCGTTCCTGACATCTCCCAACAAAGTACTGTACTGTCTAGTGTCCATCACCAATTCCCTAACAAACTCGTGAGCCAACTCGACTTGTTCTCTTCCGCGTTCTCCAGGTAAATCTGCATTCAGACAGATCAAGTAGAGGTATTGAAGTGCTTCGAGCGCGTCGGTGTGTACGAACGAGCGAGTGTATCGATGAATCAATCGAGAGAAGGAAAGAGAAGGAGTTGAGGAGGATGCATCGACGACTACAAAAGGAGGAAGAAGGATCGAAAGCCGTTCTCGATCAGTTTTGAAACGTCGCGAGAAGTTTCGAGAGACAAAGAGAGGGAAAGTAACTAACGCAATTCAACATCGGCAATCTTTGAACGAGGAGGTACTCTCAAAAGACCATAGTATTCTAGAGCGATCGCGAAGTGTACTGCATCTGCTTGATATTGAGAATGTTGTTGAAGGAATGCGATAGCCTGTCGAGAAAGTTTCGTTAGCTTGACTGATTCGAGGCCAGTTACCAGAGAGAGAGCAGAGAAGACTCGCGAGTTCAAATTGACCAGAGATCAAGAGGACTTGGAAATAGAGTAAAGGTCTGTTCCCTTTAGGGTCGAAATGACTCTCTCCGAATTTCCTCAAAACGGTCGCCAACTCCCTCAAGCCATATTTCTCGAACGAAGAACCTCCCTCGTTGTTGTTGCTGGTTTCCGATTCTTCTTCCCGAATGAGAGAAAGTTGGAACCATAACCAATCTTCAGTAGTTTGAGTAACTCCAGCTACGTTCCTTCGGTTCAATTCGACTCGTCCGATCAATTTGTAGAGAGCTTGTTTGTAAGGATCGGAAGAGGAAGAAGTGTAACGGATTCGTTGATTGTATTCGGATAAGAATCTATCTCGGAGGAGTTTCGGTAGACTATGAACAAAGTTTACTCTGATCAGTGTCAACTCTGATTCTGAGAGAAATAGGCCGAAAAGAGAACAAGTAGGGACTCACCGTCGATCGGGACTATCTAACCAAGCTTTGAAGTAAGCTACGAAACTCTTTTCTAGACCTTCGATAGATCTTTCATTCTCAATCGCGAATTCCAAAGCTTCTTTCGAATGACCAGATCTCAGCAAGTAATAAATCCTGGCCCAAACAGGAGTATTGTTTGCGATCTATACAACACCGAACGAGTTAATAAGGCTTTGTACTAAGGGGAGAAGAGGAAGAGTTGAATGGCGAAGCTTACCTCGAGAGAAGAATTTGACCAGTTTCCGTTCTTCAAGTATTTGACGTTCAAGAATGCTCTGATCTTGTTCTGTACTGAAGGAATACCTCCCAAATTAGCTTCTGCAGGTCTACTAGCTAAAGTTTTCTCGACATAATTCATGAATCTAGTTTGAACATTTCGATTTTGGTTAGTCAAATCGGCTACGCTCTAGACGGTTACGTCGCGAAAGAGGACATGGGAGCTGACTGTTCTTCCAAATAAGTCTTTCCACCACTAGTAATCATTCTTCTTAATTCAACTGCTTCGATAGAATCTCCCGAATTTAGGTAAGCGGTTGCGTAACACCTTTCTTGTAAAGCTTTTCTTTGGAATTCTCCCTGAAGAACGTCTCGTTCCTGAACTAGGTGAGCCAACAACCTCCAGGTTTCGGTAGTTTGACTCGATTTCTGAGAAAGTAATCTCGTCAAATCAGTTCAGTTTGAGAGTAGGTTTTAGTCGAAGGCAAAGATACACTCACGGAATCAGCTGTAGAAGTAGAAGCAGAAGGAGAGATTGAGGCTTCTCCTAAAGCTGAAACTAATCCGAAAGCGTAACCTTCTTTCCTGAATTGGTTCAATTTTCGAATCACTAAATCGTATCTCATCATCTTCGAGTGCATCTGGAGTGACGAGTTGGCGCCCATTTGAGGTGTAGAAGGAGACTACGTGGACACACTCGAATTAGTTGTCTTGCTTCTAGAAGGTGGAGAACAATTTAGTACTTACACCTCTTTCGAACTCTTTTGAAGAACCTTTATGCTTCTTTGCAGCAGGAATCTCGTTCGAATTGATCTGATGTCTACCTAACTCTTCGAATAGTTTCTCTTTCTGTTTCTCCCAATTGTTCCTGCTGTTGGATTCCAACCTTCTGTAAAAATCCGACTGAGTAGATCTCCTCCCTTCTTCGATGGCAGAGATGATAGTTTGCTCATGAGTATGTTTTAGGTAACCTTCGATGTCTGTATCGGATAGAGGTAAGAGAGGTTCAAAGGTGATTGCTGGATTGTTCAAATTGTTGATGTGGTTCGATAATTGATCGGCGTTGACTCCTCCGCTAGCCAAGATGTAAGCTGCGTTACCTCCATGGTTCGTAGTAGTCTCTTTGAGGGATTTCGCGGCAATCTTGCGAGATTGTGATTCGATTTGGTCGAGTCCCAAGTTGATCGAAGGGAGTTCATTCTCGATTCGGTGGTGAGACTGTTGCAAGCGTTGCGACTGCTCGAGCAGTGTGGCTAAGGAAGCCATCTTCCTCCGAATGAGCTTGCTGGTTTGTTTGGAAGTGTGGGAAGGGAGAGGGAAGAAGTTGTTCCGGAGAGAGGGGAGAATAACAACTCATTTTCTAGGTCCACCTTTCGCATGCTTGAAGTAGGTTAGGACTACCGATTAGATACATATATAACTGCTCAGACAGCGCTCTCAGGATGTGAGAAAAATTCGTATAATTTTCTCACTTTCGCAGACAATATTCTTTTCGCACAACAGTCTCGTCTCCTGCCACTTTGCGACTCCCATCCGACTCAGACTATTCCTTATACATCTCAATCTACAAGCCACAACAAATCCACCCCATGTACTACCGGTTGTCGAAGAATTAATGATTCAACTCTTACCGACAACTCACTCAATTTGCCCGCTCTCCCTAGGTCTCGCTTGTAGGACAGCAATTCAAGCTGAAGCATCTTATGAGAGTGTGCTACCTCGATCGCAAACGCGAGTTCTCCGGCCCTGTTCTCCCTTCCTCCTCAATCTCCTCAATCTTGACGTTTCTCGTCAGCGTCTCCGACCGTACAAGAGCTGCGCAAACGGCGGACATGAAGTTCGACTCAGGAGGCAGTAGGGAAAGACTGGCACACTACGGAGGTGGAGTTTGCGAGGAAGGGAAACGCGTCTGATTAGCGCTCTTCTCGACACCCTCAGGCCCTCTATTGATACAGACCTCTTGAATGGAACAAGGTCAGAGTGAGGGCATCAAAGCGGCAGGACGAAGCTTCGAGACTGTCTCTTCTTCTGATCTTCTTCTTTTCTCTTCCTTCCACCTTTCATTTGTTCCTTCAATTCGGTATGTCCCTTTCCTCGAGCTTTGCATATACGACCGTTTCCAGTAGATGCTGACCTTCTCTCTCGCAGCCTGATTCTGCTAGACCATGTCCGCTCACACCGCTTCAGACTCGTCGGTTATTCACTTTCTTCTCATTTTTCCTTCCTCGCTGACTCTTTTCGGCTTGCTACAGACTCACTCAACCTATGACACTCCCCTCATCGATCCTTCGCTTTCCTCCCGAACTTCTTTCCTTCGTCTTCTCCCGCTGCGACGACTCTTCTCTAACCTATCACCAACTCAAATCACTCTACGCTCGACTCTGTCTCGTCAATCGATACTTCCTCGCTATCGCCCGAGAATTACTCTACTCCCGTCTCCTCATCTGCAGTCGCGAAAACTTTGACAAAGAAATCTGGATCGAAGCTCAACCTGAAGATTTGGGCCTCATTAGAACCCTCCAGAACGTCGAAGCTTGCTACTCTCACGTCAGAGAGGTTCACGTCGCTCGCTCGACGATCGGACCCGAAGTCGTTGCACGCTGCCTCGCAGGAATCGTGCTTCGAGCGTCGGGTTTGCAGAAACTCTGGTTTCTTGAAGGCGTTCAAGCTCAAGAAAGAGAGGAGGAGGAAGAGCAAGAGGAACAGGGAAAGGGGGAGGTTCAGTTGGGACAAGGGAAAGACGGAGAAGTGGTGGAGTTGGAGAGCAAGGATATCGAGCATGAGGAGGAGGATCTATCCTCTACCACTCAGGAACAAACCGACCGTTCGACAGATTCATCTCGAACGACTTCTAGGAAGAGAGCAAAGCAGTACAAAGCAAAAGTCAACCCCTTCCCAGGTCGGAACACAATCACCGAGTTATGTAAGATCCTCATCAACTGCCACAAGCATACTCTCAAGACACTCGTCATCCCCGGCTTTCCTCTTTCCGAACTCGACGTCTTCGCGCTCTTCATGTTCCTCGAAAAGCTTGAAATCTACAAAGGCCCTATCCCTACACCTCCCGACGATCCGGCTGATCGTCCCTGGGTCGTCGCATCTTTACAACGTCTATGGATCACGACAGCTCTCGACCGATCAACCTTCGATTTCCTTCGACCTGCGGTCTCAAATTCCCTTCGTTTCCTTCACTTCTCGACGAACGCAAACAGCGGACCCGTCTCTCTCGGTCACCTTCCTCGCCTCGAACAACTCTGCATCACGGTTCAAGTCCTCTACAGCGGCTTCACCGTCAGATCGCCTGAGGGAGGAGGAGAAATCGACATTAGTATCGCTTCGGAGGAAACCGTTGGAAAAGCGCTCGACAACATTGTCACTAGCATCACTTCCTTGGAGGCCCCGAATCTCGAATCTTTCGCTCTCAACATAAACGTCGATGGGGTGAGAGGGGAGTGGGTCGAATCCTTCGAACGACTGTTTTCGGTTCTACCGTCTTCACTCACCGAAATCGCCATCGGTCGAATCGATACCTCTTCACTTCCCTCCTCCATCTTTATCAAGAATTTGGGTCGCTTTCCTTCTCTAGACCACCTCCGTCTCGTCCGCCCTTCCTTTCACCAATTCGACGAAAGCGATCTCGACGATTCTCCGCCCGTTACCTGGTACGACGATCCTGCACTGTTCTCAAGATCTGTAAAGATAAGCGTCATGTCGAGGGTAGAATGGCAAGCATGGAAGATGAGGGAGTTCTATCCAGAAGCGTCGGAGGACGAAGCGAAACCTTATTTGGACGAGGGAGATCTAGCGAGCGAGGAAGAAGGGAGTGGTGCAGAAGATTTAGCAGGCATTTGTAATCTTATGTAGGAAGTACAAGCTCTGATTTGAGTGAGGACTGAAGTTTTCATCCCGCTCGTTTCTCGTTTTAGGTTAATTTTTTTTTTGTACCAGATTTTCTGATTTTCCAAACTTTCTTGACCTTTGTGCTGTACACCCTCTTCTGAGATTACAACTTCTCTCAATTTTCCTTTATTACATTACCACGACTTCGGAGTTCAGATCTGAGAGAAGAACAGTGAAGAAATCGAAATTTAGTCAGTCGAGAATTTGGCTGTGTCGGAAAAACCGTCTTAGCTGCAAAGCCCCTCTTTTCAGCACGTGAGCTTTCCTATTCTTCTCTTCCCTCCCTTCGCTGCCACTCTCCCGTCACAGTACGACTTGAGGACACTTTTCGAGCTCGTGACTGAGCCGAATCGAGAGGGGGGAATGTCGTGTCTCGGGATGAGAGGAAATCGAGAAAAACTCACTCAATTTTTCGCTCCGAACTCTCTCGTTTCAAAACTGCTAGATTGACACCATTCTGCTTGTCGACTGCGAGTAGTAGTAAAGTAGTCAACGAGGAGTCGAGAGGAAATTCAATCTGAGTCGACGAGGTAAATCTAGTCAGTTAAAATGTCGTCTATTGTGAGAAACGTTTGTTTTTCCAAGACGTCTTCCTTTTTCTTTCTCCTCCTCTCTGATCGCTCTTTCACTCGCTCATTCCTTGTTCCCCTCACTCAAGGTACGTTAAGTAACTCGTCGAGCTCAAAACCGAGCGAGAAAGTAGTGAACGAGCGAGACGAGTTTGAGAAGACTCACCAACCGACGACCTCGAGGCTCTCAGGGTGCAGTAAACGTATCTCGAGTCTTTTGAGAGTTATTGTAGAGTAGTTGTTGACGTTCTCGAAGTAGATTCATCTGCAGAAAAAGTGACGAATCGAAATTGTCAGCTCGAGTTTGAGAAATCTGCGTCCCACCGGCGGTGAGACGCAGGTCTGATTCGAGACGAGTCAAACTCTTCTTGCGACGCTCTCCCTTCCCGGTTCCACGACTCGGTCGTCCCTCGACCCCATTCACTGTCTGTAGCACTGGCGGGAACTCGTGTATTCGAAAGACGGCAGAGCAAGCTCGAGAGATCGGAAAACTGAGAGTCGTTGAGCGGAGTTCCTCGTCAACTCGGTCTATCACTTGAGCAGGCTATCGACATTCGAGGATGTTGTAGAGAATTAGAGTCGCAAATACCTTTCGAGGTGACGATAGGGTGAGGAGAGGACGACAGTCGCGAGAGAAAGTTTGAAATCTGAAGTCGTGAGAAGGAAATCTTGCGCTTGCTTCCAACTCTGTTCTTCTCAATCGAAGGTCTATCCATACTCGAGGGGTTCATGGATCGATACTGGTCGAGAATAGATTCATCTGAGAGAAGAACAGTGAGGAAATCGAAATTTAGTCAGTCGAGAATTTGGCTGTGTCGGAAAAACCGTCTTAGCTGCAAAGCCCCTCTTTTCAGCACGTGAGCTTTCCTATTCTTCTCTTCCCTCCCTTCGCTGCCATTCTCCCGTCACAGTACGACTTGAGGACACTTTTCGAGCTCGTGACTGAGCCGAATCGAGAGGGGGGAATGTCGTGTCTCGAGATGAGAGGAAATCGAGAAAAACTCACTCAATTTTTCGCTCCGAACTCTCTCGTTCCAAAACTGCTAGATTGACACCATTCTGCTTGTCGACGGCGAGTAATACTATAGTAGTTAACGAGTAGTCGAAAGGAAATTCAATCCGAGTCGACGAGGTAAATCTAGTCAGTCAAAATGTCGTCTATTGTGAGAAACGTTTGTTTTTCCAAGACGTCTTTCTTTTTCTTTCTCCTCCTCTCTAAGCTTGATTTCACTTGCTCATTTCTGGTTGCCCTCACTCAGAGTACTGTGGAAAACTCACCGAGCTTGAAATCGAGCAAGATAGTAGTGAACGAGCGAGACGAGTCTCGAAAAAACTCACCCACCAACAACTTTGAGGCTCTGAAGACGAAGTGAACGATCCTCGACTCTCTCGTGAGCTGGTATCGAGTAGTAGTTACTCATCGAGAGTAGCTCAAGCTGCAGAGTCAGGCAAAAGAGAGAGAATAAGATCAGTCGAGTCTCGATCGAGTCCATAGCCGCGAATAGAACCCGACGTCTCTCTGTCTCTTTCTCGTCCACCTCGATCCTTCGCTCTCCCCCTTGATCGCTTACTGTACTGATCATCTCTCCGAATTCACTCCCGAACATCCGAAGCCGAGAGACAAAGAGAGTGGTCGTCCTAGGTCGGGGGAGAAAGAGAACTCACGAACTTTCTGAATAGTTCTCCCAGAGCACTCCACCTCTCGACGTCTCTGTATGCTCGGGGAGTAGATGTCGACGTTCAAGAGTAGCTCTAACGACAGCAACAGGCAAACGAAAGAATCTAGGTCAGTCGAGGTTCACGGGGTTCCTTAGCAGCTAATGAGACCCCCAAGATCTGTCCTTCTCTGCGTCAAGGTCCCATTTCGCTTTCTTTCCTCGTTTGCCTCCTTGTAATACGTTTTTCTCTCCTTGTGGGACACTCCTTCGAGCCAGGCGTCGAGACAGACTCAGGATTCCGAGCCAAGTTGAGTGAACGGGAAACTCACGTGCGTAAATTCTTCCTTTCTCCGGGAGTGCCTCTAAGATTCGCAAGCTCAACTTACTCTCCAGCAAGAGTTTCTATTGTTCCATATTCGTACAGAAAGCGAAGGGAGAGATCGGGATGAGATTCGATAGGCTGTCAGGTCTGGAGAGAGTCGAGGGAATCGGCTTGCAAAGCTGGAGACGGCTAGCTTCCTCTGAGTCGTACGTAAGACTTCCTGATAGATGCTGATAATATGATGGTGATCTCTTCGAAGCTGGTGATGGGAGAAGCAGAGAAGACGAAACAAAGTTCTCCACATTTCTTCCCTCTTTTCATCAAGCTCCTCGCGACCTTGCCTCTAACCACCACGCTATCGACAACCTTCAAGACCTACGGCAGCACCATCGATCGTTCTCGAAGTCTGCCTGATCCCCCCCGTCTCTATTTTCGCGAAATCTCCTTCAACAAGTTCCAGTTCTTTTCGGCCTCTCAGCTTGTAGACTCTCGCAATGTCTCGCGCAGGATCCAAAGAGGGTAACAGTGAGTCCGGTACGCCATATCCGATCGTAGCGTGCTTCTCCGCTGACTTTGATCCTGTCTCATCTCAGGTGCAAGTCTTGACACCAACCTCACTCAGCGATCTCGAGAGTCTGAAGACGGTGTTGACGAGTCTTACAAGAGAGTGAAACTAGACGAGAATCTGAACGTATCTATAGCAGGGAGAGAAGGAAGTTTGAACCTTTTCTCCTTCGTCGTTCCGCTCGACCTTGTTGGCGAAGTGAGTTCCGCTCCACTTCCTCATCTTTCCCGCTTTCAAACGAGACTGATTGCTTGCCTGTGTAGATTTGTCGTCATCTTTCTCCTCTCGATTTATTGAATTGGTCTCGCTCTTCAAAACAATTTCGCAGAATTTTCTTCAAGCGTTCAACCTCGTATCTCTGAGCCCCTGACTCTTCCAATTCGCCTCTCCGTCACCTCAATCTTCTACCGAAAACCGAAAACCGGGACCAGAGAAGACTTTTGAGAAGACCTGACTCGATCGATCGAGCTTTTTCCCAACAGTTTCCGATTTCGACTACAACATATTGGGCGTCGCTTACGGTCTCGTACTCGGAATGTTATTCGCTTGGATGTTAGTATTCGGCGCGATCAGCTACCTCCTCGTTCATGCAAGTTTGAAGCGCGAGTTGAAATGGTGGAAAGAGAAGTATGGAAAGCGTGCTCAGGGAGAAACCGCACAAGAGCGGGAAGAACGGGTAGTCGCATCGGGCGAGTCGAGGGAGAAGAGCGATAAGGGAGTGAGTGAGAAAGCGAGAGGAACGGCTTGAGGCAAGAGAAGAGTTTTCTTTTTCTCAATTGGCTCGTTTCCCGTTTTTCGTTAGTTTGTCTAAAGCGAGATTTTCTAATTTTACAAACTTTCTTCACCTCCGTACTGCGCACACCCTTCTAAGATTACAACTCCTCCCAATTTCCCTTTGTTACCACGACTGGGGAATTCAGAAAGTCGCCCTTCAAAACGCACGATCCCTAGTCTCCTCCTTTCTTCTCTCCAGCTCACCCAAGTCCATCATGAATACAAAACTCGAAGCTAGTGTAGCGGAGCTCAACCTCGATGGAACCATTGAACAGTACGTCAAGCTCTCTCTTTCGTCTAGAGCTAGTGCTAAAGGTGCTCGTCATCCTAGATCTCGACGACTCTCCGCTCTCCCAATCTCTCCACCTTCCCCTCTCGTACTCCCAGAGATCCTCACAGATATCCTACTCTATTGCACTGACTCAAACTATGCCGACAACCGATCAATCTTCTACCGTTTGATTCAAGTCAATCGAATTTTCAACCACGCGGCTCTTCCTTTCCTTTACTCGACTCTCGACTTGGTTATACTCCATGGAGCGGAAAGTAGTCAAGACTCTACAGAGGCCCAGGAGGATCGAGTCACCAGAGCGGCACAGCTTCAACGAACGTTGTCGACAAACCCTCAACTTTCGCTACTCGTCAAGTCGATTCGCGTCTCCTTCACGCGAGCTCAGCCTGGGTTTGAAGAAGGAGAAGCTATATCGGTTTATCTTCGTAGGATGACTCGTCTGGAGAAGGTGTGGTTCATGGCAACTGGAAAAGGACGTTGGTTGGTAGGTCTGGGTCCGAGGCAAGATTGGATCAGAAAGCTAGTTTTTACACTAGCTCAGCATCAACGGGACAGTCTCAAGACACTTGTCGCACCTCAACTCCTGCTCTCGTCGATCGAAGTCGAGGAGCTCTTCCAAAACTGCTCGAGACTCAAGATTTACAAGGGAAACATCGACGTTCTTCGCCCGACCTCGCTCGCTCACAAGACACCCGCCGTTCAAATCGAAAGGTGGTTCGCTACCAACACTCGAAGCAATCCAGCTCTTCGATACCTCCTACATCCCTCGAAAGATTCCCTTCGATTCGTTATGTTCTCGCTTCAACCTGGGAATTCTCCTCTCCTTCTCGACCAATTCCACAACCTCGGATCTCTTCTTCTCAACATCCCTACTCCCAGACCCTACGTACAGAGTGAGCTCGGTGTAATGGCAGCATTCTTCAGTGGAGACAGCGACGGCAGTCAAGACGTAATGGATCAGTTCACTAAAATCGTTCATTCAGTTATGGATCTTCCGAATCTCCATCTCCTCTCGCTCTTCACCGATGTCAACCCTTATCTCGTCTCGGCTCATCTTGAAGCTCAATTCCTCTGCCTCCCTCCTTCCCTCGTCCATTTCTGCCTCCCTCCTTCCCTCGTCCATTTCTGCCTCGCTCCTCTTCCCTATCCGGACCTTCCTTGGGCGTATCTTATCAACGGTCGGGGAGTCAACCTTAATGTCAACATTAGGAAAATCTCACTCGTAGCAGGGTTCCACGAAGAAGGTGTCCCGATTACGGAGGAGGATTATTTTGGAATAAGCGTTGCAGAGATCAAGGAAAACTTCAATGTTGAGATTGAATGGATAGATCACATGAAGCTTGAGCTTTGGATTGAAAAGCAGTTCTATCCGGAGGGAACGGAGGAGGAATGGCTCGGAAGTGCAAAGGGCAATTAGTCAAACACGACCGAGACTCGCAGTTTTTTTTTCTTTCTAATTTTCCTTTGTCTGTCCAAACTTTGCGTCAAATTGTGTTAGATCTTCACAAAACTACGCAAAACTGACTCGGAGAGGGAGACTAGGCTAGAGATTTAACAAACGAAGAAAGATCAAAGCTGTCGATTTCGGAGTACGGCAGTGGCTAGTCAAGCGTGAGAGCCTAACGGAAAGTTTATCAGAGAATAGCAAGGAGAACTTCGAAGAGTTCACCAAGGTATCCATTCTTTGACTAGATCCTCCTCGATATCCCATTCTTGACTAACCTGAATGACGACTGCACTCTTCCACTCCTTCCTCTTGGGTACTTCTGCAACTTCGAGAGCGAGAAGTAGGAATCGTTTCAAATCGGTTTCACTTCGGGTTTCAGTCGCTCGTTGTAAGAGTTCGTTAACTCGAGGTGAGAGGCTTGAATCGTCGATATTGATGAATTGAAGTTGGGAGGTGAAGTTGAACCCTTCTTGCAAAACTTTGAAGCCGGTGTCGGGGAATTTGTAGAATCGGTAGGATGGGATGCTGCGAGATGACTCGATCGGCCTTGATGAGAGCTGTAAGAGTTGTAATTCGAGCGGGAGGGGTCCATTCTCGGGTCCTCGACAGAATCCGAGAGGAGAGAGAGGAAGATCCGAGTACTTCTTTCCGCAAACTATTTTGTGCCCGCCAAGTTTCCACGTGGCTTTGAAGCAGTCTTGAGAACAGAAGGGATGGTATCGAGGAGGGGACAGAGTGACACTAAGACGAAATAATGCAGAGAGGGAGAATTGGATCAGTTGCAAGCTTTTTTTTTTGGGCTTCCCGTCGAGTTAGTCGAGTTAACTGCGAGGACTCACCACTTTGAACAATAAAAGAAAGCTTTACCCGCTCTTGCTAACTCTTCCACTTCCCCAGTGAATCGGAAACATCCTTCACAACGCTCATAACACGGCATAAGGTTCACCGCATCTTCAGCTTCTTTCATCGCCTTCTCGTTGAAAACTTGGTCGGGAGATTTCGGTCCCGGAAGCGAATAGGGAAGCCTCCAAGGAGTGAGATTTGAGCGTAGGGTCGAAGAGAAGGCTTGGAGGGGAAGTTGTCTCCGACAGGGAAACGGGGCTTCTGGATGAGACCTAGTTGATACGGCTTCTGCAAGCGATCCTCGTCCTCGAGAGGCTGGTGAGCAAGCTAGAGCCTCGATAAACGTCAGACATCGGTTCATTCTTTTGCTAAGCGGGAGAGGAGAAGCTTACCCGTCTGTAGCACCTTTCAATGATTTCGATCATTGCTCTCGAAATTAACTTGTGTCGAGCTGAATGACGAAAAGCAACTCGACCTCAGTTCACGAAGTGGGGGAAACGAGGAGTACAGAAGCTCACCGTTTTGATACACAGCCGCTTTCAGGCGAGTTGTTCGGCTCAGAGGAGCACCTGCGAAACTTGGATCGAGACCGAGCATCGAGTCCCAGATAGAATCGGCAATCGGCACGTAGTCTTCTCGATGATGAGCTGTCGCCGAGTAGACAATAGTTCTGAGAGTCTTGAAAAGTTTTCCGCAGTCACCTAAAGCGAGAGGATGGACCGTAAAATCAGAAGCGCTGAAGGAGGTGTCGGATTAGTTTCTGTCTCATATCTGGCGTTGAGAATGTTTGAAGCGACTTACAAGGTCCTCATTAGTAGAGACTCTGTATCGTACATCCCAAGCGATCTTTCGAAAGCTGCGACAACTATTGTGATTCGATCGTCCTCATGTATCGCTTTCCACAACTTCTCAAACGCCCATCCATCCTCGTGATCGAGCAGGAGCTGCTTCACTACCATATACAAGTTTGCAACTGATCTTCCTTGACGTTCGTCTCGCATAAGCTTTTCCTCGACTACGAAGGAAAGGAGCAAAAGTCGAAAACCGGAGAAAGAGAACGAGGATCGTCAACACCTCTCCCAGCGATTAAGATTGTACAGTGTCGTTCCAACAAGTTTGTTGACTCACAGGAGCTTGATGAAGCTAACGACGCCGGAAGTGGTTGTGAGACAAGTTTCCCGCATCGGTTCTTTGCAATGAGCTCGTTCTGCGCCTTCAAGATCGGTGTCATCACCAAGAGTTCCCCTGTGTCCGAATATCGTAGATTAGACCAATGCCACGATCAAAGTGGCAAGCGGAATCAGACTTACACACCAACGCGCTAACTTTGCTTCGACACTCTACTGGATTGACCATCGCATCCGTCAACTCAAAAGGAAGTGGTAGAGAAAGCTCTGGAGAGCGTAGCAGGGGTGGGTCTGAAGCTGATCTGTAAAAGGGTGGGAGAGTCGTGGTTGTGATTTGACGAAAACTGGAAGAAGTAGGAGACGGAGGAGGAGAAGGGGGAAGAGGAACGTCTGCTGGACTGAGGAATGTTGAAGCTTTGATTTTGGCAAGCTTCTTGCGCCGTGGCGCCATGTCTTGAGGTGGTACAGTGAGATAGAGAGTAAAGAGGGGAACCTTGAGGAGATGGGAACCGAGAGCAAAGTCGGGATCTCGAGTCGACTTCTTACCTCCGCGGATCACTCAGAAGATGAGCATCACGTCAAAGCTAGTTAGTAGAGGCCGTAATATCTACAGCTGGTCGAGATTGCCTCGTGCATCGCGGACTGAGAGATTGAGGGGAAACTGCGTCCGGAAAGCTGAGCATGTGTCGGAATCGGAATGTCTGGTGCCGCCGCGACAGAGCAGCTATTCTGCCTCCTGGCCAAAATCAAAGAAAGTCGAATCGAGGCCAGAAGGAAGTAGAAGCAAGGTGAGAATTTAGCCGCCGACGGGAAATCCTCTTTCTCACTGCTCCTCGCTCAATACCTATTTGTTACTCTCGCTACAATGCCCAAGATCGCTCTAGTTCAATTCTGTCCCGAATCACCCAGTCAACCTCTCACTCACACCTCAAGAGACGGACCCGAAGATCCACATTCATTGAACCTCTCCAAGGCTCACGACTTTGTCAGACAAGCCAAAGAACAAGGTGCAGAACTAGTATGTTTTCCAGAGTACTTCATTTCGGGTAAGTTCTGCGTTTGAATCTCTGCCTCAGTCGAAGACAGATTTCACTCAACTCATCTCCTTCGAACCGTACGACCTGTTCAACAGGTGTAGTAGCAGACAAAAAGCACTGGAACTTGGCTCAGTACCCTCACACACATTCTCACTTGCACGACAATCACCCAGACGTTGAATCTTCACCTCCCTCGACCACTTCTCACTGGTTATCAACTTTTCAATCGCTCGCTAAAGAACTAGATATCGATATTGCAGTAGGAACTATCGTAGAACGACAAATCGATCACGAAACTGGATTAGAACGAAAAATCAAAGTTAAAAACGAAGATGGAGTAGAGGAAGAAAGAATGGTTTTGAACAACGTAGCTTATTACGTTGACAACAAAGGAGAAGTCGTAGGTAGGTACATGAAGAAGAATTTGTGGTGGCCGGAAATGGATTACTTGACAGCTGGAACGAGAGAAGAGGAACAACAAAAAGTGTTTGAGACGAGGTTTGGAAAAACTAGTTTCTTGATCTGTTGGGACTTGGCTCATGGAGAATCGTTCTTACCTCTACTCGAACAATCGATTGATCTCATCATCTGTCCAACTTATTGGACCGGTTCAGATGGAGGAGAAGCTTCAAAGAAGTGGGATATCGACTCTGAACAGAAATGGTTAGAAAGTTTGATCGTTTCGAGGGCTTACGAGAATGAATGTGCAATCGTTTTCGTCAACATCGGAAGTCCAGCTCAACAAGATCCGAAAGATTTCGATAAGGTCAACCCGGAGGAAAGGATAGGCTGTTCAGCAGTTTGTTTACCTTTCAGAGGCAAGATTGGCGGCACTGTGAGTTTCTTCTCTCGTCGAGGTTTCCTGGGCATTCACGAATTCGATCCGCTCTAACCTTGACTTTGCTTCATGTCAACAGAAATGTGCGCAAGAAGAGATGGTAGTCGTCGATACCGACTTGAGCGTTCTGGCTGTAAGTGTCGTTTTCGTTTTGACTTTCAGAATTGCTCAGCTTTCTGAATCGAGCTGACCTCTCTGCTTCGAACTTATAGGATGCGAGATCAGTGTATGGTATGCGAAGAGGATTGATGGATCGTAAACGAGCCAGAGGTGAAAAAGTTTAAAACAATCTCAACGAAATTCTAAAATTCACGAATTTTCGACCAGTTCATACAGCGATGGGTTTTGCAGAGTGGTGAGAGAACAAAGGAAATAGTGATACAGCATTTATGCAAACCTCGTTCGTCTCTTTACTCCAAGAAACCTTTCTTCTCCAATCTGTCCAATCCAGCTTCCCACGCTTTCTCACCTTCACCCTTTTCGAGTTCTTCAACGCTCTCTACATATTCCCCTTCGAGGGTCCTGTACAAGTGAGGATACTCTTCACCCTGACTACCACCTTGCTCCCATTTGACTACTTTGAACCCGCTCAATCGACCATAATCAATTTTCAAAAGCATGACGCTTTTCTCATCTGCGAAGAAACGATTCAAAACTTGATGAATTTGTGGAGCGGTCGAGAGGTGAATGAATCCGTCCTGTTTTGGAAAAGAGAGTGAACTGTGGTTAGTCCGCGTTCGCAACAGAGAGCAAGAGAAAGAGAGGAAAAGTTGAATCACTTTGGCATCTAGTTCCGAGAGTACGAACTCATGACTCGCTGGAATCGGGATAGGAAAGACGTATCTGAGTATTTTGACTTTCGTAATTAGCATTCTTCCAGGATTCGAGAGAGAGAGAGTGAGGCGAAACGAACCTCGGATTCGAAGCGGCCGTTGGAACGATTTTGTAGACGTAAGTGGGAGGGTTTGAAGCAGAGTAGGGCGCCGAGGATGTACGTGCTGTAGTCGAAGCTCCGAACAATCGTCGTAACATGGTGACCGCGAGTTTGTAGGAGGCAGAGATACGTTCCGACGATGATGACGCGGAAACTCTTTCTCTCTCGCTCTCTTCCTTCCAACTTTTCAGATCCAGCCAACTCAGTAGCAGCACCAGCAGGCTCTCTTTAGAAAGTCAGAAGGAAGCAGGAGATGTCTTCTCCAACACATCGACCAGATCTCTCCTCTCCTCTCTTTCTACCGACCACGACCACGACCTCGAATAGCTCATTCCTAGATTATGATTCGACTCTACACCTCCCACCTAATCTCGTACCTTCATTCCTATCCCACCTCGCAGTCCCTTCTCGTTACTCTCTCCGAAGTCCTTCAACTCTATCTCGAATTCGCCTAGCTCTCAATTCTTTCGCCCTGAACCCTGAATCACCTTGCCATCCTCTCTTCGACCTGCCTGAGAACGCATACGATCGTAATCAACTCTACAACCTCGAATCGTCTCCTCCCTTTCTCTCTTCCCTTCAACCTACTTCTTCTTCCTCCTTCCCCGATCCTACAACCTCTAAATCAACTGGAGGTAGACCATGTGGACACGTGTTCAAACCGGGAGAATCAGTTTATAGGTGTAGAACTTGCGGTTTAGATCCAACTTGCGTTCTATGTTCAACTTGTTTCCACGCTTCTCCAGAACACCGTCGGTTGGGACACGATGTAACGGTCAGTGTACATAGTGGAGTCGGGGCAGGATGCTGTGATTGTGGAGATTTAGAAGCTTGGAAAGAAGGGAAACAGAGGGATTGTAAATTACATGGTATTAATCAGATCTCGAGAGACGGGAATGGGAATGGCAAAGGGAAAGAGAGGCAAACTGATGAGGAGAGAGAACTGGAGGAGATGAAAGAGAGAGTTAAAAGAGAGGTTAGGGAACTGGTGAGAGGAGTTTTCGATTGGAGTTTGGAAAAGTTTGAGAAAAGTCCTAGGGATGTCGTTTGCCCTAGACATGTCGGAGATTTTGCAAGACCACCAGGAGAAGGAGCACCCGCAACTTTAACTCAAGTAGAAGCGGAGGAACAAGCGACTCCGACAAATTGGTCTCAACTAGTTGGCGCACCTAGATTACAATCTGCCACTATTCCACCTTCTTCCTCCTCTTCTTCAAATCCGTGGTCAACATCTACACCATTGAACCGACTGTCTTCAGGACCTTTCGCCGTCGTATTATGGAACGACGAGAAACATTCATTTCCTCAAGTAATCGAAATCGTTTCACGTGCAACTGGTTGTTCACGTTCCGCTTCTTCTCAAGTCGCCCAAAGAGTAGATACAGTTGGAAGAGACGTCATTCTCATCACTCCGACAGCGGAAGAAGCCCTCAAAGTATGTAAAATGATTGGAAGCATAGATTTAGGAATCGATGTCAGAGATGCCAAAGATTGTTTCGAGGAATGCATCGCGGCGGAAGTTGTCAAATGGATGAAAGATCTAATGAAAGTGAGAGTTGGTGGTGAAGAGAACGCTTTGAGTGAGGTTGTCGCAGAAGTCTGGACCGAGAGAGAAGAAGCAGGAGAGAGTAGGTTCATGAGGTTGGCGAGAATCGAAGAGAGATTGTGGAAAGAGGTCCGGAAGAACGTGCAAGAGATTTGTGTCGGAATGATGAGCGTTAGTTCGAATATCAAACAACAATTGAGTGAGTTTTCATATCATGTCATCTCCTGTTTAGGTTCAGTCTGCTGACAATGTTTTGCTATCGACAGGCGCCCAATACGCTACGATCTATCCTCACCTATGCAACTCTTACCTCCTCACCGATCGAGAACCTGAAAACTCTTTGATCTTCCTCTCTGTCCAAATCTTCACCGTTCCTTCGATCTGTTCTGCCCTCGTCGCCCCACCCCACGACTTCCTTTCGACTCTTCTCGACATCATCTTTGCTTTCTTCACCGAGCAAACTGACCCACCTAGACCACCACCTCTCCCTTCACCGCTCGATCCCGACGAAGATTCCGAAACTTCTCGACTCCTTGCTTTATCTCGACCTAAACCTCGAAGACTAATCTTACCTCCAAACCCAACTGTACGAAGTATCGATCCCGAATCAGGTCCTTCCTTCAAACAGAAACGTTATTTCCAATTATTCTCAGATTTGAACCATCTAATCTCTTCACCTTCAGTTCAACGTTTGATCGTTCAAACTCCAACACTACTAGACAAATTAGCAAACTTTTTGAGTCTGTTCGAGGAGATGAATCCGATTACGAGGGCGGTTGGGACTCATGTCGAATTCGAAAGTGATAGTTGGGTTTCAGCATTCAACGTTACTATTCAATTAGGTAAACTATGTAGGAGTTTCGGTCAAGCTTTCCATCAAGTCGACGATGGTTCAAATGGATTAGAATTGGCAAGAGGACTATCGAAATTGACGGGAGTTATGACCAACATTTATCAACCCGTTTGGGGTAGATCAACTTACACTGCATCTTATGGAGGAGGCAAGGAATATGAATGCGTTGGACGTAGCAATGTCAGTGAGAAGAACAGCTTCCATCATCCTCTGACTTGGTTGTGGGCAGAAATGGCGAAAAACGTTGGAAAGCTGGACAAGAGGGAATTGAGTAACTTGGGAATTCAAGGTGGTTTGAGCGAGTTGGTCGGTGTACAGAACGGTGCCAAATTCTTCCTGGCCGTGATGGAACAACCTCTAAGGGGTAAGTCTCAACTTCTAACTTTCACTCTCGCTTTCGTTTTCGCTTGTAGATTCCGAGAGACTGACTAATTTTGATCGGTGACCAGTTATCGTCCTCGTGGCCCAGATTCGAGCTGGATTATGGGTACGAAACGGATTCGGAGTACGAGCTCAACAACTTCATTACAAAGAGTACTCTTTGAGGGAAAACACCTACGACCAAGACCTCTTCTTCCTTCAAAACTCACTCGTAATCCTCGATCCTTCGCAGGTCCTCGCTTCGATCATCGATAGGTTCGATCTCAAATCTTGGTTGATCGGAGGAAAAGATGAACACGAAATTTACGAACCGATTCAAGCGATGTCGATGACTGAAGAACTCTTGTCACTCCTGATCTCGCTCGTTTCAGACCCAACATACACTAAGCCTCTATCAGATAACGATGCACTCGAAAGAGAGCTGGTACACTACCTCGCTCTCGGACCTTGTGTCTACTCGGATCTTTTGAGGAGGATTTCTGAACGATTTGGGGACGACCCTTCGATGGATTCAATCCTAGCTCGAATCTCTCACTTCAAACCTCCATCTGGAACCAACGATCAAGGAACTTACTCTTTACGAGACGAATACTACGATCAAGTAGACCCTTACTTCTCAAGGTATACGAGAAATCAAAGGGAAGAAGTCGACAAAATTGTCAGAGATCAATTCAAAAAACGCTCGACTACTCCTTCCTCTTCAGAACCAGTGATTGTTCCTTCTCCCCTCTTGATCGACAAGGGACAGTTCGTCGACCTAGCTCAAACACTCAACTCTCCAGTTTTACACCAACTCGTATTCTTCTCGCTCAAACACGGTAGAAGTCACGGGGAGCTATTCTCTGAAGTAGTAGTGGATCAAGCACTGCACCTTTCGATGTTATCACTCACTCATTCGACAAGTCGAGAGACTTTCATCCAATTCGCCAGATCAGATGCACCAGTCGAACCTGAAACTCAGCAACATCTCGGGGAGGAAGATGACAGAGAAGCAGACGAATACGTACCGACATCGGTCTTGGAGGAAGATGAGACAAATTTCGTTAGGTTGTTAGTCAAAGTCGAGGAAGACGAGAGGATGAAAACTGTCAAACACAAAGTTGGGTGGATTCTAGACCAACTGGAGTCTAGTTTAGGAGAAGAGGTTACTCGATGGAGAAAAGGATCAATGGTCAGTCAGGAGGAGGAAGAGAAGAAGAAACTCGAGGAGAAAAGGTTGGCAGCGAAGAAACGTCAAGAGGCAATCATGCAGCAGTTCGCCAAAGCTCAATCGGCCTTCCTGGAAAGTGTAGAAGATGAGGATGACGAGGACGAGGAGTACTTCGATGAGGATCAAGGGAACGGAGATGAGGTTAAAATGGGAGAAGACGATTCAACAACGACGAAACCGAGAGTCGATTTCGGATCCTGCATCGTTTGTCAAGACGAACTGGAAGAATCGAAAGCTTTCGGGATCCTCGGACTTGTTCAAGGTAGTCAACTCATTCGTCTTTCACCTACCGGTACCGATAACCTTCCTTTCCAACAAGAGGTTCTCGCAACTCCCTCTTCTCTCGACCAAGACGCTTCTTCGATTCGACCGTTCGGTATCGCCTCGGAAAAGATCAAAGTTCACTCGTTTGACGAATCTGGAGACGGAATCGCCAGAGGTTTCTCTCAAAATCAAAAATCTGGATTCCACCTCTCTTCGTGTGGTCATCTCATGCACCTCAGCTGTTTCGAAACTTATTGCAACTCTCTCGCCGCTCGGCATCGACAACAACCTACCCGGTGTCACCCCGAAACGATTGAGAGGAAAGAATTCGTTTGTCCTCTCTGCAAGAGTCTCGGAAACGTACTCCTTCCCGCTTCTCCCAACGCGCCAGCCTTCCTCCCTTACTCGCATCCCCTCGATTCTCGATCTCTCGCCGAATGGTCTGTCTCTTCGACGAATCCCGTTTTCTCCGTATCCGCCGAAGAAGTCCACGAAATCGACCAAGAAACATTTGAAACTGTCAACCGACTTCAGCTTGTGAACGACCTTGATCAATCGATCCTCTTTAAACCGTGGAGGATCTCACTCGCACTTCCAGCCCTCCTCGCGACTCATTTCGGAGATCGAGAAGGATTGATGATCGCTCAACTTCTGCAAGTTGTTACGGCGCTCAAATCAGAGATTGGCTCTGCTGGATCGGGAGGAGTCGTAACTCTCACAAACGGCCTTCTCGACTACACGATCTCGTCAATGGAGATCGCCTCTAGGGGAACAAGAGAACCAGCGTGGAAGATCGGAGAATCGAATCTTCGATTGCTTCAAAGTTTGTTCACGACGATGCAACACGTTATCGAGACACTGGATCCGTCGTCAGAAGAGGCACATCGAGTAGTCGGAGTCGCAATTTGCCAACGGTTAGGAGGTTACTTCGCTCGAGGAACAAAATTCGACAACATCGAGTTCACTCGGTTCGACCCACTCAGCACCGTAATTGAAGCTGCAGCATGTACTCCATCGATGTTCTATCAAGTTGTTACCGTCGCCTTCTACACCTTCCTCGCTCAAGCTCTCGTTGGCGTCTTCCGACTTTTCCATCAATCTTCGACTCTCGCAGAATGGAAAGGAGATTACGAATCGGACGAAGCTCGACTCTACCTCTCTCTCGCAGAGATTCGACACCACTTCCCTTCTCCGGCATTGTTCGATCCAGGATCCGTCGCTTTCCATCTAACTCTCGGAAAGCATCTCCATTCTCAAGTCCTTCCTTTCCTTCGTCGAGCTGCCATCGTAGCTCGAGCCGTCTTCGGAGAACCTTCGTCGGAGATCCCCTCAGCAGGCCTCGAATTTAATCGACTTCTCGAGCTTCTCCGAATCCCTCACCCTTCAACTGTCCTGCCTCTCTCTTCCGCTTCAACATCCGATGATTCAACCGTAAAACTCCTCCATACTCATTTCTCCGATTGCTCTCGTTCGGCAACATATCTCCAAGGGTTCGACCTCATTTCGACCGTCGACAAATTAATCAATTCTTCTGCACCTGAAATCGAACATCCAACGATTTACGAACTCCTAGGATTACCTCATCATCTCGATACTCTCATCGCCTCGACATTGGATCGGAAATGCTTGAGGTGTGAAACGAATCCTGAGAATCCAGCAGTGTGTTTGTTCTGTGGAGAATTGGTTTGTTGTCAAAGCTTTTGCTGTATGGCAGGAGAGGAAGAGGCTCAACACGGTGAATGTAACGAACATATGTGGACGTGAGTAATCGAGTTTCTTCATCGTTATCTCTGCTTGCTTGACATCGAGCTGACTTCTTTCGCTTTCCTATTTTTCCTTTGTACAGCTGCGGAGGTTCGATTGGAGTTTACTATCTCGTCAAGCGAAACGTTATACTTTACCTCCATACCGACAAAGGCACTTTCACTCATCCTCCTTACCTCGACTCTCATGGTGAAGTCGACAACGGTAGAACGTAAGTTATAACCCTCTCTAATTCTCTTGCTAGTCAAGCGTACTCAATCTTCTTCTCTCCGTCAGACGTTCCCGATCGGTTTTCCCTCAATACCTGCATCAAGGTAGATATGACGAGATTCGCAAAGTCTGGCTGAATCAAGGAGTTCCGACTCTCGTCGCGAGAAAGTTGGATGCTACGACAGATCACGGTGGATGGACAACGATGTAAAGCGGCTCCGAAGCGGACCCAGGGGAGAGTTAGGGGTCGCAGAGTTTTACTTTTCTTTTTTCCGTTTCGTTTGTTGTACATCTTTTCTATATTTGTTTGATCACCATCGCAACAACCGATAGCATATTCGCAATATATCTCTTTGACTCTCGCCATCGTTCGTGGGCGGGGAGAGAGCACGAACAAAAATGATCTACTGCAACGAAAACGAAAAACTAAGATACAACCAACTTTTCTACAATTATACGATAGTAGCGAACAATCTATCTCCAGAGTCTCCCAATCCCGGTACGACAAGTCCCTTCTCACTCAATTCCTCGTCGATTCCTCCGACGTAAATTTCGAGTCCGGGATAAGCTTGGGAAACTTTTTCGAGACCAGGTTTTGAACCGAGAATCGAGAGTAGCTTGATGTTCTCGATCTTGAGTCCCCAATCGAGCTGCGCTCAACAAAGAGAAGAGAGTTCAATCATTGTGCACTAGAAAAAAGGTGCGAAGAATGTCAGACTCACGAGCATAGAAATGGCAGCCATTGCGGTACCACCAGTTGCGACTAGAGGGTCAAGAAGGTAGAGTGTATCGACGTTGGGAGTGCGAGGAAGTTTTTCTACAAGCGAGAAGAGAAGCTCGATTGTCAGATCTTCCTCGAAATCACTCGAAGGAGAAATCTCATGCTCACGGTAGTATTCGACAGGTTGCAGACTAACAGCCTCACGGAAGAGACCTAGGTAGTGAACAGAAGCAGAAGGGAACAAGTCGAGAAGAGCTGCGAGACGACCAAAAAAACAGAAGATAAAAAAAAATCAGCTGGACAATCTCTGCAATGATTTGACTTATAGTTGATTACTCACCCTCAGTCATACCGATACCGGCTCGGAGAATAGGACTGACTCCGATTCGGTGCGCCAATTCTTTGCCAGTGTACGAAGCGATTGGCGATTCGAGCTGCGACACAAAAAGTGGAAATTCAATGTCAGTCCCGGATAACTACGAGCTATAGTATGAGCACATGCTAAGCTTGGTCTCTCGCCCTCCAAAGCAGGTACGATCGCGATTGAGCGCGGATTGCGACCAAGTTGAATGAAACGTGTAACCCCTCTCGCTCCTCTTCCCTCCATCCATACGACTCCAGGGAGGGCTGAGTCAGATTCAAATAGTGTTAAAAACTCACATTGGGTACATCTTTCAGTTCTAGATCCCTCGATGCCTCAATCGCGAGTAAAGTAGAGATCTCTTTGATCAAACTCCTGAACCTACTCGAGGGGGTACGCTTGTCTCGGAGCTCGGATAGTTTGGTTGCTACTAGAGGGTGTGATAGAAGGTTGACGCTCATGGTGATTCGAGTAGAAGGAGAGAAGGAGAGAGTAGAGAGGGGAAATGTGGGGAATGTTTGACAGAGAGAGAGCTCGGGAGTTGCGCAAATCGGTTGACGGTGACTTCAGAGTAGGCAGAGATTGGGAAAGAAGGAAGAAGGCGAGAACGAGAAGAAGGGGAGAGAGGGTGGAAAGGGGAAAGGCAAAACGGATGAGTTTCCGTATCAGCGGGCGAAGATTCGACGGGTCTTCCGTTTCTTTCAACGATAGCGTCGATAGCGAAATCGAAGATACGAGGTACTTCTATCAACGGGCGGAAGGAACTAAGAGGGAGAGAGAGAGAGAAAAGAGGCAGACCGAGAAAGCGAACAATGCTTTTTTCGAGATCAGAAAAGAATTGGACGTCTTGCGCGGCGTGGGACAGTTTCGCTAGATCAGCGTCTCACGGCAGAGGCACGGGTCTCTCTGCGAGATGGGACGAGCCAACTAACGTACAATGTTACACAGTAATCGAGAGAAGCACGAAAACGACTCTAAAAGCAGCATCTCCTGCTTTGACGGCGTTGACGATCTTGACGAGGTTGACGTTGACCTTGAGGACCTTGGTTGCTCGTGAGAACACTGACTGGCTGACGAGAAGTACTTGCAACAGGAGTGAAGGAGGAAGAGCTAGTTTGCTGTTCAAGTATGGCTTGAAGAGTCAGCCCTCGAAATTTGCTATCAAAAAGCTGAAAGAGATGCTGGCTTACGGGTGCAAACTCTTGGTTGTCGTCTTGTTCAAATCCGAGTAGAGTGCCATATTTGTGAGCTACTTCTCTGATGTCGTCGAGAGAGCTTTCAGGGTTGCGTCGAGGCGAAAGAGCACCGAGAGAGCTCGGGTCACGCAGAACATTGAGTATTGCCTGACGTCCAAGGAGACTCGCCTGGAAGAAGACGAGTTGTGTCAAGATCTGAGATTAAGTGAAGCGGAGCGGAGAGAAACGAGCCTTACCGTAACTTTAACATCAATCGTAATCTCGAAGATGAACAACCTACTGCTTCTCGAGATTGCGAAGATGACGAGGTCGTTGGTGGCATTGCGCTCCGTGCCACTCCCTAAGAGCTGAAGGTTGGTAGGATCTGATCGTTTTCGATGAGTCAGCAGACGTTTACGAAAGACGCATTGATCTTGGCTCACCGTTCATGATTTGGGTGACTTCGTGTCTCTTCTTCCAGAGCATTTCACAGAATTCAGGAGCGAAGAAGCGCTGGGTAGCGTGGACCTCGAAAAGGTCGAGGAAGTTGTGACAATCTAGGCATGTGGAAGAAAGAACACTCGGTCACGAAAGGATGCACAAATATCTGTCCAGAGATAGCTCACGACGTGCAACTAGAAGAGTACGGTCAGACACGATTTTGCACACAGTTGAGGATCTAGGGAACGGAACTAACGTTCAGACCAGACGAAAGGCATTCCGTGAGCTTTTCCCATCGAATCCAAGTATTTCTTTGTCCGATTCTCAGCATCGGCCGCTTCCTGGGAGTGGATTCGATCAGTAGCTGATTTTTCATGAAAGGCAGAGTCACGACAGAGAACAAAGGGAGAAAGAGCCGGAGAAACAAGGAGAACGGACCTTTTTGAGCTTTCCAATTTCTTCGAGAACGATTTTTCCGCTTTCGTCACGGCTCACAAGTTTACGGTAAGTAGTCAGCCACCTCACGTACTCAGTCATGCTCGGAGAGTCGGTCGTCGCTATTGTGATCCCTCGAGTCAGAAATCGAACCTCGATTGCATCTGCGAGATTAGGCCTGCGACATACCGATCTGCTCTGCTACTTTCTCCGCTCGAAACGCTACCTTGGTAAACAACTTCGCCAGCACTGTCGAGATGGGTCGGAGCGTGTCATTGACTAAGTGGGAGGAAAGAATAAAAGGTGCGAAAGAAAGGACTTACTTTCGGGCGTGTAGCGAGTCCTTAATTCCAAAGCCGGTTGATTTGATGAGCTCATAGCGAGACCTGAGTGTGAGAAAGGTAGAGAGCAGAAGAGAAAGAGCAAATGAACTGCATAAGTCGAAGAGGACTCAGACTGGCCCTTCAAAAAGCTCGTGCATGATCAGGGCACGGAACTAAATTAACGTTCGGAGATTCCAGAAGGCTCGAGCTCGAGTAAAGATCAGACGCAAAAGGAACTTGCGTGGAGAAGCGACGAGGAAAGTGCAAGAAAAGTGGGTCGAAAATTAACTTTTTTTCCTTTTAACAATACATCTACATTTGACAACAAGATTTTTTGGCCTGGACGAGTCTACCGTCATCACTTACAGGTTCGAGGAGAGCAGAGAAGCGGTAAAGAGCTAGACAAACCCTTGATTTCCTGAAAGTTACAATTCCATTTCCATCTCCATTCCATCCTCAACCTCCATTCCCGTTTCCCCTTCGGCTCCCCCAAGATCGTCCGCTTCTATCCTCTCACTCTCCCTCCTGAACTCTTGGAATTCCTCTTCTTTCTTCCTCTCCCGTTCTTCCCTCCTAATCCTCTCGACTCTCGTTTCATCCTGCTTCCCTCCATTAGTGACTCCCGACAGACTCGGCGGAGGTTGATACAAGATCAATGCCCCATCCTGTTTCCTCCTTTTATCCAACATGAGAGAAGGAGTAGGTAAACCGTTCGCAACCAACGAATTCAACCGGAATTGTTCTTCTGCTTCTTTCGCTTCCTCCTCCTCCTTCTTCTGTTTCCGTCTAGCTTCACCTTCTTCTTCATCATCTGACAGAGATGCAACGTAGATTCTATGAGGATCCAAATCCCAAGAAGATTGACTATTCATTTCAATTTCTGGTTCTGGTTCTGGCTCTGCTTCAATCGAGCTCGGCGTTGTTGCGGGAATGTTGAAAGTGGTTGATGAGACAGTCGGAATTGTTGGAGAAGTGAAAGAGGAAGTCGTGGCTGCTGAGGTATAGAGGGGAGAGAAATTTGGAGGAGAGATTGAAGTTTGGTGATGAAGAGAATGTGGATGAGAAGGGAGGAAATCTGGAGAAGTTGGTGGTACAGTAGGGAAAGAAGGTTGAGTAGGAGAGGTCAGAGGTGAAGAAAGGAACGTGGAAGAGAGTGCCGAGGAGGTGGAGTGAGGAGGAGGGGTTGAAAGGAAAGGAGACGAAGTAGAATTGGAAGGGATCGGAGAGTAGTTCAGGGACAAACGACCGAAAGCTTCGTGATCTGGAGCTAGCCTCCTCCTCTTTGATTTGCTCGGCCTGTCCTCTTCCTCTTCCTGTCGCACCGTTGAGCCGTTCGAGCTTGGAGAACCGACGGAGAGAGGCGGAGAAGTTGCGAGAGTTTCAGCTTGAGGTACTTCCTGGATTATTTCCAAACTACCGTTCCTACTCCTGTTGATTGGGAACCCTGCCAAGTTGGTGTTCGAGGTAGCAGGATCTGACGTAGCGGTTAAACTTGCCGAATAGTGGGGAGATGAAGAAGAAGAGGTAGGATTGAGGACTGCCGTGTGTAGAGCTGGGGAGAGAGGACCTTGGGGGCTATTGTTAGGTGGCGCAGGTGGCTGTCCAGAAGAGTGCGCTCGTTTCAGTCGGGGCCGGGGGAGAGAATTCCATGAAGTTGGAGGAGAAGAGTTGAGGGAAGATGAAGAGGAAGGAGGAAAGAACGAAGGTTGGTGGTACGCTGCTGAATGGGAAGGTGTCGAGTTCATCTCATACAGTAGTCAGACGAAGACGAACGAGTGTGGACAGGCAGGCGGAAGAGAAGAAAGCGAGAGGACCGGCCGACAACAGAAACTTCCAGAAATCTCGATCATCATTCAATGTATTTATTAGACGTGTAATCCTGAAGTACGATTCGCTAACATACTGGCTAGTATGGACTAGAGTATGACAGGTTGTGGTTCAGAAAAAAGGAACAGGTCAAATTGCCGGAGTTAATTACAATTGTCAACTCTAACTTGACCTCACCTCACTCTGCTCGATCCGGCTCAAGATGGGGAAGCGGAAGAATACACCAACGAAACGTGGACCTTCGACCCTAACTGCAACAGATTCCTCTTCACCAGAAAAGTCTCGAGTCGATTCCCCTCCACCTTCATCTCCAACTCTCTCTGAAACCGGAACCGAAACAGAAGACGACTCTTTTATGGATGCAGACGGACCTTCCACTGCTACAAATTCAGATAACGAGCAAGATAGCGAACTAGCGGAACGAGAGGAGGAAGGAGGAGAATCACCCCACACGACAACAAGCACGAACAAAGACGAGAACGAACAGAAAGGTTCACCTTCTACTCCTACTAGATCTAGATCCCCTTCTTCTCCGAACGAACAACTATCGAATAGGTTATCGACAACTTCGATTAGTGGTGAAACTTCGGAATCGAACGATTTCCTCTCCCCTCTCTCCACCTCTGCCGCACCTATCTCTCCTTCGACTTACGAGAAGCCCAAACGTCCCTTTTCTTTATCTTCAGAACCCGACACTCCCACTTTCCCTTCAAATTCTCTCCTTCCTTCGACTCCTTCTCCTAAAAAGAAATCTTCCGCAACCGATCCTAACGGCTCAACTCCTACTATCCCTATCAGTCCTAGTCTGACTCAACAAGTTTGGAGAAATTCGATGGGTCTACCACCTTCTCCAGTCACGGCTCCGAACGGCGGTAAACTAGTCGATGTCAATTTATCAGATTCATCAACCTCCTCTAATCCATCTAGAATTTCAACTACACTCGAATATGACGCTCCTCCCAAGACGACTTCGACAACTTCGACATCGACTTCACCGACTAGTGCAGTAACTCCAACGATGGGTCATTTCAAATCTGAAGCGATCGAAGCGGCGTTCGCGAGAGTGAGGGAACAGTCTGAGAACGCGGCAAAGAACAGACGAGAAGGGGAAGGAGAAGGAGACGAAGAGGAAGAAGTTGTAGATTGGGATTTCTGGGGTAGGGTCATGAGTGACTATGAAGAAGTGGCTAGAACTCAACGTGAGCATTCGAATTCGATTTCCTCCTTTCCCTCGCTTCATTCTGAATTACGAATTGACATTTTTTGCTTTAATTATAAATCTATAGCGAGAGAATTGAGTAAAGCTATACAAAGAGGTATACCTCAAAGTTTGAGAGGAATGCTTTGGCAACTCATGGCGTGAGATTTTTCTCTTCTTGCTCTTCTTTCCTATCTTCTCGAGAAGACATGAAGCTCACTTAGCACAACCCAAAATTTTGATCGAATCTAATCTAGTGCTGCGAAAGATCCAACGCTCGAAATGGTTTATCAAGAATTGTTGGCACAGACTTCTAGTCATGAGAAATCAATTTCTAGGGATTTGTCGAGAACTTTTCCCAAACATGAATACTTTATGGATGAAAGCGGAGTCGGTCAAGAAAACTTGTGAGTACTACAAACAGAAACGTGTACTGGCTTGCGAAATGCTGAAGTTGACGGACTCGATTCTAGATTTAATGTCGTCAAAGCTTATTCACTTTATGATGAAGAAGTTGGTTACACTCAAGGTTTACAATTCATTGTTGGACCCTTGTTGCTAAACGTAAGCTCGCATCTTCTCCTTTTCATAAGAAAGCTAGACTGATGTAACCTCTCGGAACGGTTGTTCTCAGATGCCAGATGAAGAAACGTTCTGCGTCTTGGTTCGATTAATGAAATCTTACGACTTGCGATCTCACTACACACCAAACATGCCAGGTCTTCAACTACGGTTGTTCCAGTTTGATCGATTAGTTGAAGAGTTACTACCGGGAGTTTTCCTACACATGTTGAGACAAGGAGTTAAGAGTAGTATGTATGCTTCTCAATGGTTCTTGACACTATTCGGGTGAGTACCTTGCTCTCTCTCTGTGTGTGAGGTGTACCTCGTTTGTCGAGGAGATGCCTGACAAGTTATGGGAATCGAATTTTTGTAGGTATCGCTTCCCTCTAGAATTAGTATCAGCAGTGTTCGATTTAGTATTCGCAGAAGGAGTCGAAGCTATCTTCCGATTCGCGATAGCTTTGATCAAAAGGAATGAAGACGTTTTGTTGAAACTCGAGTTTGAAGATTTGATTGAATTCCTCAAGAATGGATTATTCGAAGTTTACGCTGTCAGTAATCTCTTTCCTCTCTTCCCTTTTTTTATATATAGAATGGAAGAGCTAATTGAGACGACCTTGATCTTTAGCCAACGAGGGAAGAGAAGGAGAAGAATCCGAACGCACTTTATCGAGTGAGAGATTTCGTCAGAGAGGCCCTACAAGTTAGAATTACTCCAATGATGCTAGTGAGTTTTTTCAGCTTCCTTCTCCATCTGACAGAATTGAGATACTGACCATCATCGAGTCGAGTTGGAAAGGATCAATTCGGAGAAGAATGGTCAACACTCTTAGCAGCTCAAACGGCTCACACTGCAGAACTGGACGCTTTGAGAAAAGCCAATTTACAACTTAGTTTACAAGTTCGACAATTGGAATCTAGTTTGAGTCAGATCAATTTGGAACATTGTGAATTGGTTAAACAAGTTGTCAAAGCTAGATTGGAAAGGGAAGAATTGGAAGATGAGTTGGTCAAATGTGAGTCAACTTTTTTGCGACTCTCTCTCTCTCTCTCTCTCTCTTCTGATGGAGAGCTTACGACCTCGTTATAAAATTGGTAGACAAAATCGCATTCGCAAATGCAGAATTCAAGGCAGCTTCAGATCGAGCTTCAATGTCTCCACTATCTTTGAGGAGACAATCAGAATTATCAATTTCGAGTGTCGCTTCGACAGATTCTTCGTCAAACGCAAACTCGACCTCAAACTCGAACAGCAACGCGACATCGACAAAAAGAGGGAACAGTTATAGCTCGCAGATGAGTAGTCGGAGTGGAAGTATCGGATACTGAATTAAAATACTCGTTCCGACTATCTTACCTTGTTTTGACTTTTTCTTTATCTCGTTCACTCGAGACGCTGTGCGCTCGTAAACCCTGTTTCATACTGATCTAAATCATACCGTGACCAATGAGAGCTTGGGGAGAGATGCGCCTCAAAGTAGTGAGAATTGCAAGAAGGAAAAGTGAAAAATTGAAAAAAGCTCAAGAAATAGCTTCTGCGATGAGAATGAAATGCGAATAAGACGATAAGGAGAGTGAAGAGGGTCTGTGTGCTGCGGAATGGAATCTACGCGCAATGAAATCGAGTTTGAGGGTATCGAAGGGATGTAAAGGGTAATAATGAAGAAAACATAACTAAGAAAGGTTCGGTTCTAAGCGTGTCCGAACCCAGATGCGAGAGCGTTGAACATTGCAGGAGTCGGTCCAGTAGAGTCGTAAACGGCCTGATAAGATCAACATTTGTTAGCTATAGCGGAAGGAGGTCGAAATGAAAAGGGATCGAAAACTCACAATTCCAGCCAATCCCAATTGTTTGGCATAAGCTCCTTTCGCTTTGAAACTGACAGCATCTTCGTAGGTGATGAAAATCTGAGAAGTTGGATTGAAGAGAACCGGAGTTTGAGTACAGGTATCGAACGAACGAGTGTAGCCCGATGAGCCTTTCGACAAGTCTGAACTCAAAAGCTGTCAAATAGATCGACAAGGTCAGAGACTACAGCTTGAGCGCCAAGAGAATTGGGGAATCACCTTTTGAGAAATGAGCTCTCTCGTAGTAGGAGTGAGATCGTCAATTTTCGGAGTTGCGAGAGGTTGGAAAGAAATAGAAGGTGAACGATTGTAGGTAGTGGTAGCAAGTTTCTTGTTGGCAGTCTTGAATCGATGAGAGTAGCCAGGGACACCCATGATGAGTTTACATGCGGGCACGCCCTAGAAAGAAAGCCAACTCCATTTCAGCTCAGACAATTCGAGAAAGGTGAGAGCGAAAAGACTTACCCAGCTAGTCCAGTCTTTCACACTTTGATCGATACTGTACGAGCCAGAGTTACAGGTGTAGAGAGCCGAGTGAGCACCAGTTGTCGAACTCCAAGGGCCGTAAAAATCGTAGGTCATCAAAGCGACGTAGTCCAAATTGGCAGCGAATTTACTCAAATCCGTCATTTTGTTCCCATCAGGTCCGGTGATACTGTCGTCGAACATACTCCGTCAGTTTGAGCTGGTGTACGAGAGTAGCGAAGAGGAGACTCACCCTCCTGCGGGAACGTCAGCACTGATCAAAATTCCATTTCCAAGGGTACTCCTCAAAATCGTAAAGAATTTGATCAAATTCGCAGCATCCGTCGGTCTCACGACGTTGTTTCCATTCCCTTGTTTCCCAATGAACTCCCAGTCGAACGAAACGGCAGAGAAACCATATTGAGTGACCCAAGTTTTGACCGTGTTTGCGAATTTTTGTCGATTCGCTACAGTTGCGACTAGGTTTGACAAATACTGAGATCCTTCCCATCCACCCAAGGTTAATCCAGGTCGTTTACCAGCTGATTTGGCTGCTTGAACGAATTTCTTGAGTCCGTCAAGGGTAGCTCCGACTGGTAAAGCGAGTCCATCTTTTGTAGTAGGTGAAGCTGTAGATAGATTCACATATGTCCAGTGCTTATAGAGGAGCGAGAAAGGGTAGGAGGAGGAACGTGTGGAGGAATCGATCAACATTGTAAACTCACCAAAATAGAAAGCGATATCAGCTCGCTTCCAGTCCAACTGTTGAGGTGGTTGCGCATTAGTCCACGCAGGATAGTACTGAGTCATAACTTTGGGCGGACATGTCGTAGCTGCTCGAGGAGAAAGGGAAGAACGAGGATTGTGCGTGAAAGAATCGAGTCGAGCAGGTGAGGAGGAAGCAGCGAGGGTGACAGTGAAGGTAGTCAAGAGAGTGAACAAGGTCGGTAGTGGTAGCATTCTTCGCTGTTCGAATGGACGGAGGGAAAGAAGGGAGGAAGTGAACTGTTTTTGATCGGAAATGTTGAACGATCGGACAAGTTGAAAACGAGGTCCGAGTGGTGATTGCTAGCTCGACAATGATTCGAGGCAAGATGTAATTGTAGTATTCGAAAGGGAGGCGAAAGTCGGAAGGTGAGAGAATTGGAAGAAATTCCTCGCCGAGTAAAATAGAAAATTTTCGTTGCTTGGTTTCTTCCTGCAGTCACTGCGCTCTTTGCGACTGATCCTTTGTCGCCCTAGACGGTCGAAGCTTTTCCTCAAAACGCGAGTAAGAGAACAAGGCGAGAAGCAGAGTCGCGGTAGAGGCGCGAGCTATAACAGCCTTCAGACAAAGCTTTTGCGACAAAGGAACCGGGTCGTCTTGCTATCTTGACGAGCGCGAGCCGAGTTTCCTACAAGACTGGTCCGCCAAGGACAGTCAGGTAGAGTCCAGTGCGCCAGCAGCGCGCAAGCGCAGGGAAAGAAATCGATCTTGCTCCTTAAAACTGATAAAATTGGTGACGAAGCTGCATCTGCTATCGAGGAATCTATCCCCGATCGAAGCATCAGCCACTTCATGGCAGTTTGTTTGACTCGAGGTAATGGAGAACAGAGTATGAGCGGGTTTGGAAGAGTAAGCGAGCTTTCGACGATTCGCAAGAACACATCTTCCGGCGGTTCAAATTGTTCCCAGTCTTCCTAGACCGTTAGTTTCACCCTGGTACAGGGAGAGATCTTCGTTCTTCATGTAATTTCGTGACGGGTACGGCAGAGAGCCATTCAAGGTGAGCATCAGAGACGGAAAAGAAAAGAACATCGAAAAGAATCTCCGTTGAGCTATCTTCAAGGAGCTTCCGAAGCCAGAGGACCTTCAGGAGTATCATAACAAAGAATACGATCCTAGGAAGACGTTAGTCAGCCCACACAAGCTTGTCGAAACGTCGAGGAAGCTACGATACAAAGCGAGAAGAATTCGAGTCGGATCGGTTTTCTGCTGACCGATCGAAGACTGCGATACATATTTGAGCGTGCTAGAGACTCCAGTAAGGCGTTCGATGAGAGAGCAGCAGAATCGGAGTGAGTTGTCGATGCGAGAGCTCGAAGCCTGAGGCCGGCGAAATCTCCGCCTCGCTTTCGCTCTCTGTTCTTCCCACACCTTCAAAGACTCGCTAGACTCAACACTGCACACTCTCAAACACCTGTACGAGGCCGCCCACACACAGTTCGACCAGTCTCGAGGTCCTTTTCCCCCTTTCATCTCAGCCGCCTTCTCCCCTTCTCCTTTCCTTTACGCCTCCTTCAACCATGTCTGCCTCGACAGCAGAGGCTTCCCCTTCACCTAGAGAAGATGGGCAATCATCAAAGGTGGTTACATCTGCTGAACCTGTAAGCCCAGTGATTTACCAGTTTGTTTTGAACTTTCGAGTCCCCACTTTCAATGGGGTATCTCGAATGAATGCTACTATGAGCGAAGCTTCAGTCGGATCGCTGATGTTATCGATACTGTGTGTAATAGTCTACGGCTGGAAACCTCTCGAGTTCAGCGGGTTCACCTCCAGTTCGACCTCCCAAAGCAGCCAAGAGACCGAGTACTGCTTCACTTTCAAACCAGCCTCCTATCGAAGCAGATGCAGCGCAAGGTCTACCAGTAGCGTTAGGTGCTCCGGCGGCAGGTCAAGCTGGATCGGAAGGAGGAGGAGGAGAAACTGTTGATCCCTCAACGAACGACACAACAAACACGAACTCAGAGGAAGTAACGAAGGAGCTCAACACTGGTACTACTGCCTCTACTACCGTAGAATCAAGTGAAACCGCCTCGAGCTCGAAACCAGTTCAGCCAGCAGCATCGTTCACAAGAGAGCAAACGAATCAGAAACCTTCGACTTCGACTCCCTCAGCATCCGCCTCATCAGCGCCCAACACAACCTCTCGTGCCGTACCTTCCTCTTCTTCGACCTCGAAACCCGCCACTTCGACCCCGAAGAAGAAACGGAAAGGAGGACCTTTCTCGTTCCTTTTCGCCTGTGTTCCTTGCATTTCAGATCCCGGTCACGACGACGATTACTCAAAGCCTCAAACGCAAAAGAAACCTGTCACTCCTCCCTCGACTACTTCGCCCACTGCAACGAAGGAGAACGAGAAGGTAGCTCAACCTGAACCACAAACGAGTAAAACTTCGACGATCGATGAGAAATCCCCTATCGTTCCTTCCACCACGACAGCTCCTACTGCTCCCGTCGAAACCGAAACTGCAATCACTCCTACTTCGCCAGAACCTGTCGTAGCCTCTACCCTGACTCCCCCTCCTCCTCCTTCCACTTCCCCGACTCCCCAAGGTGTCACCCTACCTCGTGAAGAAACTGAAGGCGTCACTTCTGGAGCAGTAGTTCCACCTGGTCAAGCGACCCTTCTAGCATCTCCTCCTACTACTCCAGCTGTAGCACCTAAATCTAGGAGAAGAAAAAGTGGTAAACATCCTCAATCTTCCGGAACTGAAGGTATAATCACGAGTGTACCTGAACCTGGAGCTAGACAAGGAGGCATCATCTTGGCTGGAGGAGGAGATGGAACTGAAACTTCAGAGGATGGAAGTGAAGTAGACGACGAAGATGAGGACGAATATCCCGAAGAGGAGGAGGAAGAGGAGGATGAAGAACAAAGTCTGATCGCTAGAGGTGGAGTTGGAATCCCAATCGGTGAAGACGGCTTACCTCATCCCTTGTTGGACGAGTTGAGTCCAGAATTAAAAGGGAGGAAATGCTTAGTTTTGGATCTCGATGAAACTTTGGTTCACTCGAGTTTCAAGGTACGCCCAATCCTCTCTTCTCCGTATGTATGTTCTGAGTTGATTCGATGCTCGTTCCTTTTCAGATGGTGCACCAAGCGGATTACGTCGTTCCAGTCGAGATTGAGAATCAGTTTCACAACGTCTACGTTATCAAACGACCTGGCGTCGATGGTAAGCGAACTTATTCTTCATCCTTCCCTTCTCTCAATAGGGCTGACCCTCGGAATGGGATGAATAGGTTTCTTGAAAGCGATGGGAGAAATTTACGAAGTAGTAGTTTTCACTGCTTCACTTTCGAAATACGCCGATCCAGTTCTCGATCAACTCGATATTCACCGAGTTGTTAAACATCGATTGTTCCGTGAAAGCTGTTACAATAACAAGGGAAACTATGTCAAGGTGAGAGCACAAGGAAAAACAATGATCGAGACTTTGACAACTAATTTTGCCTTTTGTTTTTCAGGATCTCTCACAACTTGGTCGACCTATCGATGAGTGTATCATTATCGACAACTCTCCTGCTTCATACGTTTTCCATGTCAACAATGCTGTTCCGATCTCGAGTTGGTTCAACGATCCGTGAGTCTCTCGCTCAACTTCGAGTCTTCGTTGCGACGCTAAATTGACACTTTTCCCGCATCGATATCGATAGTCACGATACGGAACTGACCGATCTCGTTCCTTTCTTGACTGACCTCTCGACTGTCGACGACGTTCGAAGCGTTTTGGACGCTGGATTGTACCAACATCTCGCACAAACTCAAGACAACGTTTTCAACCAAATCTAAGCTGTTCTCGTCAGTTTCAGCCGCACTTGCAACTCACAATTCCTAGATGCTTCGATCCTCAGACACAATTCCCTTATAACCGGCTCTTTCAGGCATCGTTTCCACCGTCGTCGAAAATCTATCTCCCTCCTTCTTGATTCCCCCCTGCTCTTAATCTGTTTTTGCTTCACTTTACCTCTCTCTCTCTCTCTGTCTTTGTTGCTTTCCTCTCGAATCGTATTCGCGTCCTTATTAGATACCCTTATACTCCGATTTCTCCTGCTCGCTTCCTCTGAAGGACTTTTCTTCTCTTTCTTCTTCACCTACCAAAATCTCGTAAACTTTCTCGCGCGTTCTATTTCGTCTCTAAATTTGTAGTTTCTCCCCGTGCATAGTTCCACTCCCTTCGCCTCGTTTCTTTCAATCCTTTTGCCTCTTTGGTTTTTTCTCCCTTTTCATCTTCGTTTTCGTTTCCGCTTTCTCGCGTATTAATTCGTCTCTTTATTGTGCAATAACGTCCTTCTAGTCGCGAACGCAGCTGCTAGTCGAGAAATTGAAACTTGTTTATTTCCGTCTCTCATAACGGCGAAAAGTCGGTTCCTTCTTCCGACTTCATTCAACTGCTTCATACTTCTCGCTCTAGCTCTTACGAAACACACAAAATATAAGCGGACTAGACTGTACTAGCCAGCATCACCCGACTCCACCATTCGAAAGAAACACCTCTCGTCATCAACTCGAACTTCCTCTCTCGCTCCCGCTCCACTCAATCACGGCCCAAGTTAGCGGGTCAATAGCTCAGCAACCATGTCAAGACCTTACTTTGACCGTACAAACGAGTTCCGGTCAGCGGTAGAATCTGCAGCATTTCGAATCTCGTCAGCTTCTCCAAACTCAGTGGTTCAACAGCCTCTCTTGAACCATGGAGCGAAGCCCGGAGGTCAGAGGAGTGAGTTTGCTCGAATGGCAGCCAAGATTGGAAAGGATATTCAAGGGACAACGGGCAAATTGGAGAAACTGGCTCAACGTGAGTTACTCTTCTTCTCTTCTCTCACGCTCGCTGTAGCTATGAGTGTCGACTTCTAACTAACGAGGTCCTGTGCGAATATAGTCGCGAAACGGAAAACTTTGTTTGATGATCGACCTGTCGAGATTAGCGTTAGTTTCAAGTTCACTCTCTCTCTCCTTCTCTACCATTGTAGAGCTGACCTGAATGCTGAGTTGTAGGAGCTCACATACATCATCAAGCAAGATATCGCTGCTCTGAATCAACAAATCGCTCAACTTCAAGCTTTCACCCAAACGAATTTGAACGCCGGAGCGGGAGGAAAGCAAGTCAGCGAACACAACAAGAACGTCGTGACTATGTTGCAAACGAAGCTAGCAGACACTACAATCGGATTCAAAGATGTCTTAGAAATCAGAACTCAAGTGAGTGGTGAAATCTTCTCGATTATCAGCAGGCCAAAGTCAATCTGACGAGATATGATTCGTGTTCCCGTGCAGAATATGAAAGCCTCGAGAGACCGTACAGAACAGTTTACTTATTCAGGAGGAGCAAATCCTCGATCAGCACCACCTTCCGGTAAGTTTCTCTTAGCTTTGCATTCTGTTCCCTTTCTACAATCCTTCCCGATCTTCTCCCTTCTCCGCTCTATACGTTCGCAACAACAATCAGATCTCCTTCGAATTTTGCACCTGATTCTGATTTGATCCTCGAAAAACCATTCACTCACACAAAGTCCTCCGTTCTCGCACCGTTCCCACGAATCCTTCTCGCTCCCCTTACGATCCTCCAAATCCTGCATCCGGTTCCACTTCCTCTCACCCTTATGCTTCAACTTATCACACAGATTCACCTTTGTACCGACCTCCGACAACTTCGAACGCTTTGACAGCCGGAGAGAAAGGAAAAGGAAAAGCTTCGAATGGAGCTGGTGGAGATTTCTTAGCTCTGGATTTCGGTGCACCTACAGACAGTCAACTGGGGGCCGCCGAAGGAGGATACATGCAGATGGAGTTAGCTCAGCAGCAAGGAGACGTGAGTTTCGTTCATCTTTTCTTCGTCGTTTGCCTTCGGTTTGAGGCCCCTCGTCGTTAGAGAGACATCAAGTCGCTAACTCGTATTCTTCTCTATTTCGAGCAGGATCAATATATGTCATCAAGATCAACTGCGATCGAAACAATCGAATCTACCGTAGCGGAATTGGGTCAAATCTTCTCTCAACTGGCTCACATGGTTGCGGTACAAGGTGAACAAGTGACGAGAATAGATGCAGACACTGAAGATATCGCTGCCAATGTGACGGGTGCTCAATCGTCAGTTTTTCTTTACGCCAAAAGCTTTTTCGTTAACTCGGCAGCTCACCTCCGAGTATTCTTACTCCTTGACCCTCAGTGAACTATTGAGGTACTACGCTAGTGTTTCATCAAATCGATGGCTGATGTTAAAGGTGAGTTGAGACTATTTCACTTTTTTCTTTTCGTTCTCATCGATTCCGAGTCGCTGATCCGAACGTCTTTTTGCGGCTCGTTTCAGGTGTTCGGAGTCTTGATTATATTCTTCCTCGTGTTTGTCTTGGTGTCGTAGAGTTTCTCTTCAGTCGTTTGTCAATGTTGTGTGGTGAAAAAACTTTGCCGGCTTTGTTTTCGCGAAATAATTGCGAGGTCGTTTGGTCGTGCAATGTTTCCTCGAAGAGGGATTCCGCGAGCCGTCAAATCAACAGCCTGGAGTCTGATTCGAAACTGAGTTGAGTGAACTTGCCGCGCTAGAAGAAACCAGTCTGTCTTCTTTCGTTCTCTTCTTCCTCCTCTTCTCACTTCTCACACCTCTGGGTTCGGCTTCGGCGAGTCGGCACCTCTCTCCAACTGTCTGCTGGAGGAATCGCTAGTCTGATCCTCGCCTGCTCCCTCGAGTGGACGCGTCCTGCAGCGGCCGCTTCATCTCTCCTGTCTTCCCAGAGGCCTTGCATCGCCCGTTCCTGCACGGTAATCTGCTAGCTTTGCCGAAAAAGTATCCACTGCTCATTCCTATCGACCTCGTCGGCCCGGAAGGATAGGAGAAAGGTGCGCTTCGGATTCCGATGAAATATCTTTCGGACAACACTCAGCAATCTCTCCTGTAACCTTCTACCTCGCATAAGTCAAGTGGGAATGTTCTCAATGAACTCCGAGTCGAGCAGGAGGAAACGATTCAAACTTTCTTTTCCTCCCTCTCTTTCTCCCCTCGCGACTCTTCTGCTTCTTACACTTCTCGTTTCTCGCTAACTCACCTCTAGTCGCTCTTTCTCACAATCACAAGGACTAGTTGATCGAAAATGAAGTCGGCGATCGCCCTCGCTCTCGCTCTCAGTACTTTCGCTTCTTCAGTCGAAGCTCTCAAACTTCCTTTCTTTGGGCGTATCGACGCCAACAACAACGACCTACTCCAACGCGTACTCAAGCAAGAGTACACTCATATCGTCGTCGGAGGTGGGACTTGTAAGTTAGCGATTCTGCTTCTTCCCGAGACGAAATGATTTCTCTGACTCTCCGATCTGAATGCAGCTGGACTCGTTTTAGCTTCTCGTCTATCTGAAGAACCTTCCTTCTCAGTACTTGTCCTCGAAGCAGGAACTTGGCAACCTGCTACTCCCGGAGTATTCGTTCCCGGCCTCGCTGGTACGACTTTCGCAAGCGATATCGATTGGAACTTCTATACTCAACCGCAAGAGAATGCGAAAAGTCGAAGGGTTTATTGGCCACGGGGAAAGATCTTGGGCGGAAGCTCTGCTCTCAACTTTATGGCCTGTGAGTACCTCCTCTTCATAACTCTTTTGGTCTTTTCGGAGAAACGTAGCAAAATTGACTCTGTTTGTTCTTACTCGACGACAGGGACTCGGGGACACAAGTCAGACTACGATAGCTGGTCTGCTGTTGGAGCGAAAGGTTGGTGAGTCGATCGAACTCTCCTTTGTCGTCTCTCGTTCGAGCGAGGCGGAAGCGCTGAATCCCTTGAGGTAACTCTTTCCTCATTCAGGAATTGGAATTCTCTCTTACCGTACTTCAAGAAGAGTGAGAAGTTCTCGCCTCCTGGCGCCAACAACCAGAATGTCAAACCTACTTACGATTCAAGCGTCCACGGAACTAACGGTCCAGTACAAGTTTCGTTCTCACCTTATATATCGGATCAATTCACTGGGTTCTACGAAGGGATCCAGTCAATGGGCGTATCAGTAGCGACCGACCTGAACGATGGAAAGATGGACGGGGTAGCTTGGTCTCAATCGACGATCGGAAAAGGTGGAATTCTCAACGAACGACGAGTCACTTCTCAGACTGCTTACAGTAAGCCATCTATATCTCTCCCTCTCTTTCACTCTCTCTCTCTCTCAAGATACTGCATTTTGGATCTCAGCGTCGAGCTGTCAAGGCGAGTAAGCTGAAGACTGATTCTTTCCGGTCGACTTGCTTTCGCAGTCGATCCAATCTGGCTCAAGCGAACGAATCTCTGCATCTTACCGGGTATGCAAGCCACTCGAGTACTTTTCGATTCAACGAACAAGAGCAACGTTAAAGCTACTGGAGTCGAATTCACTTTCTCGAATGTGACGACTGATTTGCTGTTCAAAGCTGTGAGCATACCTTTTTCCGCTCTTGGGACGACATACCCACACTGACCAACATCGATGATCTTGCGAGTTGGTAGAGCGCAACTAGGGAAGTCGTTCTCAGCGCTGGATCGATTCAAACTCCCCAACTTCTCGAACTTTCGGGAATCGGAGACGCAGCTTTCCTACAGTCAAAAGGCATCGAACCTATTATCGACTTGCCCGGAGTTGGAGAAAACTTGATGGATCACCCAGCTATCGTCATTGTTGAGAAATTGAAAGATGGAGCTAAAACTCTTGATGCTGTCGGTGCTAATCAAGTTCTCGCAGGTGCAGCTTTAGCTGAATGGGCTCTAGGCAAAGGGAGTAAGACATCAGCTCGCTTAATCGTCCCTAACCACGGTTTGCATCCTCTCCGAAAGCTGACTAAGCTCGATCCCGAAATTAGTTCTCACTCAAGAACTTTCAACTCTCGCTTACCTCGACTCTCAAACCCTCCTCAACGCAAGCGATCACACCCGAGCCCTGTCCATGATGGAGAAGCTCAAGAGTTCAAACCAGATCCCGACTGCTCACGTCGAACAACAAATCGCTCAAGTCGAAGCTGGTTCTCCGATTATGGAATTCTTAGCGATCAACGTCTAGTGAGCGCTACTTCCGCTATCTGATCCCAGGGAGAATTTGCGCTCATGTACAACGACTTGACCTGTATAGTTTCGGAGCAAATGCAGCTGGAGAACCGGGAGTGCCATACATGTCTCTCGCTGCTTGTGCTCAGGTGAGCCTTCTGCCCCTCGATTTTACTATTGAAGATGAGTATCTGATCTGATCCTCTCGTCGTCTTGTAAACTGCAGAAATCTTTCTCTCGTGGATCAATTCACATCGCTTCGAAGGACCCAAAGGCATATCCCAACATCGACCCTCAATGTGATTCAGCTCTCGCTTCTATCGACCCAGTCATCTATACTGATGCTTTATCAATTGTAAACTCTCTAGATCTTCAAGCCGACATCGACAAGTTCTACCTTCTCCGAGCCGCGCAATTTCTTCGAGAACTCGCGAAAACTCCAGCACTCTCGAAGTACATCGATTCGGAAGCTGAACCTGGTGCTCAAGTTCAATCGGAGCAAGATCTCGAAGATTATATTGAGAACACAGTCAGAACTGAGTGAGCTTGCCTCGACAAATTCCCTTTTCTCTTTCATTGTGAGCTGACGAAAATCGTTCTCTTCCTATGAAAGATATCATCCTTGCGGTACAGCAAAGATAGGTTCTCGTAGTAACAAAGGCGTAGTCGACGAGAACTTGGTAGTCTACGGAACTTCGAACCTTCGAGTTGTCGATTTGAGCGTTATGCCGTTACACGTTTCAACCCATGTCAGTAGCCCTTTCACTTTAGCAGCTTCACAAAATACTGACGACAATCGTATGTATAGCCTCAATCAACCGCATACGCTATCGCTGAGAAAGCTGCAGATCTTATGAGGAGACAAGCCTGAACGGTCGATTCTCATTCTCAGTCTACCTTCTTTCTCCGGTTTCTTTGTTCGCCTCTCTTTCGCGCGCTGCGTAGCGTATACTCCTTCCAGCCCTCGCTTTCTCGCTGCAACCAACAACGCGCTGTCGGATACCCTAATTTTTTTCAAATTATTTATCTTTACCCTCTTCTCGTTATTCCAATGTCTTCGTAGAATCTTCTTTTCTGTTGCAAGCTCATTTTCTCACTCGTTCGCTACCTCCCCCGCCAAACGAATACCCAAGGTAGTCGTTGTGAGGCGGGTAAATTGATCTCCTACTTCGTTGGCGATTATAGCGCATATGAGGCATTTTTCGTTGATTTGGAAATTTCAACAATTTTGTAAGGTAAAGGAATCGAAGAACTCAGTCTTCCTTACTCGCTCTCTCTGCAACCAAATCTCGTTCGCTTCGGACTGTTTAGCTCACTACACATTCCCAACGGGCTACATTATCGACTTCACCCACCGCTACTCCAGCCTGATCTCGACATCACCTTGAACTCGCTTTACAAGATCTACCTTTTTGAACATCTTCTATCGCTCTCTAGATCGCTGCAACGGCGCCTGTTTACCTTTCGAGTACTCTAGCCAACATAACCGACTACATGCATTCCTCGACGCTCCCTTCTACGTCTCTCGACTGGCTCGATAAATGGGATTTACTATCCTACTGTTCAACATTGCTACGCTCTCGGTTTCCTAGCTCACCCGCTCGGAGTAAAAGCTTAGATGAGTACCTATCTCGCTGTCAAATTGCTTTCGGTCCAGATCGGCTGGCAAAATGAGGGTTTTCTTCCTTCTCTTCACTTCTTCCTCCTCAATCAACTTCCACTCACGTCGAACAAACCATCGTAAGCTCAGTCACTCTATTTGGCGATGCCAGGGATCAAGGAGGATACTGTAGATACTGACTCGCTGATTCGTTTGACTCATTGCTCCCCAACCCTTTCTCGGCAATTCCCGTCTCTTTCAATTTACTACTTCGTGCCTCAGATGAAATTCACTGCCGCCGCTCTCTCACTTGTCGCTCTGCCCACTGTTTTGGCTCACTTTACTCTCGACTAGTGAGTAGTTCTTGAGGAGTAATCACGAGGAGAGGCTGATTTTTTGACTCATTTTTTCTTCCTTTTTTTTCAGCCCACAAACTCGTGGGTTCGATGAAGATATCGAACCTCGTGAGCTATTTACAACTTCGCCGTGTACCATTGGGCGCAACTCGAACTGACCCGTATCGTTTCGCTCTCAGAATTCTGCGGTGGATTCAATTCTACTTCTTCTACTCGAGTTCCTTTCCCCGTTTCAGGATCTGGACCCATCCTCATCGATTCTCATCACCCAACCGCGCAAGTAGCAGTCCTGATCTCTTTCGATCAGAACCCTACTTCGATTCAACAATTCACGAAATTCGACAACGGAACTTCTTACGGATTGTTGCAAAACTTCGAAAACCTCTCCAGTGAGGGGGAATACTGTCTCGATGTTGATATCAGTTCGTTGAAATTGGGAGTAGAGAACGGTACCTCTGCGACTATCCAGTGAGTCGAAACGTTTCTTCTTCTCCTCGAGCTTTCTGCCTTCTTTCCACGAAAGGTGAGACTGATCCGAATCGCTGTTCTTTCTTCAGAGTCGAGTTCAACGGAGGTGACGGTACTTTATTCCAATGTACCGATGTCATCCTAGTTTCCGATTACTCGGCACCTTCAAACGTTACTTCGGCCTGTCAACAAGCGAGGAAGATCAATTCCAGTTCTTCTTCTTCCGCTTCTTCGAGTCCTTCTACTACTGCTAGTGGTTCTGCTCCTTCCGCATCTAGTAGTCAAGGAAGTACCTCTGGAGCAGAAAAAGTTGGAGTAAAGTCTGTTGGTGCAGGAGGAGTTCTCGGATTGGTAGGAATTATCGCATTGGTAGGCTTCTTCTAGATCTCTTTGGACTGCAGTGAAGGAGGTGCAAGATAGGTTGTGAGGTGCAAGATAGGTTGTGAAATCCGTTCTCGTTTTCTATACTCGAGAGACAGCTTTCGGTAAAGATTGTTTGCAAAGAAAACAAAGAACGATGATTACAACAACATTTCTTGACGATCGAGAGAATTGACACGGTGAATGCGAGGTCCGATCGAGCGAAAACAGAGACGAAGCTTTGGGTGTCATGGGCATTCGCTACTCGGGTTTGAAACTCGTATAAACCGATTTTGCTTTCGCTTCTGCAATTTCTGGAGTAGATTCTGGTAATTGTCCGATCGGTCGAGCTACAACAAGTTTCCACATGAATTCGTGTACTACGTATAGACAGTACAGAGAGGATTTGAAGCGTACCTGGTGAACCTGACCACTCCGTTAAGCTTGGGACGATAGTTCCAGGTCCAACGATCGCTCCGTCGTGAATTTTACAGTAATCCTTCAAGATTACCAGCGGTCCCTACTCGCACGATAACTATAGTCAGTCTTGCCAATTACTTGGGGGGGGATAGAAGAGAGGGTTTTTTACGATTATACAGTTTTTACCAATTTCAACTCCGGTACCTATTGATGCTGCTTCTACCACTGATGAAGAACCTATTGTGACATAATCTCCAATTTTCATCGGATAGTACGAGAATACACTGTCGAGCGAGATTCAAAGGGTTGTCGAGCGTAGCAAAGCAGAATTGTAGGGCAAAAAAAAAAAAACGAAAAGATCGAAATTAGTATCGAAATCAGCAACGTTCGTCAGCTTTTATTTGATACTTCCGAGAAATGAATCCAATCGAGAGAGATCAGGAAACTCACCCTTTATAGGTTTTGTAACAAGGTCTCAAAACGGTTCCTTCTCCGACGAAACAATATTTTCCCATAGCGATTACTACAGTCCCTCCTCCTCCTCCACTTCCACTACTCGAGCTTGCACCGGTTCTTCTGAGATCTCCTCGTAGTACACAGTTAGGCGAAAGGATCGATTTACCCGAGAGGACAATGTTTTGAGAACCGTATATCAACGATTGACGGGAAACTATGTTGCCCGTTTCGGTTTGAATGTAAGGGGAAGGAGGGAGTTTCGAGCCTACTGTACGTGACATCTGACTACGAAGGGAGGTAAGAGAAGATCAGAGAAGAGGAGGGAGTCAGTAAGATCGAAGGCCGTGAAGGGAGGGAAATTGAGCGATGAGCTCGCTGTAGCGCGTAGTGTGCGCACGGATTGTGCCTTAATATGGTCAACTCTGGTCCTACAGCCTTTTCTGTGCCATCTAATGCTCCTTTTGAGGATAAACTTCACTCAACCACGCGCCTCGACTTCTCCTCTTCTCGAGCTACTCTGGCGGATGTAGTGTAAGACGGTGTTCAGCATACTTACTGCTCTACGAACGAGTTGATACCAGGTTTAAAGCGAGAGCTGTAGTGATCGACGAGGTGCAGATAGATTACTGATCAAGTCGAGAGCTTGAGGTCGAAACAATCTTGTAGCGTGGTGTCAACGGCCTAGATGTCGGCAAAGATAGAGTTGCGATAGCTCGTGTCGTGTGTGGGCGGACAGAGATGGAGAAGATGGTAGAGATTTTTAAGGAAAAGAGAATAGCAAAGCAATTTGGGAGATTCGCGTTCCAAACGAGATTCTCGTAATCGTGCTTGCTTCGACTCTGGAATCGAGTCTTCAAAAAGTCTCTCGTTCGAGGATGACCCGCAAAAAAGTACATTCAAGGATCGTTATCATATTAATTCGTTTCGTTCTTCCATTCTGAAACGATTGTTTGACTACAGATGTTCCGCACCATGATGACCGCCTCCTCCAAGCGCACCTCCTCCCAGCAGTACAATGAATCTTCCAAACGCCAATTCACCTACCATCAAACCTAGTAAGATTGAAATAAAGAACCAAACTGAATAACTCATAATCGCCAACATCAACAAATACGCTACGAAGGATTGCAGGCCGAACAAGATTGAGCGAGGGAGGTCAATCGAGAGGTAGAATGGAGGAGTGAAGGGAAGTGGAGATCGAGTAGAGCTGGAAGAAGGAGAAGGGAGGGAAGGAAGGATCGAAGAAAGTTGAGGAGAATCTGATGGAACGGCTTTGTTGTCATCTGAAGGGGGAGTTGGAGGGGTAGAGAGAGGAGTACGATTTCTATTCCGTAGAGATTGAGCCCATGCGATTTCTGCGCAAGTTTTGACGGCAGAGAGGAATCGAGAAAGAATTGCGAGAAAGAATAATCCTAAACATGCTCCGAATGTCGAGCCTGCCGTTGTTGGCGTCCATGAGCTGAACCATAGATTTGATGCTCCGAGGCTAGATATACAATCGTCAGCTATGAAGGAGAGGGAAGAAACGCGGGAAAGAGAGAAACGCAAACGAACGAAGTTGTGAAAAAAGTGCTCATCATCTCCGCGCTCGTAGAGTTTGATTGACCCATGTTCATTCCATCCATGTCCATATGGTCTGTACCTCCATGTCTCGGTAAGATTTGCTTCAACCCTTCCATCTCAAATTGTCCACTCCCGATTAGATTGATCTCGCGTTCCGAGCTGATCCTGGAGTACAGGGCTAAAGCGAATGAGTCGATACGTACCGTAGCTATGCTTATGAGGTGTGGACGTGAGTCGCGTGTATTTGAAGTGAACTGAACGCAGTGAAGAGCGGAAAGAGATCAAATTCACCTTTTCTTCCTCCTCCACTCATATCCAACTCTTGAACCGCCTTTAAAACTCGGTGCACACCTTTCCAGAATCAATATTAGTAACGGGCGCAAGAATTTAAGCTGCAAAACGAAGTCGAAAGCAAGTTTAGACGGAACTATTCGGCATCCGACAAATAACAAGTTGGTAGCTGTCAGAGCAGGTTCAGATTAGCTATGTCAGTCTGTTATGACTCGAGTGGTATACCTATACCTTGTTCAGGCTGGACTGGTGAGCTTAACCCTTTCTTCCAAGACCGCTTCTCTCGCTCGCGATCTAATCTTCTGCTCGCACATCCTTTGATAGTCTACGACTCTTACGTGACGGATCCACGCTATTCACGATACTTTACGATCGCCTGGACTTGCACATTCGCACTCGTTTTCCTTTTCTCACTTCCTTCGATTTTCAATTTCGTTCTTCAGCTTCGAGGAAGGAAATGGCAAGGATTATTCGGAGTTTACGACGATTCGTCCATCAAAGGATACAAACAACTCAACGAAAATGCTGCTGCTCTAAAAGGGCCCAAGACTAGCCTCAAACAACGTCGAATCTCGAACTTCCGAAAACCTTTCCTCGCAATATCAGCTCTCTTCCATTCAGTCTCTCGTTCAACTTTTCGCATTCCATTCTCTCGCTACTACTCTTCCTTCTCGATCGGTCATCTATTCTGGCTACTCCTAATCCCTGTCTTCCTTCTATCGACTCTTTTCCCCGAATCCCAACTCGCAGAAAACCCGAACAGATTCGGATTCCTCGCGCTAGCCTGTATTCCACCACTCTTCGTCTTGAGTAGTAAGAATGGCGCGATCAGTCTATTACTCGGTAGGAGTTGGGTAGCAGTGAATTTCTTGCATCGTTGGTTAGGAAGAGCGGTTCTACTTTTAGTGGTTTGTCATTTCGGATTATGGACAGTACAAGTACGTTATCCTCTGTACTCATCTTATTTTGCTCCAAAAATTGACGGAGCACTTTGCTGAGAATGGGTAGTGGTCGAGAGCCGGAGAACTTTCAGAATTCTTATCCAGCTCGAAAGAACGCAGAGGAATCGGAGCATTTTCTTTCCTCCTTCTCATCACCGTTTCATCTCTCCCTCAATTTCGACGACTCTCTTACCCCATCTTCTTCACCCTCCACTACGTTTCTATTCTAGGATTCTTAGTCTTTTTGAACCAACATACTATCTACGCTCGAGGCTGGGCAACCTGGAGTGTAGTTGGAATTTATGCGGTAGATATCATTGGTAGGATAGCTAGTATGAGGATCAGATGGGTTGAGGTAGAAGCTTTAGAAGGCGGAATGACGAAAATCAATATGAAAGGTTTGAGAGGGGGTTGGACTGGGGGTCAAACGATCGATCTGAGGTTGTTCTTCGTACCTCCGCCTTCAGAGAGAACGGAAGAAGGAGGTTTAGTCAAACAGTGGTCGAAACGTCTCCATGAATCGTTCAAAGCTGCAGTCAGGCCTTTCGAATCTCATCCTTTCTCGATTGCTACTGCTCCACCACGCTCGACCGCGCAAGAGGAAGATCAAGGTCGCGGGATAGAAGTGTACATCAAATCAGTCGGGAAAGGAACTTGGACCGAAGACCTTTATCGATTCGCTTCTTCCTCCTCTTCGACAGCTTATCAACCTCTGTCTCAGACTACTACATCTCCTTCCTCGACGAAACTCAGTAGACGGACGACACACGCACTAGCTCTATTCTTCGGGCCTTACGCTGCCTCTTCTCTTCCAAGTTTCTCAGCTCCTACGCTCTTCGAAAAGAAAGAAACCGTTTCAATATTCGCTGGAGGCAGTGGAATGAGCTTTGTCTCGGGTATCCTGGAAGAGATAGTTAGTAGGAGGATGCAGTTGAGCAAAAGAGGGCAGGTTGAGGTCGTTTGGGTTGTTAGAGAATCAGGTCAGTGAAAAAGCTCTTCCCTTCTTCCTTCGTAATTCTCCTCTCGCAGACATTCACTAATAAGCCGTCTCTTCCGTATAGCTCATCTGTCGTGGTTCCTCCCAAGACTCAGCACTCTCTTCGAGTCGATCCCTCCTTCTTCACCTCTCTCACTTTCCCTTCAAATCTACATCGCTTCGGCTGCACCCTCCTCGCCTTCTTCTCTCCCAACTCTCCCCTCCACTGTCACTCTACATTTCGATACGAAACCTCACCTTCCATCGATCTTGTCAGACCAAATCTCTCGGCTTCTCTCCCCCTGTTCTCACTGTTACCCAATCTGTAAATGCGGTGAACTGAGAAACAGCTCAATTCTTGGAATGAATACAGATCGAGGTGAAGCAGCTGGAGAAGGAGTCTGTCCAAATTCTGAAGAAGAATGTGTAGGGTGCTGTGGAAACGCTCAGGAATTATTATTCGATACTCGAGGTGGAACAGGTCAGAACGGGGACGAGATTCGAGAGATTCAGGAGGTTGAGGAGAAGGTAACGAAGGAATGTTGTAGCGGTAGTCAGAGTGAAGGAAAGGGAGACAGTGAGGGAGAGGAGAGGAAAACTAATTGTTGTGCACCGAAGAACGATAAGCAAGGAGGTTGCTGTTCTTCTCGTTATCCGCCTACTGGGTCAGAGGTAAATGAAGTACCGACCCCTGTGAGAGTCAGAGCTGGAGGTGGAATGTCGGTTGTTGTATGTGGACCTAGATCAATGACTGTGAGTTCTTCGCCCTTTCACTCATTCCTCGAGCTCAACTGACCTTATTTCGCTGATTGATTCAATTTACAGGGTGAATTGAGAAACGCTGTCGCGAGGGTACCTATCGCTAAACAAGTTAGGATAGGAGGGATAGACTTGTTTGTAGAACACTATTCTGTTTGAGCGCGTCGCAATTTGCATTAGTTTACTCTCAGTCTTTCACCATCAGTCATTTCTATATTGAGAAGTATTGCGAAAGACAGATTTTGCGACTACTGGAAAAACAAAGGAAAGTTGAGAACGAAGACTCGAAACTTGTTTTCGTTGATTTGCGACTGAAAGAGAAAAACAGATTCGAAAGAGGCATAGTTCGGCTTGATATTGAGTAATTGAACTCAATCATCTTGATTGTTGGATCCAGCTTCGCGTTTCTCCCAATCAAGGTAAGATCCCTCGTAGTTCCTTACACTGTATCAAGATCGATTCTCGTCAGTGGACAGTCCTGAGTTTCCGACGATGAAGACTCGAGAGAGAGAGAAGATGTACAGTTTGTAACCGGCGCGTTTGGCGAGATCCATTGCGGTGTTACCTCGAATTCCAGCACGACAGTAGAAGATCATTGGTTGGTTCTTCGTAGGTTTGTGGAAACCGTGAACTCGAGTGAAGTCACCTGATCACAGTATCTCCGGCTCGTCAGTCAGGTCTCGAAGACTTGCTAAGAGGGAGAGAAAGCTTACCTTCGTCCATTGAAAGAGCTTTCTCGAAAGTCGACATTGGGAGGTTGACGGAAGAAGGAATATTTCCTAGTACTACTTCCGAGGGTTCACGTACATCTATCAATCGTTATCGGAGGTCAGTACCGTAGCAGGAAATTGAAGGTCACGAGAGAAGCGGGAAAGAAGAGAGAACGAACCGATGAGGAGAACTTTCTATGAACGTCGAACGAGTTCGAGATACAGTCAGTCTCTCCGTTCTACGAATCTGAGCTTTAGAGAGCAAGGCCAGTTGTGCACTCACGTTATCAGGAGATTGAGTGATAGGTTTCAATTCGTCATAAGTAACTACTTCTCCTTTCTTCCATTTGGGATCATCCGCTACCGGTGAGTACCTTAGCTTGACTAACGAAGACGAGAAAGGTCGGATCGCATTGAAGGAGGAGGAGAGGGAGGGGAGAGCAGAGAAGTGGGGAAGAGATGAAGATTTAGGGAGAGATTGGAGGACGACAGGACGGGCGAGAGTACGGGTCGATTGAAGGAGGGTAGTAGGAAGAGCACGAGTGAAGGACATTGTGGTTGAACGGAACAATCGAGTGACGTGTAGAAGAGAAAGAGGGAGAATTGATCTCTCGCTCTCAAATCTCATCTCTTTCCTTCTTACACTTCACTTCGCTTCGATCGGCTCAGAACAATCACACCAATGAGCTTCAATCAACTACCTACTGAGACTATACAACTCATAGTCGCCAAGTGCGCAGAAGCAGACGAAGTGTTCAAAGGAAGTAAAGGAGAGGACATCATTACCGGCGAGAAGAAGAAGGAGTCAGACTGGAAGGGGAAGAGTTGTTCAGCGATCAGTTTAGTATCTAGTACGCTGAGGAGTCTGGCGATTAAGCATTTGTTCAAGGTAAGTACTTTCTCCTCGTTTCCCCCTCTTTTCGATTCTCTCGCCTCTCGATGCTCGAATTGCTTACGATTTAGTGACGAACAGACTCTTCCGGCAGCTAAAGTGCTCGACGACGTCTTCCAGTACTCGCTTTTCGAATCAGCTGCACACTGTTTCACCGAAATCGTTTTCGATCAAATAGGTCGCTCCCGTCCCTCAAATTCCGCACATTTCAAGACTGTCCTTCACGTCATGCCTCAACTTCCGAACCTCCGCTCGATCCTGGGCCTCAAAGATTACTGTCTCACCCATCTTGTCGGATCCGCGGCTCTTTCCAACATTCCTAACCCTCGACGTATCGATCCGAAGCAAATTCGAGCGCGCAATGTCTGCCTCAGCACTGCCGAGAAGATTACCAGATGGGGAGTCGAAATCAACGAAGACAGCGTAGAAGTACTCGTCAACGCAAATACTTCCGGAATTCGTAATCTCTCGATCTCTTCGCCTAGCTCTCACCGAATCTCCATTTTCGACTCACCTTCGAGTCGATTCGCTTCAATTCTCGCAAGACTACCCAATCTCGAGACCCTCGAAATTCATCAGCACAGTTGGAGCGTAAACGGCCATCCGATGAAGCAGATCGTCGATCCGGTCTTTGAAGTACGCTTCTCCTTCGCCAAATCGTTACGCTCCCTCGAACTCGACTTCTCCGGCGACTGCGCTGACACCCTGTCCAAAGAGCTACAATTCGCTTCTCTTTTCCCCTCTCTGCGTCGTCTCATCCTCCACGTCAACGGTCACGATTTTTGGGGGGACGAGGACGAGGACGAAGACGAACTTTATACGTTCCCGAAGCTCGAATACCTCGAAATCAAGGGCCTTCAATACAACTCTCTCGTAACTTTCTTCAACCGACTCCTTCTACCTTCTATCGATGAGATCCATTTCGTTTCACTTGGGATCAACACGTACCCCTCGCCTGCCCTCGAGGAACTCATCGATTCCCTCAACCACGTTTCGAAATCGCTCGTCACAGTCAAGATCACTAAAACTTCCGCTTTCGATACGACTCTCCCAGTCGAATACGCTCGAACCGGCCCTTCCGCTTTCCTAGACCTCGACTTCGAGACTCTCTGCAAGATGAACCTCTTTGAAGAGAACGACGAGGGCAGATCGCTGTCGGAGGAGGACTTATGGCTCAAGCTGTCCTACGGGGATCCTTTCCATTCGAAATCGGAGGAAATTCTGAAGTGGGCGATTCAGCGAGTAGAGGAGATGAAGCACTCGGATCTACGCGGCGGGAAAGAGATGATGCAAGCGTTGAAAGCTGTCGATGATCTGAAGAGGTGGGCAGAGTCGTAGGGAGAGCTGAGGAGGATTTAGAGTAAAATTCCAAGAAACGTTTCGGCTTTCCTTTTTTCTGTGGATCTACTTTCCTCTTTCCCAATCGACACGAGTTCAGCTCGCACTACGCAGTCGTCACAGGAGAGAGTCGAGTAACTGAAGCTTGTCTCGCGATAGCAATTTTTGAGCTTTGGTGATTATCCGAAAATTTTCGGAATCGACTCACGCCCTTTGTAATCCGTCCCCATTTAGACTCAACGCGGCACACTACACATGCTTTTGTAAGCGATAATTGAATCGATTTCGAATCAAGCCGAGTGGTGCCTCCGATTCTCTCTCTCCTCTTCTTCCTCATCTTCTCACTAGAACACATCACTTAACACCGCACTACGCCTCTAGAACTTCATCGATAGTACTCAAGAACATCTAGACAGTGCGTTCGCTCCCTTCCCTCTCTTCCTTCTCGTTACTGATACCGCGTGGTCAATCGCTTCCCCCCTCTCCTCCAGATATGGGATCCTCTGCTTCCACTCCTGCCTCTGGACCTGCTACTTCGGAAAAGAAGAACTACTCTCCAGCTCAACGAACTGAATCAGCAGCCGAGTTGCTCGCTCAACTCTCCCTTCGATCTTCGGCTCCCGCTTCCTGTACGTTCTGTTCCCCAGCTCAATCGATAGGACTGTAGCTGATCTCAAACTCTTTCTGCGTAGCTACTGGACAAGTCACCACCGATCTACTCTCGAGTTGGGAGGAGTCTTTCTCTTCCTCGGCAAAGAACCGGCTCGCTTCTACAGTCTTGAGCAAGACTAACTGGACTGAAGCTATCATCAACAATAAAGCAGGAATCAGGGATACTCAAGTACGTAGAATTCCCGGATTGAGAACGTTGCGAGCGCTCAGTTGACGGAAATTACCTCGATCTCAGGTTTTCAACACAAAGATCTCCGTCGAAGGTAATCCAGTTACGAACCAGAAGAGCAGTGGACGCTGCTGGCAATTCTCCTGCTTGAATGCGATCCGAATCGAGGTGTGTTCGTCTTTCTTCCGATTCTGCGAAATTCGAAACTGACCATTCTCTGTATTCTCTTCGCCTGACTGGAAATAGATGATGAAGAAGTACGACCTTGAAGAGTTCCAGCTCTCGCAATCGTACACCTTCTTCATCGATTCCCTCAGCAAGGCAAACTGGCATTTGGAACAAATGCTCGACCTCGCCGATCAACCTCTCGATGACCGTCTCGTTCAAGTCTTGTTAGCCGAGCCCGAGAACGATGGCGGGCAATGGGATATGCTCGTTGGCCTCGTCGAGACTTTCGGTTTAGTCCCTCAATCAGGTTCGTTCTATATTTTCTGTACTCGTTGGGTCGAAATGTTAAGCCCGGGATTCGAAACTTATTCTACAACGCTTTCTCTTTTCCAGTCTACCCTGAATCGTTCAACTCGAGCGCAACCGGCAGACTCGACACCTTCCTTACCTCCAAACTCCGTGAATACACTCTCGAGCTACGTTCGCTCTTCGACTCTGCCATGCTCAGTCTCAACGAGCTTTCCGACAAATCGTACGCCGAGAAGAAATCGCTCGCTATCCAATCTGCCCGAAGGAGAAAAGAAGAGCAACTGTCAGAGATTTACCGTATCCTCGCCATCACTCTCGGAGCTCCTCCCAAACCAAACGACAAGTTCGTCTGGGAGTACTACTCGAAGGACAAAAAGTACCACCGAGTTGAAACTACTCCTCTCGAGTTCTACCACAATTACTGCCAATTAGACCTCTCTAAACACCTCTCTCTGATTGACGACCCCAGAAATCCGACGGGTCTCTACTCGGTCGACCGTCTCGGATCCGTCGTTGGCGCAAGGTTAGTTCTGCATTTCAGACTGTTCTACCTTTTCAGAACGATATCTGAGTAGCTTTCGTGATAGACCTGTCAAGTACCTCAACGTCGGTGCCGAAGTCCTCAAGAAAACTGCGATCTCACTCCTTCAGAACGATAAACCAGTATGGTTCGGCTGCGACGTAGGAAAATCTTCTTCTACGCCGCAAGGTTTGATGGTTCACGATCTTTGGAACCTCGATGACGCTTTCGGTGTTACTCTCAACATGGACAAGGCTAGTCGATTGAACAGTGGTGACTCTGCGATGACACACGCCATGCTTATCACCGCTGTGCACCTTGAGAAGTGAGTTCTACCTCATTCTATACTCTCCAACCACTTTCCGTTCTCTCCAACGTCCTTCACTTTTCGTTCTCTCCAACGTCCATCACTTTCCGTTCTCGTGCTGATACTCTGATTCTCTCCATAGTGGCAAGCCTGTCAGGTGGCGCGTAGAGAACAGTTGGGGTCCTGATGCTTGCACAAAGGTTAATTAATTCTTCAAAGTTATCTTGCTTTTCCGTCTCCTTGACGTTGCGAGCTGACCCGATATTCTACCTTCTACTTGCAGGGCTACATGTGCATGTCGGATGAATGGTTCACCGAGCACGTTTTCCAAGTCGTCGCACCTCGCAACTTTATCGACAAGAAGCTCGTCGACTTGTTCGAGAACGGAACTCCCTCAGTTCTCCCTCGTTGGGTGAGTACTCTCGAATTTATTGATTGACCGCGATGATGGCTGACTCCGAATCGCATCGTTCCCAACAGGATCCCATGGGAGCTTTGGCCTGAAAACATCTTCGGCTTTAAATGCTCTCTTCTCTTTCTCGCCTCTGGTCTTTCCCCTTATCTAGTCTTTCGATGTCGTATTGTTCCGAACCGTCCCATTCATCATCATGTTCAAAGTGATCTATCAAATTACGTTTTCCTTCTTTGCCTTCGTATCGCTCAAAGCTCTCGTGAAAGTTTCGCCCTTCGCGTCCTCATCGCTTTACTGAGCTTTGTTCTCTCTCCCTTTATGTGATGAGAAACAAAAAAAGAAAAGGAAAAAGCAAGCACCGCCGTCAACGATCTCTTTGCGAAATATCTTGGGTGCCGTCGATTCTCGTGCTTTCTCCTCGCGAGTGTGCAGACAATACGAGTGATGGGTTGTACTCTTGGAAAGGAGTCCGTGAACAAAGTGCAGATAATGTAAAGCTGCGATTGATTCCAGGAGTTTCCGCTCGCGTTCGAAGCATGGAGAAAAGTGTTGATTGAAGCACAGCTCTTGGTCGCGTACGAACGCGTCGACAAGCAATAGAATACAAAAAGCCGAGCCCTTTCATTTGCAAGGGGCCGAAAATCTCAAAATTTGACACTTTCCTTTTTCTTCCTCCTCCTTCTCCTTCTTCTCCCCATCTCGTCGTTCCCGGTTCTCTCTTCCCTTATACCGCTAGTCGGTTCTCTCTCTCTCTCTCTTCCCAAGTCGATCCCGTTCAGCCCAAAAGCCCCTCTCCTCTCTCTCTCTCTCTCTCTTTCACGCGTTCCCCTTTTCAATCACATCTCAAAAGTCCCACGTCCCTTTTCTGCCCCACACAACCACAACTCCCTCTCACGAAACCATGCACTTCTCTACAGCATTCGCAATCATCTCCCTCGTAGCTTCGACTGTGTCGGCAAAGCAACACTGTCACCGTCGCCATCACTCTAATTTCACTTCATCTTCAGTCTCGACCTCCGCAGCAAAGCAATCTACTGCAGCAATCGCCGCTTACAAACAAGATGATGCTTCCTCCGATGACAACTCGTCGTCTTCTGTAGCAAACTCGTGGTCCTCAAAAGGTTCTTCCTCCTCTTCCTCGAAAACTTCATCGGCAGCGAATTCCGCTTCAACTTGGTCTTCCTCCTCTTCTTCCTCTTCCGGTTCTTCATCATCTTCTTCTTCATCGAGCTCTACTGGTTCTTACAACTTGAAGGGATGTCAAAAGAACAACATCTTCGTTGGTTTCCTTCCCGACGATGGTGAGTTTCAAAGGAGCGATCTCTCTCTTCGTTCCCACTCGAGGCTGTTTGACTGACCTCGCGCCTCACTCTCTCTTCCGTCGCACAGGATCTGGTGGAGGAACTGCTCAAACTATCTTCGAAATTGAAAGCGCTATCGGTCAAACTTCGGCTGCTCAAGGTTGGTACGCTCAAGCTCACGCTGGAACTCTCTTCGATGGATCTCAATTCAAGTGGCGAAAGGATCAAATCCTCAAGGCTGGTGTCTTCCAACGTGAGTCTCACTTCGTCGATTAGCGTAGTCGAGCTATTCCGAGTTCCGAATCTGATCGTGTTACTTCTTCCTATAGCTGCTGTTATGCCTATCGGTGGATGGTGGGGACTCACTTACTCCAACAACCAACAAGCTGTCGCTATCTGCAACGTTATGAAGGAGTACACTGATCTCGGCGTCGAAGTTTGGCTTCGATTCGCTCACGAAGGTGAGCAGCAACTTTCGCTTTCCTTAACTCGAGAGAATAGAACTGACCTCGATCCTTACCGTTGATAGTCAACTACTACCAGTCTGATGGAACTTACCAAGGTACCGTCGATGACTTCAAGGAGGGATGGGATGTCGTTGCGAAAGCTTGCAGGAAAATCGCTCCCGAAGTCAAGGTACGTTGATCTCTTTCTCTTTTCGCCGACCAATCTCGAGCTGACCGAGCTCGACCATTCTCGATAGATGTTCTTCACTCCCAACGTCGCTTCCCTTTCCGAGTACCAAAAGTTCTACCCCGATGACCACTCGACTGTCGACCTTATCGGTATCGATTATTACCCCAAGTCTACCTCTGGCAACTCGTTCGTCGACGTTATGAAGCCTTTCCACGACGCCTACACTTCGGCAAGTGGTCCTCACTTCGCTATCGGTGAGATCGGACTCGGTGTTGCTGCCGACATGAACTCTCGATTGGCTTGGTTCAAGGATATGACTAGTGCCGAGACCAAAAGCGCTATGCCTCACTACGTTGCTGTTTCGTGGTTCAACTACGTGAGTTCTTTGTCTGCTCTACGATTTTCGACTTTGATCTTTCTCGTACAAGCGACTGACGCTCTTTCGTATTGCCGATCGATTCAGTACAAGGACAATTACTCCTACAAGATCGCTGGTGACTCGGGCGACTACGTTACCAAGCAATACCTTTCCTAAACTGACCAACAAACCTCACGAATGAACGACCAAAAATTACCATATAATTTTCATTCTCTTCTCCTCTTATCACACTTCTACACTGGGCACTTCTACTCTTTTCGACTCCACTCTTTCTATCTTTCTTTCTCGCTTCAACGGGCTTCAAACGGATTAAATTTCTCAACAACGGGCAACCTCACCAACGACTATCTTTTCTATCTTCTGGTTTCTCTCTTTTTCGCGGGTATCTTTATCGGGTTTCTATTATTCGGGTTCTCCAACGTTCTTTTCTACTTCACATGTATCAACCACCACGCTCCTTTGCTTCTTGCTCTTTTTACAATTCCTCCCTCTCATGATTACGCTTTTTCATATCTTCTCTCCCTCTCTTCACCTTTCCTCTCTTCCTCCGCTTCTATCGAGCGTCTCTGAACTGGTTTCGAGACAGTCGTAGTCGCAGAGGAAGATGAAAGCTGGAAAGTTTGGATTTATTTTCCGCTTTTTCGATTTTCATTTCTCACCTCACCCCCTTTATGTTCGATGCACTTTTCCACCTTTTTCCAATGGACTGCGACGAACTGGTTTTCGTTTCGCTTTCTCCTTTTCCAACTTGGTTTAGCTTTCTTTCCTTTCATCAGTTTCTTTTCTTTTCTGATTCGATTATTTTTGGATTGCAAGCAACTTTGGTTTTTTGATTGGGAGACCTTGATGGTTCCCTAGTCAACCCCCTTATACTTTTTGCCATTTCGTACTTCTCAGTACGATTCGAGTTCAGAAAGTTGATCGCGAAACGAGAGCTTTCTCCACTTGATCTCTCTCTACAATGTTCTCTCAACATGTATTTCACAATCCTCGTTCAACACTGCCTACAGGGCCGAGGACATCTACACAGCATACTCTACACTCTGTGAACCCTCTCACGAGTAACCGTAGCGCTCACATCACGAGGTTGTATTCAATCTTGTTACACCTTCTGTCCCTTCCTCCTTCCTACTCAAACTCGACTAGACTTTTACGAGCTTGGAGAGCTCTAGCAGGATGCAAAGAAGTACACTTGGGAGTACTGTGGAGGACTGGAACTGCAGTAATCGAGAGGATCAGGGGGAGAGGAAGTGACGAGGGAGATTCAGAAGAAGAAGAGGAAGAGAGGAAAGATCGTAACCAAAGGAAAGCGGACTGGCTCAAGTTCGTACAGGAAGGTAAACCAGAAAAGGTGGACAAGTTCAACGAGTACATTCTGGCACTAGTAGCTGCTGGCAACGCTAGATTCGGTTTGGACGAATTAGAATCGTTAGTTTTTTTTCCCTCAAACCTTTCCTTCCTTCTACTCTTCACTTTCCTCAGTCGTTCTCACATATCGACTTTCTTTTCATACAATGTAGCTACCTAGACAATCAACCTTATCACGACTCGATCACTCTCAACACTCTCTCGGCGCAACTGTCGCTTTTACTCGCTCAACCTGGCCCAACCTACCGCCCTCCTCCTCCTGCAGCACCTTCTTCAGCTTCCTCTACCTCTGGTGACGAAGATGTAGATGGTAAAAGAGCCGCGAACGGACACGAGCAGGGAGCGAGGAACGGGAAACGAGCGAAAATTTCATCAGATTCCTCTCAAGGTCAGTCACATCTCCCTCTTGCATTACTCGAGGTACAATTGGCTGACGCTGAACATGGATTGGCAGACGACGATTTGCTCGCGTTCCTTCAGGCTATTTCTCGACATTCTCCTGCTCTGTATTCGAAAGCGAAAGAACGGTTTAAAAGGGCTGCTCAGCTAGAAGAACGTTCCCACAAGGAGAATGAGCTAGATGCTGTATCCTCTGCCGGCACTGTCAATCGAGGAGAAGCTGCTCGTTGGCTAGATTTAGTGAGTTATAAATTCTTCTCCTCTAGTCTCCCCTTTCCCTTTCTAACCTCAATCGACCCTCGTTCCAGATCCACCGCTCTGAAAAGATGGCTTCACGAGATGGATCGCCTCTTTAGTTTCAACCACTTTTCTCGTACAAAATTGTTGTCGTAACATCAAATTCGTTTTCACCATTTCTTCGACCGTATCGACTCTCTCGCCAGTCTTCTTCATTCCTCACTCGCTTTCTCGCCCTTTCCATCCCCCCATCCCCTTTTCGGCTACATCGAAGCTCTGCCCTACGAAACCCACCAATAAATTTGGTCGAGGCGTTCTCTGAGGTGATCGAGTCAAACTGCAGCCAATATCAATGTTCTTATTTCCATCCCTCCTTTCATCACGACACTAGTTCGGTTGGAAACCGGGAATCGATTTATTTCGATACTCATTCGGAGGATAATAAAGGATCAACATTTTTTCTCCTCCTTTCTCTTTTTCTTCTTTTCTCTCTCTCGCAAACTTCTCCTCTTCGGCTCTGGTTTCGGCAATTCGCTCGCTGCTCCGGCATCACTCGACATCAGTACAGTAACTCCAAGCTCAGGTCAATCAACCTTTCCCTCCTACTTTCTTCCTCCCCTCCCCTTCACTCTCACCCGCCTCCATCCTTATCTCGAACTCGTCTACATAATCCTTCTCTCTTTCTTTCATTCTTTCGAGGATGTTCGAAAGAGAGAAGGATCCACACGAGCGTCGTCATTTAGTTGAGGCGAAGATGGAATTTGTTTTCATGACCCGCTTTCGCTATCCTTGCCAGACCACAACGTGTCCATTACGCACAGATAGATAGTAGTGTGGCCAACATATCATCCTCTTCTCCTATTTCTCTTTGTAGCTTCTTCGACTCTTGTTGAAACCTGAAATTGAAAACTTGTTCGATTCGATTTTTTTTTTTTTCTCTGGTGCGACGCGTTGCTCGCTTGCGTTGGCTTCTCGTGTTCTTGCTCGCACAAGTCGCAAGCTCCAGTCCGAGCTCTCTCTTCGAGTGCTTGCAAGCGATTCTCACACGTGGTGCCTCAACGTGAAGGAAAGATCTCGACAAGGGATCAGAGCTCTCATCGATCTTTCAGTCTGTGCGGGTTCCAACTTGTCTCTCTTAGACGACCGCATCTCTTTCTCTCGTATCTTCACTCTTGTCTACATTCGGTTCCCCTTCTGCAACTCGGTCAACCTTCGAGGAGCAAGCGAACGCCATCTTGCTCAACTCGGGGGTTCTCAACATCCCTATTTCGGTTGACTATTTTGAAGCTATCGAACTGTGGGAGTGTAACGAGTGCGTGCACTACGATGTGGATCCCCTCGTGAGCACGAATCACGTCTCTATCAACAACCACGATCCTGATGTGTCCTCTTTTCCTATAGAACTTCGCTCAACACGCCTTTGAACACTGCCTCGAGATACAATTGCCTAACAAAAAGCTGATCCTGGAGGCGCTTTACTTGACGTACGTGTTATCTGGAAATCCGGTAAGCTTGTTCCGTTTGATTCAAACGATTACAATCTTCCCCTCAAACCTTGCTCCCGAGCTGCAAGATAGCAGCGCGGTATGACTCGAAAGATGACTCAGAAGATGACTTGAAAGGTGCTCCGCAATATCACTGCAGTCAGTGCGACTATTCTACAAAGCAGAGCGTCGAGGTGAGCCATTCTCGCTTCGGTCAAGGTGGAAATGCATTCCTGACTTGCAGGCTACCTACCTGTTAGGCTGCGAAACATTTCACCTCTTTTCACGTGTTGAAAGCCGGGAGAGTAATGTGCTTCAAGTGCAAAGCAACGTTCACCGATCAACTGAATTTGTATACGCTCTCTCCACTTTTTTTTGTTTCTATCTGAAAGGTCACCATAGCTGACATGTTCTCTCTTCGAAAGGTATATCAATCACATCGAGAAAACTTGTCCTGATCGCGGCAAAGGCAAAAGCGAGAGGAAGTGGATTCAGACTGAGCTCAGATTCGAAGAAGGCGTAAGTTTCTCCCAATCGATCGTGGAATTCATGAGATGTCGCGAGGAACTGGAAGGAACGATCGACTCTGTTGAGGTCGAACGAAGAACGGACGCTGGCGACGATGCGAAGGAGATTTGTAGGCTTGATGTCTTATTTCGAAAATGACTCGTAAATACTTCTGCGTTCAACCTCCGAGACTCTTTAGCAACTCCTCCAGATTTGCCTCACTCATTTGTTCCCCTGTTCCTCCCGCCAATCCAGTCAGATCGAACCCGTTTCCGCTACCTCCGAAATTCGAGAAATCCATTCCATCTAATCCAGCTAATCCACCATTTCCTCCTCCAAGAGATGAGAAATCGAAGTCCACACCGAGGTTCGGAGCCGCGGCTGAAGTCGTCGAGTTGAGGGCAGACGATGTAGGAGCTGGAATCGATGCTGACGGATTCGAGGTAGTAGCAGAGGTGTTCAATCCAGAAATCGAGGAGAAATCGAATCCCGTCAAGTTTATTTCTGATCCTCCTCCTGCGGTTGACGTCGTTACGTTCGTCATTGAAGGGGTATCTTGAGGAGCCGAAGTCGTCATTCCAGTTCCAGTTCCTAGTAAAGCTGCTAAAGCGTCTGCATCCATTCCTGTCGAGACTCCTCCTCCTCCCCCTCCAGTTTGTTGTAGGAATGCGTTAGGATCGAAAGGTGGCATGTTGAGAGATGAGAGAAGAGCGTTGAGATCGTCCGAAGTTGCCGGTGCTGCTTCGCTCGTCGTTGTCGGAAGAGGAGGAGGGTTCGTCGTCGTCGTCGTCGAAGAAGAAGAAGCGTTGTTCAGACCTGACGAGCTACTTGATTCGTTGATTGAAGTAGGTAAAGCGAAAGGTGCGGGATCAGGAGGCGGTTGAGGAATGGAAGGATGGGGAGGAGGAGGCGTTGGCGAGAGAGTAAGGTCAAGTTGCATCGGTTGAGCAACAGACGGAACGAGATCGGGTTCATCGTCGAGAGTAATGGTCTCCGGCCCGGAAGGTTGAGAAGCTGAAGTGATGCTAGTTGGAACAGCGGAAGAAGCGGGTTCGACGGAAGGAAGGATAGATTCGATTGGAGCGGAGGAAGTTGATAGAGGGAGCGTAGTTGAAGCCTTTTTCGCATCTCGTTCCAGAGTCGCGATTGCTCGCATCTGTAGAATGCAAAAAAAGTCAGTGTAAGCAAACAAAGATTGCGAGAGGAAACGAAAACTCACGACTCGTTTCTCCAACTCTTCGCAAATCTGATCAAACTTGTCCATTTCACCCTTGAGCGCTACAACCATCGTCTGTGGAGTTCTACCGTACTGCGCAGCTCCATGTTGTTGCAGATGAGCCTTGAATGCGAGGATCCGGGAAAGTTGCAATCTAGTTGACTGAGGCAAGAGCGGTTTAATCGAGTTAGCTCGGCCATGGAGTACATGTCTAGGTCAATATCCTGTATTCACTGACCTTGTAGGAAGCCTCGAGAGAGTCTCGTACTTGTTGGGAGGTCGAAGTTGAAGGAGCCGACATTTGCAGCACAACGAGAGTTTGTCTGCCGGGCAAGCAGGGCGATTGAAGCTGTGTGGTATCTGTTATGCCTCGGATAGTCTTCCAGTCAAGTTGAGAGTGCCCGAGTGATTGGGATCAAACAGAACCCCGTCACTCCTGATCAACCTGTTTTTGTCTCTCTGCTACTCTCCAACTACCACAAATAGCAGAAGATCTCACTCAGATATTCCTCAGCAAGATTACAGGACTAGCCCAGTGTAGATGGTACTCACTCGAAGTGATTCTTCTTCGAGTGCATGGTTCGTCCCATCTACGGCTCACGATGACACGCTAGAAAGGGACCAAGTGAGTTTGTGCTCTCTATAATAAAGTAGCTCCAGTCCAGAGCTGATTGTATCACCTGTCACTCCCTCTTCCACTTTCCCCCTTTTCTTCCCCCACACCGATTCATTTCTCTCCTCCTTTCTCCTCTTGGACCATCAGCGACGAGTCCGACACCTTCACTCGATATCAATTCGAAATCTGACACTAGATCCGGCGCTCGACTCGCTCTTTACCCGACCTTCCACAGCGCATTCGATTCTTCCCGAAGACCACGAACCGACAACAGCAACAACGAGCGTGGATAAAGGGAAGAAGGTCAGAGCAAGAGCGCCAAGTAATGCCTCATGGACTAGTGCTTTCTCAAACGAGCGGGAAGACCGAGAAGGAAGGGAATTGGTTTTAGATTCTGGAAATCGGTTCCCCCGGACTCGACCTAGACGTTCGAGTTCTGCCGGTACTCTATTGTCTCGAGCTCAAAAGATCAAAGAAGAAGGTGAAGAGGCAGATGGAGAGGAAGATGGTGGTTATTCGATCCCTTCGACTGCAACTCATTCTCCTCAGCCCGCTCCAATTCCATCCGCTTCTACCTCGAATTCCTTTCCTTTCCCTTTCCCGTCTCCTTCGGAAGAACTTACAACATCTACTTCGACCTCTACCACCGACGCTTCCAAAAGAGCTCGTTCGACATCGAGAGCTTCGGTTAATTCGAATGGAACAACCGGATCAAATTCGACGATTCGACAAGCGCCGAGACTACCACCTAATCCGCCACCTCATCCGACTACCGCCCGCTTGCCTTCATCGACTCAATTTGCCGCGAGAGAGCAGAAAAGAAGGACAGAAGCATTGAGACGCAAATTGCTCGATTCTTTCATCTCGATCGAACTTGTTCCTCCAGAAAAGTCCGCTCGAGAGGGAGAGACGGATCTTACATTGTCTTCGGGTCGAAAACGAGGCAATACCATTGTTGGAACAGTAGGAGGATTGAGTAGACCCGGAAGAAACAACATCAAACGGAGTGATTCATCGAGTTCGCTTTCATCACTTCGAAAAGGCCTCTCGAGACGAAGAACAGTATCTTCCAGTCTAGTTCCTACCCTATCTACCTCGTCGAGATCGAAACAGGAGGAGGAACAGGAAGAAGAAAATCGAAGATTACCACCGTTCTACGTTTCGCAAGCCGTGAGAGAAACAGTCAACCCTTGTTTCCAAATCGATCAATCCGATTTCCTGGTTCCTTCGCTCGGCAACGATACATTCAAAGGAGATTCAACGATACAATTTCCGGATGATGATTCTGTCGATTCTTGGTTTGGACTGAGGGAAAGTAGAATCAAAGTCAGGGTCTTTGCGAGACGGAGACTCGAAGAACGAGAACGAGAAGAGAAATTGAACAAAGGAAAGGGGAAAGTTGGAGTAAACGATTCTCCGGAAGTAGATGAAGAAGCTGGATGGAAAGTTTTGACTGAGTGGGATGTCGACTTATCGAGTCTCGTCAGCTTGGGCCGCAATGTGAGTACAGATTGTTGATCCTCCTGCCACAATTTTTCGGATTCTGATCAGGCAGTCGTTTTGTACAGCCGTCCGCTTTCCCTTCTCTCCCTCCAAACACTCTCCTTTTCACTCTCCGGACTCCTTCCTCCCCATTCTCCTTCTCTCCTCCTTCAAACTTACCCGTGATCGGCTCTTCTACGACGACAATTTCACCCAACGATCTCGAGTATTTCACTGCACCTCTCGAGACCCTCTTCGCTCAACACCGTGCTTCTTCTTCCCCTTCCTCTATCCAACGGCGGACACTTCGACTACTTCGACCGAGCTTGTCCGACGACGATGGATGTAGCTGTTCCTCTTCCGGAGAAGACGCTGATTCTGATGACGCATTCGATGGAGGAGGAGGAAACGTTTCGGATCCTGGAGTCAATTCTTTGGGAACTCGTGCTCGATCGAACACAATTCGAAGCAGCAATTACTCGAGAAGTCGAGGTAGACGGAAAAGGGCCAACAGTCTGTGGAGGGAAAGAGTGAGAATCGAAGAGGAGAGGAGGAGAAAAATTGAATTGTTAGAGAGAACTAGACGAGAAACTAGAATGGTCGAGTTGGCGAAGCTAGAGGTCGTTGAGAAATTGTGGGTCGGAGAAAAGGAACTTGAAAGAGTGAGGGCTGAAAGGAGGGAGTGCGAGCTGCGACTGGCGGAGTACGCAAAGGAAGGAGCGGTGGAAGAGCTGAGAAGGGATAGAGAAGAGAGAGAAGATCGAGTAGGAGACCTCGAAGGTGTCAAAGAAGCGGTCGAAGAGGAAGTCGAAGATCTCGAGAAGAAACTCGAGAGAAGGAAAGAAGCTTTAGCGTTGAGGAGAGACAGGTTGGATCGAGCTCGAAAAGTTGATGAAAAGAACCGAGTGAAGCTGGCCAGACTAACTCAGGATCTCGATGACACACAGTGAGTACAGCTGGGTAGCACAATTGCATAAGCCCCCTTGAACTAACGATGAGTTCCTGATTCTCGATGCAGACGAACGATTTCTTCGCTTCAAGCATCGATCACATCTCGACGAACTCACGTTGTCACTCTCCTCTCGCACTTCTTTCCGATCGAACCCGTCCTACCTTCTCCCGCCAACCCTTCTCCACCTCCTCTCCTCTTCTCGATCCTCTCTCTCGCTCTACCGAATTCGACTTATCCACCTTCATATTCTGACGACCTCCTCTCATCGGCTCTCGGTCACGCAGCTCAACTCACTCTCACCCTTGCTGCATACTTGAGAGTTCCACTCTGTTACCCAATCGTCTGGAGAGGAAGTAGGAGTGTCGTCAAAGATGAGATCAGTATGATGAAAGGCCCGAGAGCTTTCCCTCTCTATGGAAAAGGTGTCGATCAATACCGATTTGATTACGGAGTTTTCCTACTCAACAAAAATATCGAACAAGTTAGTCTCTTCTGCGCGTTTCCCATGCTGATTGAATGGCGCTGACCTCGAACTTGGACCCGATATTCAGCTCATGTATAGTCAAAACTTGACGGTACTCGACTTACGAAATACTTTACCGAATCTCAAAACTCTTGTTCTCAGTCTATCTTACGGTGAATGGACAGACGATTACGCGAAAGCATCCCTTCGTCCTGAAAGCATCTTCGCCGATGAAGAGGATTTCGACAGCCCTCGACCTCGAGCTGAAGATTCAGAAGAGGCTACCCGTCAAGCTGAATCGCAAGGAGAAGGAGAATCGAGCAATTCCTCTGGATCTACCGAATCGACATCCGAACCTTCTACGACTCCTGAAACATCTATAGAGTCCCTACCACCGCGAGAAGGAGGTGAACCAACCTCTTCAGTTTCCGGTCGTTCTAGGTCCTCCTCCCTCGCTTCCGCCGCATCGACCGTACGACCTAATCGAGCCACCTCTGCTTCTTCACCTTCCTCTTCCTCGTCTCCATCCGCGGTCAAAATGAAAAGATCCTCGTCCAGAGACTCGAGGTCTTCCATTGCAACTGTGCAACCTTCTTCCTCAAATCGATCAAACGGAGGATTCGAGAAAGGGAACTCTTCAGTCGCTTCCGTCGTACCCAACGGCTCTCCTAGTAGCAAGATCTCGACGATCGAAGGGATAGAAACCGTCAAAGTCAAGCTGGAAGACGGCAAGCGAAAACGGAAGGAATCAGGAGGATCTTCTTACGGAAGTCGGTTCTGGTCTGCTGTAGCAGGGAAAGCTGGAGCGGAGAGAGCTCATCATTCTCATCGATCAGATCGTAGTACAGAGGTAGATGGAGTCGCTGGTACAATGAACGGAACTGGGGAAGAAGAGTAGGTAGTTGGAATTCTTTCGTTTTCTTGTCGTAAATCCATATTGAGGGACAGGGAAGTAATGTAAACTTGCCTTGTTGTTGTTCCCGAGTACATCACTCTCTCAGTCAGCGAAAGTCTGGGCTATCCGTTAACGAGGGTCGTTTCGCGCGAATTTCGAAATGAGATAGCTCGTGAGAGTTTCGAGCCGAACGTCCTTCACTCACAACTCTTCACGACTCCTATCTCAATACCAGAACACGACAATCTGTTAGCTCGAGTTAGATTCTCCACTCGCTCCCTGTTCTCCTAGCTCTCGTCTTCCCTCTAAACTCTCGTCATCTTTCGGTTCCCTCCTCTCGAGGCTCACTCAACGTCTCCCTCGGACCTCGAAAGATGGATATACCTTCAGCATACAACTCGCCTATGAACTCACATCCTACGACTCCATTACCGTCTCAACCAGGAACTACGAACCCTTCCCCTTCTACTTCAGTTTCGACTTCCTTGATCAACAAGCCAGGGACCCCCCACGCATTTGGAGGCAGTGGAAGGAGGAGGGTACCTGCTAGTGGATTGTCAGACAGGACTAGGAGAGCTCTCGATGGAATCAGAACGTTCTTGGGGAGCAAGAGTTGTTACGACATCTTGCCAGAGTCTTTCAGGTGAGTCTACTCCGTCTTCAACTAGCTCTGAGTCTACGTGAGCTGATGGTATCGTGTACAGATTGATCGTGTTGGACAACAAGCTAGCAATTACCAAAAGTTTGCAAGCGCTCGTGACAAACGGTCAGTTTCTTTCTTTCTCTCGGCGAGTGGGGGGTTTGTCAAATCACCTCCCCCTCCTCCTTTGGAGTGGAGAACCAAGGCTGAGTAGGAATTGAATGAGAGTTAGGTGTCGTCTCTGCCCCGTTGTACGATTCGACGACACAGCGATTCGCTGGAATGTTCACTCTAGCGGATGTCGTTCATCTCATTCAATACTACTATTTGACAGCGAACGAATACGACAACGTAGTAGCAGAAGTCGAAGCGTTTCAGCTGGGTAGTCTACGGAGTGAGTAATGAATGCTTCGCCCTTACTCTTTTGTTTCGCCTTTTTTTTTTCTCATTTTCTTCTCGTTTCTTCCAACCAAAACAGAAATTGAACAAGCTATCGATGTACCTCCACCTCCCACAATATCTGTTCACCCTGATCAGCCCTTATCAGATGCCTGCGCCGCCCTCGTACGGACCCACGCTCGCCGATTGCCTCTGGTTGACAAAGATGATCAAACTGGAAAAGAAACGATCGTTAGCGTTTTGACTCAGTATCGGGTGTTGAAGTTTATCGCTATCAACGTGAGTCTTACCTAGAACATCATCGATCAGACTGAAGCTGCTAATCCTACTCGAATGATTGTAGTGCGCGCACGATTGTGCGAGACTAGATCAATCAATCGGTTCGCTAGGTATCGGTACTTACGCCGCTTGGTACGAACCTCCACCTCATCAAGCGAAATCACCTACGTCTCCTACACCTCACTCGAACTCTCCAGAACCAATGTCTCCTACCTCTCCTCTGTCCGACACGAAATCCCCTGAATCTGTTCTCTCTGGTCCCGATTCTCTCCCCGACGATCCATCTACTTCTACGCGGTCACGAACGAGTTCGAGCTCTCAAGATCAATCAACAGAGTCGACAACAGCTGAGCCCCGGATAACGACGACGAATCTACCTCGTCAACCTGCATCAGAATCTGGAGCTGACACACCCACAACCGCTCGAAGACCCGAGTTTCCAGCTTCTACATCTCCCCCTCGTCATCAGAGCGAGCACGAAGAAGAGCATCATTCTGGACCGGACCTCTCTTCTTCAACTATGGGAGTTTCAGATCGATTCTTCCCTCTCTCGACAGCGACTATGAAGACGAGCGTTTTCGACGTGGTACACATCTTCTCGGAACGTGGAATCAGCGCAGTACCGATCGTAGATGAGGATGGAATCGTATTGAATATGTATGAAACTGTAGATATCGTCGTAAGTTTCTCTCCCTTCTCCCTTCTCTGTCCATCACCATCTCTAATCGCTAGTGGCGCTTCATTGTTCGAGTAGGATCTCGTTCGACAAAACGCTTACCAAGTACTCGATTCAACGATTGAAGACGCGTTCAATCAACGCTCACCCGATTTCACCGGAGTCATGACTTGCACACCGAATGACACCCTCTCTTCAGTATTGACTTATGTCCGAGAACGTCGTTGTCATCGATTCGTCATCGTAGAGCCGGAAGATGTACCAGAAGGAGTTGATGGTAGACCTGCTAGGAAGAAAGGAAGTTTGGTAGGAATTCTCAGTTTGAGCGACATGTTGAGGTTTTTAGTAGGTCACGAGAATTTGAAAGGAATGGAAGTACCTGGATTAGGTGAGCTTCATCTCTTCTTCCGCGTCTCGAGATCCTACCACTGATCCTCTTTCGTTCACAGGAGTTCACGGTCTTCGAGGAGTTTCAAACCCTTCTCACGTTCATCAATCTTCAGCACTCGAAACTGATTTAGATCTCACCGACGCAGCTTCTTCCGCTGGTGGTTCCAAAATGGGTTCTCGAAGAGGTTCAGAAGCAACGGTAGATTCAGCTTTCAGTCTCGAAGGAGTTCCAGGAGGATCAAACTTGGTAGTTCAACCGAGTCAAGCAGTACCCGGACCTAACGAGGGAGGTCTGGAAGATGTTATCGAAGGTCAAGCTATACCGTAACAGGGTAGGAACAGGTTCGTCAATGTCGGATAGAATATCTCGTTATAGTTTTCTTTTTTCAGTTTCTTTTTGTTGTGCTTTTAGTCTTTGATATTTCTCCTGTAAGGAAAGTCTCTCTGTGTGCTTTCTCGTTAGTGCGAAAGAGGTTAAACTTTGCACAAGAGCTAAGAACCGCAATTACCAAAGATCCAAACATTCACACAAAAAGTCCCACTCGAGTTCAAAATCCATGTTTTCATCGAATCCTATCTCGAGCCATTCTTGGACCTGACTTCGTTCGATCCTCCAGTCTACAGGTACTTGATCGAGAACTGCGTCTTCAAAGGGCTCGAACCAACCAAATTCCCTCGCCCAACCGACGACAAAAGCTTTCACATCCTTCTCATCTCTGGTTTCGATTGCTCTGTCGAGTAGTCTTCCTTGATCCGGCTAATTCTCTCGTCGGAACGTTCTCGATTGAGCAAAGAAAAAAGTGGAGGATCCGCCCTCGTCCGGGTGATAAGGAGAGCCTTCCGGTTCGAATAGGTTGTACAGGTAGATCGGATCTCGGTAGACCGACTGTAGAGAGAGAGAAGCAGGAGGTAACGAGGGGAGGATACGCCAGCCGAGAGGAGGGAAAGCGAGGTCGGTCAATCGTTTTCCACATCTCTCGTTGTGCTTTCCCTGTTTCCAATCTATCTTCTGACAGTCTCGAGAGCAGTAGGGAACTCTGTACGGCGGATCGATGCTGAGGCTATCAATGGAAAATCACATCGCAGACCAGAGGATTAGTACGGTATGAAGAAAAACGAAAACGACGAAAGAAAAAAGAAAAACTGACCAAGCTTTGCAGTAGAACAATTGTGTCGATTCACCTTCCGGAATCTCATCTTCACATCTCCTACATGCGGTACAGGCTTCGGTTCTCAGTTCGGAACAAAGCTTGCACGTGCATGTCGTCCTAACCACTGAATCTCCGCGAACGAAATGCCTTTCGCATCGTTCCATCGGTTTGCGAGCTTTTTGACCGAGAGTAGCTGCGATGACATCCCAAGGTATAACGTTCTATAGAATCGATCTGATCAGTCCAGGTCGGTTTGGATGTTATAAATGCCGTGGAAGCTTGAGAACGCACCAATTCTTGTAAAACGAGGAGAACAAAGCGTGCTATGAACCAATTTCGGTCTGCGAGCACACACAACTGCTGGTCAGCGATCAATTCTATAGAGAATATCTCCAATCGACGTCAAGAGACATCTCACCATGCTGCATGTCGGTCTGAAAAATCCTCTTGGAGCGAGGAAGTGGTAAAGCGTTGTCGACAGGTTCACGTTTGATCTCGTAATAATCGTCGAATGCCTGACTCGGAACGGCGTAGTAATCTTCTTGATTTGGAACAGCTTGAGCAGATTGACAAATGTGTCGAACGAGTTTAACGAAACCTAAACCGTCTTCTTCTCGAGCAAGTTTTGAAACCGTCAAATCGGGACAACTAAAGTTTCTAACGCTCCCGATCAGCTCTCGTCGAACGAATAAACAGTCGAATAAGTCAATGATAGGGATAAAAGCTTACAGTCTCCTACTCCAGAAGCCGTATCCGATCGTTATTCTAGTTGTTTCGTCGAGAGCTTTCAAAATAATCTTTTCCCTCTGCTCTACCGTCTTGTCCTTCATCCAGTGAGGTTCGAACGTGATCGAGTAGCCCTTGATTGTTTCGAAGAGAGCTCTGCAGATATCTCGGTGTGCTCGGGCGACGAGAATCCCTTGAAAATACAAATCGGAAATTGCTCTTTCTCCTGAAGCGCAAAAACCAAAAAAAAAAAAAAAAAAAAAAATCAGATTGAAGGGCACAGGACGTAGTCCGCGAGAATGCTCACCAAGTAGTCGTGTTTTCATGTCCTGCTCATTGTCAAACGAATGTGTCTTGTCTCCGTTGTAGACTTGATTCATTACTTCTTCTTGAACTTGTTCCCCTGGATTTCTCGAAGAATGCGTCAGATATAGAGAGCAAGGGCTATAGGAGATCAAACTGACAGACTTGAGAATTCACCAAAGGTCTATACTCGAATGGGTCTTCTTCAGCGTCTTGAATCGAGAAAGGAATCTCATCGAAATTTGTACAGATTCGTGGTTCCGAGGTAGCTTTCTGGACAGCTTTGTTGGCTGAAAGTTTGGCTTTCAGTGCAATCTGTCTCTTTGAGGTTCGTTTGACCATATTGTACGAGTCCGGACAGAAAGGAGAGAAAGGAGAGAAAGGAGAAGAAGACAAGTTGGAAACGACGGTCCTTTGCAATTCGTACCGTGTTCGTGCTTCTGAATCACGTTTTGACAAAAAAGGAGCTACTCCACGAATCAATTGCGTGAATTAGCGAAATGCGATCGGCAGAAGAAACAAAGTCTAGGAAAAAAAGAGATCACTCACTTTCATCTCCTCGTTTCTCTTCTCGCCGAAGCCCACCACATCTTCTAGGCGTTATCGAAGACAAGATATACACAAGAACTGCATCGCGAATCAGAACGTATGGATGCGAACAAAGAGTAATTGCGATTTCTTCAAAAGGAAAAAGGAAGTGAGATATATGCTGTTATAGATGCTACATAAACGTTGAGACGAGAACTCAATATTGTTCAATGATGATCGTGTGTACAACCTTCATCCGTCCCACAACCTTCTACTTTCGCTTTCTCTGCCTTGGCTCCGTCTCCAGAAGCTTCCGCTTTTTGAACCAGCTCTGGTAAATCCGGAACCACATCTAATTGAACGAGTACATACTCAGGTGGAACCAATTCATCTAAATGATCGAGCACGATATGTCAATCTCAGCAGAGGATTTCAAGACCGTAAAAAAGCCAGAGAAGAAGAAGGAGAAAAAAAAAAAAAAACTGACTCAATTGTTCATCTTTCCATTCGAAATCTTTCTTCATTTGATTAGCCACCATTTGTTCAGTAACTTCACCTCCATCAACATAATCATCTACGCACCCTTCGATTAAAATCGCACACAACAGACCACAAGCTTTATCATCTCTAGTTTGAATCGCCAAATTCCTAATCGGTAAAAAGTTTTGAATCGCTTCGAGGTTGGAAGTGAACTTCAAAGGTTGTTTACGTTCTTCTCCAGTGGTGGGAGAAGTGTAGTAAATGTGGTAGAAAGTATCGGTAGTGAAATCTGATAATTGACGAAGGAGTCCTGCCGTGAGAGGTTGTTGTCGAATGTTTGAAAGGTTGCGAGTGGGAGGTCCTGTCGTTGTTGATGTTGTCGTTGAAGATTCTTTGAGGGATAATTTCTTGTCTAGATGGAGCGACTTGGTTGCGTCTCGTTCTTCTTCTTCTTCCTCCTCCTCCTCCTCCTCTTGTGAAGGTCGAGTGAAAGTCATTTTTCTTCCACTTAGTTTGAGTAAGATTCCAATCGAGAATAAAATCATGTAAAGATGTCGATCTAGCAACATTTCCTCTGTAACGCACCGTTTTACAAATCCCCCGAATCAGAATCAGCGTCAACTCACACAAAGAAAGTGATCCGAACAAGAGAATTTTGTTGGGTAACTAACCTTGGAAAGCTCTGATCCCTTTCGGTAAAGGAGGAGCGTTTTCACTCCTATCCAACATGTAAACTTTTTCATAAACTTTATTCTCGAGAGGTTGGTAAACGTCGTGACGAGGGTCTGTTAAACTTTTCTTGTAATTCTCTACGAAATGGTTGACCAAGTCTAAGAAACCTTGTCCTCCATTACTAGTCATTCTAGAAAGTGTAATTTCTGGTACTCTGTCAAAGACAACACACGTTTTCCTTTGTCAGCGAGAGAAGGAATGTATGAAGAGCAAGAGAGAGACAGAATACTCAACTCGTTCCTAGTTTGAGAAGCTTCGTTCCCGTTATCAGTCATAGTTTTCATAGAAGCAAAGAATTCAATCTCCCTCTCTTCCTGTGACAATTTCTTCCATTTCTCCAACAAGGAATCATGTTTCATCTCTGAATGTAAAACGATTTGAGCTAATTCTGAAGAATAATCTCGAACGTTTCTTCTCTTGGTTTCTCTGTTGAGAAGAGCTGGTCCGCTCACCCATGAATCGTATTCTTGTACTTTCTCAAGATCTATCCGTTTAGTAGTCGAATCTTGTCCCCAAAGGTGAGCCAAATAAGCTTCATAAACCTCATTCCCTACTCAAATTCGAAACACACGTCAATAAAAGAAAGAAAACAGGAGGCTAGAAGAAGGGAAAGAGAGAGAGTTCTTACAAGCTTTGATATCAAGTTTGTAATCTGGTCTAGTGACGAAATTTTTGACTACCTGCGGTGCATCAGATTTCATAATTTGTTCAGACATGACTGCATTTTGTAACCTAGCTGCTTCGTTCGCTTCTCTGATCGCTGTTGCTGAAGGAATGTTGGCGTTGGAAGAGGAGGAGGAAGGAGAGGGAACAGTTCTAGAGGAGGTCGTCGCGGGCTTAGGTGGAGGAGGTTTACGGATTGGATGTTTTCTTCGAGGTGGAGGCATTGTTGAAACCTAGACACATGAGCGAGACTCAGGGTCAGTAACCTTGGAGAGGAGCTCGAGTTGAGTTCCCCGCTTTTCTTCCCCTCTCGTCTCGATCTTGCACGTCCAAGTATCTCTGCCAACCTGAACACCTGAATGCGTAAGTGATGTCTAGGAAGAAGTGCTCGAAGCGTTTGAGAGTTGGCAGCGCTCAATCAGATGGGTTGAGAGCGTGTATCGAAGCTGCCGAGAGAGGCGAGGAGGGAAGCAGGAGATTTGAGTTGGCGACTGTGAGGGTGGATGCTGAAGGTTCAAGCTTCTCTGACAGAGATCGCTTGCGAGCTAGTTGTAATAGGCTGAGCTCGAATTACCTGTATGGCGACTGAACCGACTTGGATCGATTTTCGAGTTCGATCGAGGAGAGAAACCGTTAAAACTCCGGAGGTTGCCAGGCTTTCATCTCTAGACAACGGTCCTTGTCCAGCGCCTGTTCCCGTATTCCACTTCGAAGAAAGCAACATCCTGTAGAACTAGCCTCACCTTCCCATCAGCTTCTCCCCTTCCGTTGAAACCACCTTCTTTCTTACTCGTCATCTTCGCAGTATCTGTCGGCTCGTCGACATACCACTTACGCTCGTGACCTCTGCTCCCTATGCTTCGACACATCGAATCCTCTTGTCGGGATTGCTGAAGAATGAAGGAAGGGTTGAGCGAATGTTGAAGGAAGAAGATCTAGGGAGGTGAGGCCAGGAGCTTTGAGACGCCCCTGGGGACAGTAATGTGCCTCAGAGGACCCTGTCCAGTCCGAAGAAGCTGTCGAAGCCGATGCATGGGCAGGTAGTCGGGATGTTGAAGGAAGAGAGGAAAGCCAGCGAGGTTCGAGCGAAGCGGAGGGAGAGTCGTTCAGTCGACAGGGAAATCCTGGAGTCTGGCTAAAGGAGCTGTTGAGTAGCCTGCAAGAGAAGAGATAGAGATGGGAAAGGGAGGGTATCACCTTCGAGAATTCGAAGTTTCAAAACTTCCCTTCCTCCTCCTCCTACCTCGCATTTCTCAATTGAACCTCCCGAACAACTAGAGCTCTACTATCTACTGAACCTGGCCTACATCATCTACCTCGCTTTCCTTCACTCTCCAACTTCCTCTTTCCCCTCAAGTCGTCACACCTCCAGCTTTCAATCATCCCTCCCTTTCTCTATCTCTCACCACAATGACCGTTTCTGGTTACCACGAAGCAGTCGATGCTAGAAGGAAAAACAATCTCAAGAAAAATCCAGATTTGAACTGGAGTTCGAAAGGCGAAAGATTGACAACGACCAGATGGGCGAAACAATCTCTCGAACGTGGTCAGAAAGGTGAGCAAGTTGCGACTCTCTTTCTGAATGCATTTGTAGCTGCTGACCGCTGTAGCTCTCGTGGTGATAGTCTACCTGGCTGTCTTCGATGTCTCCGATGTTCAGTACTCGCCGTTCATTAGTATCGACAAACGACTCGCTGCGAGAATCCTAGCCAACCCCGACTCGCTCCCCGAAGTCATGGACGAAAGGCGTTTCTTGGAACTTCGTCACCTCAACCTTGCCATCGCTGGCGTCCAGGAGGACTTCCGTGAAATTGAAGAGATCTTCTGCGCTTACGACAACAGCAACTACCGTCGCGAGGCCAAGAACTTTGTCGGCGACGCACGACATACACGTGCAGCTCAACAAGACATCAACCGTCGTGTACGAGAGGCTATCGTTACGTATCGAAAGGAACAACTTTCGTACCAGAAGGAGCAGAAGAAACAACAAACGGGAAAGAAACCCTCTCCTCCTCGTTAGTTACATCTTTCCTCTCTCCGTTCCGAGGTAATCCCAGCTTACCTTGTTAGCTTTACTTTTTTGTACAGAAATCGATATGGACGAAGATGGTTGGATCAAATTTCCCGCTTTCGCTCCTCCTACTGACGAAGAACTCGTGAGTTCCCCTTTCCTTCGGATTTGCTCACTCTGAGAGAATTCTTTCGCTTTAGGCACTGATCTCGATACTATGTAGCTTCCATCTTCCAACAAGACGCCAATTCAACAGCAAATTCATCAGGAAGCTGTTTTACTCGTCGCTTCCTCTTATCAACTCGTCTCCCTCAGCGAAGCAGATTCAGTCTGCCGAAACGCAAGTATGGGTCTCTACAGAGATTACGACAGCAACATTTCTTCCGACTACCCTCTCGCTGATTTCCGTCCCGTTTCCAATCCTCCTCCTCCTCCTCCTCCCAACTCGATCACGAAACGAGCGTCTTTGATTCTCGGCAAAGATTCCGACCATCACCTTCTGAACGACGGAACATCTACTCAGCTCATCCTCGGAACCTCCCGGAACTACGACTGTCGAGCAGTCAATCTTCGCAAGAGACAAGATCACCCCTCGGATTGGAAGTACAAGGATCGGTTCGCCTAAACCTTCGCAATGTCTCTCATCGGTTGCGACGAATCTCGAGGCCTTCCAGGATTCCGAGTCGCTACCGTTGCGCAAGCTTCAAGCCTCGATGGGACTCAAACTCCAAAGCAGCGCCACGATCGCGAACTTCTCGATTTCATCAACCGTTACAAGGAGGTTCTCAAACTCTACGAGAAGCTTCACAATACTAAGGAGGTGTGCGAGACGAATCTACTGTCGGAGAAGAAGAAGGAGAGATCTGTTTCATGGGTTCAGCTGGAGCAGGACTTTAAAGCTTTCATTGGAAAAGTATTGGGTACAGGCGTGGAGGTTCCGTCTTCAGCTACTCTAGAGAACACGGTTCAGGTCTACCTCGGTCTCGTCGAAGAAAAAGGTACTGTTAAAGATCAGAAGGAGTTACGAAAATCGATTCAACAACCTATGGTCGACTCTACCAACCACGTTCTTCGTTCCCTCTACACTTCTCCCAACCTTCACAACCATTCTTACAGCTCACTAGTACCTAGTAGACCGACCAATCCTCAGCCCAAGCAAGGAAAACCTCGCCGTCCTTACACCGTTCGTCCCGGACCAAACTCTCGATCGCTTCTCGAAGATCAACGGAAGGAGTCCGAAGCACTCGTGAGAGCTCAACAACCCTCAGCGGCTCGACCTCAAGAGGGAAAGCAAGAGAAGGGAAAATCGAAGGAGGAAACGTCGCAGAAAGGAAAATCGAAGATGGGAAAGTCGAAGGTAGCAGCCGGAGAGGACGTAGGAGAAGATGAAGGAGTCAACAAGAGATCGAAGCCAGTCGGAGTCGGTCTCAAGGAGCTCAATTTGGCGATGTCGACCGTCTCGTTCCCTTTCCGTGTCGAGAGTATCAAAAATCTTCAATTCCCGGGTACGTCTCTCTAACCCTTGTACTCTGCCTTGAGTAGCTCGCTAATACCCGTTGAATCTCCGACTAGATATTCCCGACCAGCACAAGTTTCATTACGATTTCATCGCAACCCTCGGATCGATTCTTCGACTTTGGCACAGCGAGTGTCCGGCTATCGTCGAAACTGTATCATCCTTGCTCGATTTCTACTCGGAGTTCGCTCCGACCTTCCTCATCAAGTGGGCATCCAACCCTCAAGCTTTCGGAGATCGAGTCGCGACTCTAGTTTTGGCTCTCCGTCGGTACTACGATCGATACCCACTTTCGGACGACCTACCGCGGCAGAACTCGGAACTTCTTGCTCTCGATGCCCTCACGTCAGCGTTCTTCAACTTCGAGCAATACGTTCCCAGGAGCAGAGTCGATGCTTTCCGTCAAAGGGTCCTCGCCATGCGCTTCACGGAGGAGGAACTTCAGGTTCTCAATGTCGACATCACTAGTGAAAGCCTTCAAGACCGTAGGGTAAGCTTGACGCTTCTTCGCGATCGTATTTTCCTCGCTCATGCTTGATGTTCAATCTAGGTCGATCTCGCGATGGCTGTCATTATCAAGGAACGACGAAAACACAAGTTCCCGCCTCTGCTCCTCAAATCCCAAGACTTCGTCGCTCTCAACTTCACCACGTGCGGAACTGGATACATGAACGCAAGCGATTCTCGTAGCAAAGTCTTACCCTCGTTCCTCGCTAAAAATCTACTTCTCACCTTCCAACGCCTTCCCGAACGCATCGCTTCCAATCCTTACAGCATCCCGACCAATAAAGTTTCTACCGCTCTCGACGTCTTACAAGCCCTCGATCAGAAAGCTGTCTCCGCCATCTCCCCTTCCGTCAACAGCCCGAAAGTTCTCCGTCTCCTCAAACTGCGAATCCAAACAGCTCCTCTCCCTCGCTCGACAGAGGTACCCCTCACCTCCCGGCCAGTCACCGACGACGACGAGCAAGATGAAGCGCCTCACGGTGAAGATAAAGAGACGTTCATGCTAGGAGAACCAGCTGAAGTGGAGGACGAGGAGGAAATGGCAGAGTTCGGGAACGACGACGAGCCTCCTTTCGATGAAGAAGAACAACATGCGATCGGAACTCCCGAGCTCTTCAAGGACAAGCTGATCCAAGAAATCGTGGCCGTTGCCGCTCGAAACTCTTCCACCGGAGGCTCTGAAGAAATTCGAGTGGTAGTCCACGCTCTCGTCGAACTCCTCAACGCTACCCTCGACTTCTCCCTCGACTTCGTCAAGCACTCCTTCCTCGCAGCGATTGGGATATTGTCGGAAAAGGAGCGAAAGAATTGGAAGGAATTTGAAACAATTGGAGATCTCGTCGTCGCCGTCGGAGGAAAGTTGATTAAGTTCCAGAAGACTGAACGTTTCTTGATCGAAAGGAAGGATGATGGAGAAGCTGAGCAAAGCGAGAACGAGAACGAAGCCGAAGAGGAGGGAAAGGACGAGAACGACGAAGAAGATGTTGGGAAAACTCGGGGGGCATCGAAAGCAGAGAAGGTTGCGAGACAAGTGACAGTCGAACTACTTCCAATTTTGGAAAAACCTCACTTCGTAAGCCCTCTCCCTGCATGAAGTTGTACTACCTGATCTGATATCTTTTTCGTGATTTAGAGATTCAAACCTCGAGGTTGCGCAACGAATGTTGAACAGATTTACCAGTTCACCAACCCGAGTCGTCAGGACAACTATCTCCCGGACCTTATCTTCGAACTGTTACAAAGAATCGCTGGCGAATCTCGACAGTTCAACCTCCTTTGGAACGACAGCACCAACAACACTAAGAACGTCAACATCGAAAATTTCGAACTTCCAACTCAAGACGAAATCGATCAGCTTCCCGTCGAAAGTCCGAAACGACACGCCTACGAGAAACTGATTCGATTGGCAACATCGAATCCCTTCATCGAGGATCAACTCGCATACCCCGGCAAGCTTCTCTCTTGGCTCACCGACCATTGGCCGCTGCTCTCTCTCGAAGAACAACCCTCGAATGGTCCCCTAGTCGTTCGCTCACCGACGGAGGAAACCTACCAACAGCTGAGAAAACAATCGCAAACTGTTCACGCGATTTTCAAACAACTGAAATTCACTCAAGTCGAAGCCGACCAGGGATCGTTCGAGGTTCTCAACTGGATCTTCAGGCCGTCGATCGGCGTTCGCTTCTTTCACGGTCAGATTTGGTTCGACGGTTCCTCGATCAATGCTTTAGTACTCGATCCTCGGAAGTTCACGATTCTCGGCAAGATGAAGCACGAAGGTAAGTCTCTCACTTTCTTTGAAACTATACCTCATGGTTGACATTGCTCGATTCCCTCTCCTTAGATAAAGTCAAGGCTCTTCCGTGGAGTGAAGGGATTGAGAAACTCGTCTCGATGCATCCTAAGCTACCTGGAGTGTACAAGAAGATAGAAGCAGCTCAAGCTAGATTGAGGACGAGCACTGGCAATACGGAAGCTGAGCTACTAGAATCGCTCTCAGAACCCAAGGTTCCGGTTCAGTACTCCAAAGATCAACCTCGTCGTCCCAAAGACCCTCAGTTCCGCCAAGTTCCCACGCTCACGCCTCTCCCTCCAATCTTCAAAAGCGTCACTACCGGTGGAGTCACGAGCCTCAAGTATCGAATCCCTCTTCAATCTTCGAACCCGATCACTCTCGACGATCGTTCCGGTATCTTGCTCCCGTTCAAGGAGCCCCTCTCGGAGTATGGCGTCAATGCACTGGCTGAAGTGAGTGAATGGGTCTCGACACGAATGTACAACAACGAACGAGATCCGCCGATTCGTTCGACAGTCGAAGCCGTCTCCTCGAATCGCCTCGATCCTCCTCCTTTGCTCCCTTCTCCTTCCCCTCCTCCCCCTCACGCTCAATCGGTTTCTATCTCTCATCCTCCTGCTTCAACGACTCATCTCCCCGCCGCTATCGCCTCTTCCTCCACCTCGAGTCGTCAACCGAGTTCTTCGGGTGAAGTCTCGCTCCCTTCGGCAGCAGCTCCTCCGACCTCTTCAGTCCTCGGACCTCATTCTCCGTCTCTTACTATTCTTCCTGTCGCATTCGCTTCCTCTTCTTCGTCACTCTCCCAACCTGCATCGTCGATGGCTCCCTCCGGTCAATCATCTCTTCCCGTTTCCGCCCCAGCTCTCTCAATCTCACAACAAGGAGGAGGAGGAGAAGAAGAGAGTGAAGAAGAAAGTAGAAAGACCGAGAAAGAGAACGAGATGCCGCCGCTAGGGATCATGGTCTCGATCGACGAGGGAAGAAATGTTCTCGTGGATGCGGCAATAATTTACGGTAAAGTTTACGGTGATGAAAAGAAGACAGAGCTAGTTCGGATACCTTCTGGTCCGTTGATACGACGTCAAAAGCGGGCTCAAGGAAGATTGGAAACTTTGACGCCGTTCGAAACTCGTTCGAGATTGGCACACGCTCTGAAACGTAAGTTTGTTCCGTTTCTTCATTTCGCCGAATTACCGACTTGCGAGCTCACATCGTCCTCGTTCACATCACAGCGATCTCGGAGGTCAATACTACCGATCTCAGTGTTCTCCTCCGGAGGAAACGCGAGCAAGATCCGACGAACCCAGCAAGACTTCTACCAATTAAACGATACCCCTTCGAGTCGCTGAGTCTCTTCCCCGCACCTCCTCTCCAACCTGGTCTCGTCCACACTCTCGGCTATCTACACTCTTTCGAGAACTACAAGACGAAGGAGAAGGAAAGAGACCGACTCAAACGCGAAGCTCGCCAACGCTGGAACTCGCTCATCCCCAAGCCTGAAGGAGGACGCAAGGTCGACGTTCTCTTCGTTCTACCTTATGGTCACATCAGTGGAGGAAAGGGATACGGCAAACAAGCTTCAAGAGGAGTTGTCGATGCTGAGCTCCAAGCTCTTCGTTCGATGAAGTGGATCCGGCTCATCTTGCTTCGATCAGTCGAGGGCAACACCTCCAAAGTCTGTTCGAAACCTGGTTGCGGTGGTTCGTGAGTACCAGAAACTCACTACTCTCATTCGAAAGAACTGGGGAACTGACTAAACCTTCGACTCTTTTCTAGCTTGGTCTACCCATGTCGCCTACTAGACGGCAGCGATATCTATCGCCTCGTTGTCTGTATCCTATGCTTCCGAGTAAGCCATCGTGACGACAATGCCGCGATCAACACCGCTCGAATCGTCCTCGCACGCGCGCAAGGAGTCTCAGGGAACGTCCTTTCGCCCGACAACGCTCGCCTCTTGGAGTACAACTTCCGCGGAACCAATGCCGAGGTCAAGAAGCTCAAAAATGCGCTCAATGCCGCTCTCGTTCATCTTTCCGAGGAGGAGTGGAGGATCAAGCTCGAATCGCTCAAGATTGGAGACAGCCTTTTCGACTACATCCGATTGTTGGCTCAACCCGAGGCAGCAGAGCTTGAAGAATCAGAGGAGATTGAAGATGTTGATCGTCGAACCGAGGGAAAAGATGGAGCAGGATCGGAAGACGAAGAAGATTAGGTCAAGTTTATAAACTCATTCATTTTGTCAATCTCTAAAGCCACTCGTTTCTTCTCTCTTTGCCTCGGTTTGACGAACCTCCTCGATGAGAGTCAGAGATGAGCTGAACAAATTTCAATGACCGACAGCTTAACTCGAAACCTACAGCGAGAGCCGAGCCAAAACAACCTCTCTTCGCGAAAATCAAATCGAAAGCCTCTTCTCGACACGTCAAAACTCGTCCTCCTCGCTACGCCATTCAGGAATGGTCTCTTCCCACCGAGCCTGATTCCTTCTCTCCCCGAGACCTCTACCTTCTTCAACTTTGCTCACACTTCGCTTCTTCGCTCCGGTCATCACGATTCACGTGCGAGTATAGTATCCTCGAGGAACTTAATGTGGACAGACAGGTGAGTGTGACGCTGTCGGAAGGGAAGAAAATTGAGGAGGCATCGGAACGTATTCGGTGGATGTTTTTGCCTTCAACTTGCGCTTCTTCCGCGCAGGTTTCGCTGAAGGTCCACTCGATGCGTCTCGTTTGACGGGTCGACTAGACCTACGTAAGACTGGAGGAGAAAAGGGCTCGAAGTCGGGTTGCTCAAGAGAAGCGAGAGGAGGAGGAGGAGACATCGCAGCCGACGAAGGAGTTTGAAGTGAGGCGAAGTTGTGTGACGACGCCGAGAAGGCAGTTTCGGAAGTCGACGGATAGTCATCACTCTGAAGGGAGAACGAGGAGAGAGAAGTACCTTCGAGTTGAGTGTTTTCAGGTGAGGGAGCGCTGAGGGAGAAGTCCATAGATTGGTCGGAGGGAGCTGTGAATTCTCGGGGTCGACCTGGACGAGGATCTGAGGAGGGAGTAGTAGACGGTGCAGGGAAAGAGAGATCGCTCATGAGGTGGTCTGTCGAATTGAAGGGTGAATGTTCGAATCGAAGATGGTAGATTGTTGCAGGTTTCGTGCGGAAAGACTCCCCACAACCATTCCAATTACAAATCCACTTTCCATCAGCTTCAGGGACTCGTAAGTGATACTTCGCGACATGGTTGACGACTACCGTTTCGATCTCGTCTGATTTTTTGGACTGGAGAGCTTTAGCACAGAGACCCTTCTTGATCCATTGACAGATTGCTTGCGCTTGAACGGGGTGAGTATCTTGACTCTCTTCGATTCTGCTAGGTCTGTTAAGCCACGAGAGTGTTGCGAGTGTTTGTAAGTTTCGAAAGTGGTGAGGAGAGGAGAGACAGAGAGTCGCGTTCGTACTGCGAGGTGAAGTTCGAAGCTTGATCAGTCATCGCTGGTTATCTGTAGCTCTGTAGCTTTGTTCGAGCGATTGAGCAAGTTGATAGGCACGAGGCGTGGAAGGAAGAGGTTGAAAACCGAAAATCCGGACATCGACTCGGTCATTTCTCGTTCGTATCGAGACCTTTCACTCGAAAATGAGGAACGATGTCCCTCAAGAAAAAGCAATGAGACTGAGGCAAGCCGACTGTCCCGAAACTTTTAGGTCGCTTTACAATGCGACGAGGGACTAAAAAAGTGAAAAGAATTGGCAAGAACGACTTTGGCCAATCTCTGTCCTTCTGGATGCTGCTTGAAAGCTATAATACCTCTTTCAGGGCGTTCCATGTAGTAGGGACAGTTAAAAGACCAGGAGATTGAGAAATGTGTCTGTCAGAAGGAGTTTCGCAAGAACGAAACCTCAGCTGAAAACCAAGCGTACGGCCTTCATTCACCGTTTCCTCTGAATATGGGGTTGACGAATTTTCCACATCTAGCGATAACACGTAAATTTGTGACTTACAGAAGGTATTTTTTGCAATTGAGCTTGCAAAAGGCAGAAGGAGAAGGCTGCGAACTGAGAATGCGAAAGACTCACTCGGGTCTCGGTGTTGTGATTATGTCTACTGAACCTCAAGCGTTCTCTAAGACGATAGCTGGCGTTTTACAAGCGCCACGTACACTAAGGGAAGCGAGCTAGAGGAAGTCAAAAACACAAAAGCTCTCAGCTCGTTCTCTAGCTCTTTCCTACACCTCGTTCCGGACAAATTGCGCCTCGAATCACTTCGTCAACACTATTGAGTGGTCAGAAAGCCATCTATCACGCTGATACTCAAGGGCACCAAGTTTCCATTCCCCACTCGATTCACTCGATCTCGCTCTCTTCACCTACTCCCTCTGCCATGTTATCAATACTTCAACTCCCGAGATACACTACAAAAGGCAATACTACAAGCAGCTAGATGGGTCAAGAGAGGAAGACTGAAGTATAAATGGGTTTAATCTCTCGGATTAATCGGTGAGCGTCTGTCTCTCGGTTTCTCAGTAGAAAAGGCACAGGAGGAGCTCGTGACCTTCATCGAGATTCTTGAGGATCTATTGCTGATCCCTGATCTCAACTACGGAACACAGATTCTTCCTCGAAACGTCTCGCTCAACCTCAATATCAAGTCTCTCAATACTCTGTCAGGCACCAGACGGACGAGCTTACGTGACGAATGACCAGCCTAGATAGTACTGCGAAGAGAACAGAAAGGAGAGGGATGGAGGAGAAATTGAGAAATTCATTCGAGGGAGAAGCAATTCACTCTGATTGCGAAAGAGTTGAGTCGCTCGTAGATTCTTGTGGTGTTTGGACGATACAGAATGATAGCGATGGACTATTAGGATGTAAGAGACAGTAGGACGGCTCTGCTAGGTATATCTCGATTGACGAAAGATTGACAACGGTTCGAGTTTCCGAGCGAGGAATCGAATCTACCCAAAGTAAGTTCTGCCTTCTCATCTCTCCACCGTTCTGATGGTAGTTTGATGGATATAATGCACCGGAGACTGTCGATGAAAGCTGACGCTTAGCTTCGGTCTGTAACAGATTCTCTCGCCGCTTCAGCTTTTACCTCTCTGCCGTCTCTTCTCATCGGCGAGCACCACCCACACTATCGTACACCTTTACCTAGTATATCCGTACTACTCTCGATACTACAGCGACAAACAAGGTCGATTTAATTCGAAAAAGGGTTGGATCTGGGAAACATTCGAGAATTTAACTGAAACTACAGGAGGACAGTCTCTTTGTTTCGCAGTAAGTCATGTTGACCACTATAACCGTCAATACTAGTCTCGATGTGCTTGTTCCTTTCGCTCTTACATCTCCAACTCTTCTCTTTGATCTTCAGCTGTCCTCCAATTTAATTTTTGAATATCTCTCTCACGCTACTCGTCAGTCTCTCCTCTTCGCCTATTCCTTCGCACAGGAAATGCTCGAAATGATTATAGTGGAGATCTGACTACTCTGTTCTCTTCAAGTTGTTTACTTCTTCGAAAACAGGTTCGACCTTTTTTTAATTACTTCCTCGAGGACTCTCGCCCGGACACAGCTTTGACAAATTGGTGAAGGGGATCAAGAAAGATGGAGCGGTACAATAGACGACGGTTGACAGAGGGTGCGATCGGGGTAAGACCGCCAAACTCCGCGAGAGAGAAGCTGGGGACAAGCAAGTCGAAGAGACGGTTGAGAAAATTGCTTGTGCTTGTCGGTGAGCCCTTCTCCCCCTCCCAGATCATCTCATGAAGTAGCTTTGGCTCGATGCTCGCTAATCAGACGTCTCTCTGATTCGTCGCTCTCGCTGTATAGGTCGATCTGAACTATCGAAAATTTCGGAATCACCTCCTCATCGACAGCTTCGGCAGCCGCTACGCTCTTCACCTTCCAACTTTGGCTACATCTACTCTGCTGTTCAGTTTCAATCTCATGTCGATCTCACCAATTCTGACTCCGACAACTTTTCCTCATTGCTTTAAACTTTTCACCTTCCTCAACACTTTCAAGTTTTCAATGGTAGCTGAGTTCCCTCTGGATCGAGGATAAACGAACGTAGCAGGTTTGAAAGTAGCAACCGGAGTACAGGAGAAGGTTAGTTCGAGGGAGATAGAGGACGAGAGGGACGATCGGAGAAGAACTTGTTAAGTTGCTATAGTAGTCACTTGTCAATGCGATTTGTTTCTCGCTTTTCACCCTGAATGTAGTTTGGGTATACGAGAAGCTAAAGAGACGAAATCCTAGAAAGCCCGAGAGGAAAACAGAGACAGAAATCTCGGACTTCGCCAAACTCTCACTCACACCTTGTCGCATCTGATTCTGAATAGACAAACGCGGAGAGGACGTTAAAGGAGGAGAAGAGACAAATGAAGCCTTCAAGAGCGAGCGAGCAAGGGAAAAGTTGTTGAAACCTGAGCGCGAGCAGAACGCCGGCGAGAAAAAAACGAAGAAAGGTCGCTTCGTGGAGAATGTGAAGTAATCCCGGAGAGACTTCCCCTCGTGATCAACCTTACGGGGTAATCTAGAAAGGCGCGCTGCGGTGCCTTCGAACTCTAGAAATTGTATCAACCAAGGCAGAGAGGCGGTGTAGGAGATGTCAAAAAAATCGAAGAGAAGTCAAAGACTGAAGTGGGAGAAAACGCCGCGCCCTTGTCACGATCGATTACCCCCAACGAAAAAGGAAAAACAGGAGACGAGGTATGAGCGCGAAAATCGCGGAAGACGCAGCTCCGAGATGTGACGAGACGAGGAAGGAAGAATTCGCTCAAACTGCTCTTTCTTTCCTTCTCTTCACTTCATTCGGTCTCGAGAAGCAAGCACGCTCTCACCGCTACCGAGTACTACTCAAAGTAGCCTTTACCGAATGGTAAGCTCTCTCTCCTTGTCTGCGTTCTCTGCTCTTCCTGACTGCGCGTCGTCACCACCTTATTGACACATTTCGCCTTTGGTTCGCCTCCCTTTGTTTCGATAGACCTCTCACTCCCCCGGCTCTCTCGCCTCAAGCTACCGAGTGCATTGAATCTTGGAGATTGAATCAACGTGAGTTGTTTTTGACTCTCTCTCTTCACTTGAAAATTGAGACTGATTTCTTTTCGGGGAGCTTGACAGGTTGGGATCGCGGAGAACGGTTTCTGGCTGATATTAAGGACGTCTCCTACTCTCCCCGTGAGTCTCACTCTTCGACTTTCCCACTATCTCCGTTGAAAGCTTTGGCTGATTCCGTTACCTAATTTTCAATTCGCAAGGACAGCGAACTTTCGTGTTCGTCGTTTGGGCAAGAGTACGGGACAGCAGATATCGGGGCAAAAGTACGTCTTTCCGTCATGTCAGAGTTTCATTTACGTTAGCTGACACCCAATTGCACCCAGCCGCTCACTTTCCCACTCGTTTGACAAGATTCAAGTCTCCTCTTTTTTTGCACACCTCCTCCTCTGCCCTTTTTCTACTTCTCGTTTCTGGTACTTCTGTCTTTTGTTGCTCCTCTTCACAACACTTTCTACATTTTCAAAATTCCTTGTTTCTCGCAAGCTTTCACAGACCTTCGGTGTCACATTTGAAATGAAAGGAGAAATTCGAAGGAATGCTTCGTGTGACAGGGAACCGACATTCTGTAGAGGTCTAGTTGAGCTTACTTGAGAGTCCTGAGAGCTAGCTCGAGTCGAACGAAAAGAGGTGGGACAGAGTTAAGAAGCTAAACCTTGTAAACCTCTCTTGATCACTTTCTCCACTTTACAAACTCGACAGCTCTTTTTCTCTCCCCTCCTCTAGATGGGAGTACATGGCTTGACTGGATACATCAACAAACAACCTTCCCTCTCGAGTACTCTAGTCTTACCTCTCCCCTCCTCCGATTCCGAACAAAAACAAGATCCGATCCCTTTCGTCATCGATGGTCTCGCTTTGATTTACCATTTAGGTCTATTGGATCCTTTGAGAGGTGGAAACTATGTAGAATTGGCTGAAATAGTGAAAAGGTGAGCATTCTCCCCCCCCCCCCCTCCTCGAAGACTGTTCGCTCTTTGATCTCTCTCACACCTCTACGACTGGCTCTCTCTGCGTAGGTATATACAATGGTATCGATCGTGTGGATTAGAACCAGAATTCGTTTGGGATGGTAAGCAAGGTCTCGAGAAAATGGAAAAAGTTGATTCACTCTTCACTGACATTTTCTCTCTCTCTTTTCCTGTCTCTCGTCTCCCCTCGCGGATTAGGTCCTTTCGATTCTGCGAAACTACCTACCGTGATTGATAGAAGCTCTCAATCTCTGGCGAGAACGATCACTTATATGAAATCGGGAGATGGTGCGCGACTACAAGGACCTTTGAAAAAAGGAGCTTCTAGATTACCTCCTTTCACTCACCAAGTAGTTTCTACCGTTCTCGAAGAATTGGGAGTGAAAAGTCACGTAGCTGAAGGGGAAGGAGATTCACCAACTGCAGAATTGGCACAAAGGAGGAACGGGTTCGTCGTTTCAAACGATTCAGATTACTTCATCTTTAACAGTCAATCTAGAGGTTACGTACCACTTCATTCGATAGGGTACGGTTCTACCAACGATCCTAGGTTAGAAAGAGTCCCCAAAGATGAACCACCTCGAATGCAATTTTTAATTTTCGATCATCGAGTTTTAGCTCAATCTCTTCACCTTCCTCCTACACATTTACCAATCCTCGCGGCACTCATAGGCAACGATTTAGTAGATTTCTCTTCAGAGATTTGTTTACCGAGGAAGAAAAGGTTTCCAGGTCGAGTAGAACCTCAAGAAATTTTAAGAATCGCTCAAGCACTTTCAAAATTCTCTTCTTTTCAACCTGCTACAACTCTTGCACAACTTCAAGATTTGATTTTTTCTGTACTTCCAACTCTGCTCGTTAGACCTTCTAAAGATCCAAACATTATTACGAAACTAGCTTCGTCAGCTTACTCTTACAGGTTGTTACCTCTCTCGATTCCAACTGTCTCGTTCCCTCTCAACCCTTGTCAACTAGATTCCCCATCTCAAGCATTTTCTAGATCTCTCTACTACACTGCCTACAAATCTTCTAAATTGTCGAGTTTCCTAGTACACGTTTTGAAACACAAAACGGTTTGTTTACAAGGTCCATTAGAAATTCCAGATTTCAAATCTCCAGTAATTTATTTAGGTAGACCTTTGAGAGAAATGATTTATTCAATCCTAGATCACACAGTAGGGATTCAAGATTGTCCTACTAAATTTATTATAGAGTATTGTAGGAGAGGTACAGAAATGATTCCAACTTCAGTCAAAGTTTTACCATTCTCTTCTTACCTACCAAAAGATTTCCTTCTTCCTCCTCTTCTGGAACAACAACCACCATTATTGAGTTTACCTGAACAAGTTAGATTCAAATTATATCTCTACTTGTTGAGGTTACCTTCTACTCTATCGCCTTCACCACTTTTTCCGTTGGTAGCATCTCTGACTCATTTAATCTATTACAACCCTCCGAATCGTCAATGGACAACTCAACAATTATTGTGTGCAACTTTAACCGCTTCAATCTTACTCAACCATCCTCCTCCAACTAGTCTCAACAAGAGTTTCCCAAAACCTAAAGAACCTCCAAACAAACTCCATTTACACTTGTCCGCAGAGTTGTTGACTTGTTTAGTTTGGATAAACACTTTGGGAGGTAGTGCTCTGTTGTTGTCGAAAGAATGGAAAGGTTTGAATTGGAAAGTTTACGATGGTAAATTGTTTCATGGTTTTTTAGGAATCAAAGGTGGTGAAGAAAAAATTTGGGAATTGACTAGGAACCAAGGGAAAGTCGTTAGGGAACAGGTTCAAGGAGTTATGGACTATTTGGAAGGAGTTAGAGAAGAGAAATTTGGGAATTTGAAACTGGAGATGAATTAAATCGAGTTCTTTGTGGCATCTACTCCTTCGAAAAACAAGAGTTGAGAAGTTGAGGGAGACGTTTGAGTTTGTATGTATTTATGTATGTGTGTGTGTGTTGTTACAACAAGCAAATAAAGAGATAATTTTCTAAAACGGAGAAAAGGAAGAAATTCTATCGACAAACTGTCCCCATCTTTCTCTCTCTAACCCTCGAAAGGTTTCCCTCCCGTTCTGCTGTGATACTCTCTCTCCTTTCGTATTTCGAGTTCCTCCCCCCTTCTACAGCTTTCTAACTACTTTAAACAACAAACTTCTCTAAAGATCTGCATCCTCCTCCCCTTTTTAATTCATTCATTCCATGCTCGCTCGAATCTCATTCCTCCTAATCTTCATCATCTTCTTGATTCTCGTCATTGAACCTCCAAGGTAATTTACCTGGAAAGAGAGTATCCCCTTTCTCGGGACAATAATCCAAAATCTCTCTCAACTCGGGTGCTGAGTTGAAGCAGAGGGGAAAGAAGAAAGAAGAAGAAAAAACAAGATCAGAAGTTCTGTTGTCAGAGAGAGAGAGAGGACCTCTTACCAGAAGAATGATAACCATGAAACCTTCTAAACGGATTCCTCTTCCTTCTTTTCCCTTTCAAAAAATCATGACAACCGTAAAAATCTTTTTCAAAAGGTTTGAAACCGTTCTCCAATTCACCTTTGTAATCAAGTTTCAAATGTTCTTGTCGTTCTGAAGGAGAGTATTCATTATCTATACCAATGTAATTGAATGCGGTCGATGGCCAGAGTAAAGCTTTACGGTGTAGAGAAGTGAAACGGTTTGATTTCATTCCGTATCCGATTACTGTAACTGGTTAGGGGGGAGGGGGAAGTACAAAAGGTTAGCTTTTTGGTAAGTTGGTTCGAACGAGAGAAAGAGATTTTACTGTAAGAAGGATAATGACCTGTGAACCTGAAAAGAAAAGAATAAACGAGATATGCTGGGATTAGTTTCCGTTCTGTCTGCACTCTCTTCTACTACAAGTACATGTACAGACACACGACGCATACTTCGAACTTACTCTTTAAACCTAGCTATCGAAAATAATAAATTTTGAAAACTATCCATTGCGTAATCTTCTGTAGTAACTCTATCAAATTCTCCAACTCCAACTCCAACTTCAATTCCTGGATCTGACTTCAAGTTTCGATCTTTATCAGACATGGACATGAATTGAGAGAAAACGTTTCCAAATTTTGATAAACGTAAGTACGAAAGTGCTTCAGTTAAAGTTGAATCTGGTCTAGTTTGTCCCCTACATGAGAGAGAGAATTTTATACCTTTGTCAGAAATCGAGCAAAGGGTTACAAGAAGGGTTTTTCGGAAATAAAGATGGTATTTACCCAGAAAAGATTAATAAAGCTTTAGGATCTTTGACTGCTATTTCAGCTCTACTCTTCCCCCCGAAGAAAACGTCATCAGTGATCTGATACACATGTTCGAGAGAGAGGGAGGAAAAAAAAGGTAATGAACCCTTTGGTTAAATGCCTCAAATAAGTTTTAACATGTTTGCCATCCCTTTGAAAATCTTGTAAAATCCAATCAGTATCTCTCAAACTGTGAGATGCGTCACATCCTGACCAAATCGCATGTCCTGGTATCTAGAGTTTCAGGTACGCGAGAGAGAGAAAGGAGGACAAGTTAGTCTTCTTCTATCGTAAAAGAAAAAAAGAGTTTGAGTAGGGAAGCGTGCTTACCATGACTAAATGAGTCAAAGAAGAATGTGGAGGTGGTAAAGTTGACAATAATGAACTCGGTACAACTGCAGCAGCAGCTCGTTGTTGTTGAATACGAGTTGAGATTGGAACGATGGCATGTACGAGATTGTAATAAAGTGAAACGAGAGTCAAGATTGATAATAACAAAACTGCTAAATTCGTAGTTCTAGCTCTCTGAGTTAATAATTTTGAACGGTTCCCTATAAAACTTGAGATTGAACGAGAGTGGGAGTGAGAGTGAGGAGAATGAGAGTTGTTGGAAGGAGTTGAAACTGGAAACGGGAGTGAACTCATTCCTGGGGTGAGTTGCTTTACAGTATCCGATACATGTGAGGAGAGTGAGTGAATGGGAGAACAAGAAAGAGAGATGAGCGAGGCGAGTTCAGTGATTTCTGGAGCTAATCAACCTCGAGAGAGCTCTCGCCTTCCTCCTCCTTACAATTTATCGACGATTACATGATCTAGCCTAGCTTTCAATTCCAAGGAATGCAAGATCAAACGAGCGAACCACCCTCGTCTAGTAACGTCCAGAGAGATCAAGAACCCCACCTTTCATCATCCTCTCCTTCTCCTGCTACCACTACTACTTTCCCACCTCCTCGAATTCAATCCGCATCTCCAGTAATCCCACCATCATCATCATCATCAAGAAGTAGTCGTAGTAGTTTACGAGTAAAGATTTATGGAGTTGCTTTAGTAGGGTTCGATCATTCTTTAGGACCTACAGTAGAGTTCTTGTACCCACAGAGCTTAGAACGTTCGAAAAGTGGTAACGAATTGAAAGATACTCTACCTTTTTTAGCTTTACCAGATGGAGCTCATGCAGTTCGTTTTCTCTCTCTTCCTCCTCTCCTTCTCTTTTTCTTTGAAAGCTGATTAGAGACTTCTTGTATGTATCTAGAGGGAAGAAGATTATACTTATTTTCATTTATATTTACCAAACCTCCTTCAACAAGAACAACTCGAAAACGACAATTCCTCTCCTTCCTCTTCCTCTACTAGTACTTCAAGCTCAAGTTCGTCGCCTTTATTGAACGAGACAGTGTTTGGAATTTCATGTAACCGACAAATTCAAGCAACTGAATTATTGAACAAAGGTTCTGAAATAACTCGTTCGACTGTACAAAAAGCTATAGTAGTTTTAGCTTCAAAGGTAACTCTCGCAACTCTCTTCTCTCTCCCTTCTCTCTTCTCTCGTGTGACGGAACACATTCGCTGACAGTTTCAGGAAAGTGTGTATGTATGTTTTTAGCCAATATTTGGTAGTTTGAGAGATAAATTAGGAGTGATCACTAGATCGTTTTTCGCACAAAGAGATTTCGGAGATAAAACCGTTTTGAAAGATTTGTATCACAGTTTTGATAAACAATTATCTCTATCTCTATCTCTATCTCATACCCAAACACCAACATCAACAATAGCAACAACTCCTGTCGATAATACTACTGTTAGTCCGACAACAACAACAAAAGGGAAAGGGAAAGGGAAAGAGGAAAGAAGATCTTTCTTGGGAGGCAGAGCGATAACGGAAGTCGAGGAACCAGAGGAAGAAGAGGAGGAAGAAGAAGGGATTTATATGGGAACTTTTTTGAGAGAATTGGTTCACAAATTCAGGTTCAAGACTTTAATGTTGTTGAAACTGTTGATGTTACAAAGAAGAGTAAACTAACTCTCTCTCTCTTCTTTTCAGACGCTACCGAACGAAAAACTGAATCTCTCTCTCTCTCTCTCGTTCTCTCGTTTTTTAGGTACTCTTCTACAGTACTACTACTACAGTTGAACAACTTTGTGCATTCCAGTACTCTCTAGTAGCTTTAATTCCAAACCTCTTGACTTGTTTACAAGATTCCGCCAGTCCTTCCTTATCTAACCGTACTTCAAACCCTCGAAACTTACAAAAACCCACCAGTTTGAAAACGAGTGACAAAAACTCCTTGTTGAGGTATTTAGGGTTACCTTTGGAATTGTTTGGTGAACAATCTTTTTTCCAACCTTACTTGCCTTTGCAACAGATTGAATTGTTGGAAATTTCTAAAAGTTATTTGGTCGGGACTACGAATTCAATCATTCAACAACAGAGAGGTTGTAATATTGATGTAGTAGTCAATTTAGATACTACTAGTTTACAAATTTTGAATCCTCTGATAACTCCTTTGATTACTTTAACTCCAGCAGATCGTAAATGGATGGATGAACTAGTTACAACAGTAGATCAATCTTACAACAACAACAACAACAAATCTCTGGATCCGAACAAGAACAATGAAGGAATCATGGTAAGTTGGGTAGGTTCAGAAGATTTCTTGAGAGGTAAATTTGAAGAATACGTTACCAGTTTTTTGGGGTGTGTAAAATTTGGAGATTGGTTAGAAAAGGAAAGGAATGGTGTACAAGATAGGAACTTGTTGTTGTCTAGTCCAGAATTGGAAAGTTACAACCCTGCAAGTTTTAATGAAAGTTTTATTAAAGCTTTCAAATCGACTAGAGCTTTCGAGGTTTGGGATTTGAAAACTGATCAAGTTATTTTCGATCTAGTCGAACCAAAGTAAAAGCTCTCTCTCTCTTCCCTTCCTCTCTCTATCTCTCTCTACATATACTCTCAAAACATAACATTGACTCGACTTTCCTTTTCCCAAAAAATGTAGACATCCAATGGAAGGTAAAACCAACCCATTCGAAGATGTAGGAATTCGTTTAGTTTCAGGTTTACATTCTCTCCAATCTTCTCTACCTCCTTTACCTGAACATTACAACAATTTGTTAGTCGATTTGAATGGAATGATTTCATCGGATAACAAAACTGTAGCAGTTCAACACGCTCAAGAGTTTATGAAGAGGGGAGGGGAAGGGATTTGGGGTGCGGTGAAATGGGCTACTACGGTGAAAAGTGATGGAGAGGAAACTACTACTACTTCATCATCATCGTCATCTAAAACGACGAATGGCGGCGGCGGTGGTGGTGAAAAGGTAGCTGTTGAAACTACGAAAGGAGGAGGAGGAGGAGGAGGAACAACTCCAATAGTTAACGGTTTAGCAGGATTTTGGGGGAAAGCGAGGAATTCAACTTTATTCTCTTCCTCCTCTTCCTCGAGGGATAATACTCCTATACCTTCTCCAAATCCAAATCCAAACCCTCAATCTCAATCTCTATCTCTATCGACGAACGATGAAAAAGAAAAAGAAAGAAGACCTCCTTCTCCAACTCTTTCAATCGTTTCAACCACTTCTTCAACGAAATCTTCTTCCGCATTAGTCACAGTACAAGCTCAACAACAACAACAACAATCGAATCTGAATTATTTAACGACTCCACCTTTGAATAATAATTCTTCAACTTTTCTTTCAACTTCTCCTACCTCCACCTCTAGGGGGGGATTGAGACCTTTATCTACTGCAGTAGCTGCTACTCCTGCTACACCCTCCTCCTCCTCGACAACAAACTCGAATTCAGGAGGAACAGGAACAGGAACAGGAGGTGGATTTTCTTCTTTCTTTGGAGGGATCAAAAGATCTTTACTAGTCAATGAACAACAACAACCTTCTCCTTCTCCTAATCACGCTCAACAGACAACAGCGACGACGACGACGACGTCGACAAGAACAAGTGGTGGTACCGGAGGAGGAGGAGGAGGAGGAGGAACACGTGGAATGAGGTTACCTTCAACCGTTGGTACTCGAAATCCTTCCTCTTCCTCAAATTCAAATTCGAAGAATTCTCCTACGCTCCCTGTCTCACTTCCTCTTTCACCTAACCTGACAACAACTGGAGCAGGAGGTAAATTTGAGGATCGTATCGATGATAAGGATGAGGATGAGGATGAGGAAGTAGTTTTGAACATTAGGAATCTCGATTTAGAAAGAGAAGAAGAAGAAGAACAAAATGGTGGTGATGGTGTCGAAGAAGCTATGAAGAGATTGGAGGGGAAGAGAGGATGAGAGAGACAGAGGGTTACAAGGCCTCTTGCATTGTTAATTTTCGTTTCGTTCAGTTTCTTGTTTTCCTTTCTGTTGCATTCAGGAATTTTCTGTAGCATTCTTCTTCTTAACTCTCAATATATGGTCTCTCTCTGTGTACCGATCTTCGAAGTCCTCTCTCTCTCTCTCTCTTCGTCTCGAAACAGAGTTTGTCAATTCGTGCTCTTCGTCCTTACTTTATTGCTCTGTCCAGAACGTGTAAAACTACTCTGCCTTGCCTTTTCCCCCTTCTAGCTCGATTCTATCATGTTCTTCCTCTTCTGCTTCGACATTAACTTTCTCCCAAGGTTTCCTCTTAATAGACTCTTGACTTTGACTAGGTAATTCTTTTGTCAATCGATCTGGAATTTGTTTTATACCTGGTATCGGTTGACCAGTTTGAATCAAATGGGCCAAGTGAGAGAAAGAGATTGGGTAGGGAGGTTCTGAGCTCGAGCTGGAGGATGGAGAGAGTTGTTCCGAGGGAACGATGACATCAGGAGGAGGAGGAGGAGGTGGCAGAAGAGGTTCAGTTGATTGTGTCGTAGTAGATGAACCTTGACTACAAAGAGAGAGAGAGAAAGAGAGAGACTAGAGTTAGAAAATGACAAAGTGGGGGTCAGAGAGAGAGAGAGATTCGTTACTGACGAAGCTAGGTAGAAAGATTCAGCTCTTTCAGTTACCCGTTGTATCTCTTCTATAGATGCTTGTCTATCATAGTACGGAGCGAGAATTGAAGCTAGTCCTTGCTAGAAAGTTCGGGTCATGAGCGGGGGAAACCACAAATCGAGAACAAGAGGGAGAAAGAGCTACTTACGAGGAAGATTGGATCAGTTATAGTTGTTCTCGGTGTATATTTTGAAAAGTCATTGACAGTGCCTGTTGTTGTCGAGGTTGAATTAGACATTCGGGTAAAGGACAGAAAACAAGCAGCCGAGAGTCCTCACGAAAATCGTGGCTCTCTCTCCATCTCTTTCCCTCTCCTTCTTCTCACTGTCATTTCTGGACAATGTCTCTACCACCACCTTCTTCCATACTCTCATCGATCAGATCTTCGTGTGAAAGGGTTTCATTACCAGTTCGTTCGTCCTCCCCCTTTCCATTTCCTCCAATCAAAACATCTTCCTCCTTTTTTTACCTCCGCCTCCCCAACAACTCCCAACTAACTCTTTCTCTTTCTTTCTCACTTTCTTCATCAAAACAGCTCAATTATGAAGCAATAGATGAATTCATCGAATCTGTCTCTGAATCAGAATGGAACAAACTCTCAAAGAACCATGGAGTTCGTTTACCTTTAAAATTCGATTCTCCTCTACAAGAACTAAACCTCTTAGCGTGAGTTCTCTCTCCTCTTTCCCCGGATCAAGTTCCCTCCCACCCCAAAAGATTATCACAAAAGTTCCGAAAAATCTATTACTCGACGATCTCGATTTTGTACCTCCTGACAAGGAGTGATGCAAACGAATGTGTCATTCTTTTTTTTCAATATGTTCTACTGAGATTGATGATGGGACCCAACGCAACACCGTTCCTTGACTTGTCTGTGAAAAAAGGAGCTCAAAAACTGACGGGTTCTCTCCTTCTTTTGATTTGAATTTTAGTACATTGGGATTGTTGAATTTCCTTTCAGGTTACCGTAAACCTTTACACCGGTTAACTTCTAGAGGTGCTTATTCAACTATCTTGTCCCTAGTCCTTTCTTCCTACCTATCTTCTACCGACGACTCAGCATCGATTCTTTCTACAAAAGGAATGAAACTCGCAACCGTTGCTTCTCTAGCCCAATTAACTCAAATTCAAACTCATCAAGAATCTTCACATCCAACTTTAGGTCCTGCAGTGAAAATAGGTACGAAAGACGAAGAAGCTTTTGAAATCTTGGAGTTACTAGTTCGAGTTTTGAACGAAACTGGTGAAATTCTGGAAGGATTGGAGAAGGGTTGTTTAGGTGAATGGTTCAGAGATGAATTGAGTAGATTAAAAGGTGATTCGAATGCAATGATACACTCTGTGCGTCACAAAACCGAATTCTGTCATTGTTTGTGTGTGAAGAGACAGAAAAGGGGAGAGAGTGCTTATTTTCTCCCCCCTCTCGAACTGGTGGTTTTTTCAGATGGCTACTACTTTCCCAAGTTTTAAAGATGTAGATATAATCGACGGAGAACCAGTTTATTTATTCAAGAAAGCACTTTGGACTTTGAACGCTATCTATACAAGGTTCTCTCAAGAGGAAGGATCTTCATTGAATTTCCCATTACCAGTAGGAGTTGACAATTTTCCGATTTTCGCAGATAATGTTTTACCTAGTAACGATCTTTCTTTCTTCCTCTCCTTCTCTCTCTCGTTGTACCACACCGAGACTGACTGACGAAAACGACGAATGATGATACAGGTATGTTGATTCATTTTAAAATTTTATCAAACCCTTCTTCATCTTCTTCTTCCTCAACAACGAAGATCATCAATCCAACTATTTCAAGAGCTTCTTCAGTTTTCGCATGTCAAAAAATCATTGAAAGAGCTCATGAATTATCGTCTCAACAAGGAGAAGGAAAAGAATGGTTGAGGGATTGGAAAGAAGTTGAATTGGATGGATATTTGTGGAGTTTGGCGAAAGAAGGAAAGAGGAGAGAAGAGATTGAGAGAGTTGTAGAAGAGAGAGGAACGGTTTACTATTAAAAACCAACGACTACTCGGAAAGGGGGGAAATAGAAGAAAGAAGAGAGGAAGAAAAAAGAAAAAAAATTGATTTTTTTTTTTTAAAAAGATTGTTTCGCAACTATCTTTCGAGAGGGAGTGTAAGAGAGAGAGGCGTAGATAAAGGAGTGAAACCCTCATACCTCTCGTTCTGATGATGGAAATTCAAGAAGGGGAGGTAGTAGATGAGGTATGTTACTACCGTTTGGACAGGGTACGAATTGGGATAGAAACAAAAGTTGATCGTTCGAGTTTGAAACGACTCGAGGACTCGAATGATCATTCGAGCGAGTGACGGGAGTCCAGGGAGTCGGTCCGAGATGGAGATCGTTTAGAGATTGGGGAGGAATCGAAGATTCAGGAATCGAAAGCAGAGAATTCGTTGGACTGTCCATGAATCCCGTCGTCGATTGGATACCGGTCGAGTGAGACGCCAGTGTCTCGGAAGGGTAGAGCGACGGAGAAGAGAAACGGGAAGCGGGAGTGAATTGTTGCGCTTGAGATTGAACAACCGAGCTTGAATGTTCACTGAGGTTCGCTTCTGCTGCTATTGACTCTCGAGCCTATATAAAAAGCAAGCAGTAGTAAGCACACTGAAAACTTCGGGATTCGGGTACAGTTTGAGGAACTCCCAGCCGCAGGTTCGAATTTTTTCTTTTCGTCGTTCCAAACTCGTCCGTATAGGTTCCACGGTCGAGGAGGATTTTTACGATTCGGACAGTATTTCTCTCGATGAATGCGGGACTTGCTGTACGTGACGGCGAGAGATATAGGGCTTCAGCTTCTCTCTGCAAATTCAGCGGAAGCAAAAACGGAAGCGGTATCGACTCACTCGATTGTTGTGAACCAAGCAAGCTCTTTGACAGTTGAGCGGACAAGCTACAAAGTTTGGAACGTGAACCCCTGTTTTCTGGTCTGTATGATCGGCTAAACTCGGTTTGAGCTAATAGAGAAAGATCAGAAAAAGCATCGACAGGAATTAGAAGAAGAAAAGAAAAGTCTAGAAAATTCACCTCGGGTGCGTAATCGCATTGCTGACAGGGATACTTTCGCGGTCTCCGTTTCAAATGAATCCTTGAATAGTGGGTGTCTGCGCGCTAAGAAATCCGAATCAAAAAAACATGGTGAGCTTGAAATAGTAACCCTCGAAAAAAAATGAGGAATCCTTGGGAGCTTACACGCCCTACGAAATCGCATTTCGGCCAAATGCACCTCTGTAGACCAGTAGCTGTATCTAGAGTCCAGGAAGATCCTCTAGGAACAGAAGCTCTTCTTATGCTTCCATCGATTGAATTTTGTGAAGGCGTTTGTGAAACAGGCATTGATCTGATTCGTTCGTTGGTAGCTCGCGTCAATGTTCTGGAATAGCTTTGTCGTGAGAGAGCGAAGGTAGAAGAGAGGAAGGGACAGAAAGGGTAAGCGTCAAGTTTCGAATTTCGAACGGGAGCAAAAGCCTCTTGTTGTTGCACTTTGATCCCTTTGAAAAGCGACCTCAGCTGAGATCCGTGCTTTCAATCGTTTCGACTTTGTTTCTCTAGCAAATGATGACGTTACAGCGTGCTCTCGACGAGACGACGGCGCAAACGAGATTCCAGTCCTTTGTCCATAAATCAAAATCCTCAAGTTTCATTCTCTTCCATCCAATTTCCTTCCCCGCTCACTTCCTGATCCGATCTCGTCGTTGCTAGACATGACCACCTGTTTGAACCTCGTTCCAAATCTCATCCAAATCGTTTGTCGAAAGGAGAAACTCGTTGTTGCTGCTGCGAAACGTCGACAAAAGGGGGTAATCCAGGGATAAAATGAGCCTCATAGTATTTGTTGATGGATTGCTCATCGCGAGGGAAATCGAAGGAGGGAGGAAGATGCTGAGCCTGGGTCGAGTTTTGGCCGGAAGAGTTTGAGCAAACGACGACTGGGGAAGATTGACCTGCGCGGGAGATAGGAGTGTACTCGGAGACGTCATCAGGAAGGAAATGAGAGGAATGAGGAGTAGGAGATGAAGAGGTCCAAAGAGAATGGGAACGGTTGACGAAACCAAATTCGTTGGGATGATAAGGACGAGATAGGACATTGTGACAAGGTGTCTGATGTAGGTCCTGCTGCTCAGTGAAAGAGGGAGTTGCTTGCTTGGGATGGAAGTCGGCGAAATTGTTGGACGAAGTATCCAGGTTGGATTGAAGGTAAGAAGTGCAGAAGTTGGATTGAAGATGAGAAGCGGATCCGGCCAATCCAGAACTCTCGAGATTGTTGTATCCGAGATGCGTCGGAACAATCCACCCCTCGTCGTGATAGCCCGTAGCGGATTGATCTTGGGAAACTAGGGGTTGGAGGTCCGTAGCCTGCGTCGGAGTCGAAGTCGGATCCAAATCGACGATGTGACGATTCGAGGGATTTGAATGTCGTCCAGCTGGAGTGTGTCTTGCTGAAGGCTGAGAACCTCGGCGCTTGGGTGCTTTCAAATCGTTGAAATCAACTTCGGTCACATACTTGTCGAGACTTTCGTTCGGCTTTACGATTCCAAAAGAAGGACGTCAGATTCGAGTTCTCGGAATCAATCTGATGCTTGAAAGAAGAGTGAGCCTAAGACATGCTCAAACTCCTTTTTCTTATCGTTCCAATTGCGAGCGTAAAGATTGAGTGGTCGACCATGACGTTTCGGGCAGAATTTCTCCTCGTGAAGTCTTCCAGAACTACATGAGCCGAAAGAGGTGAGCGGGAAAGACAGGCAACTGGAGGCGAGAACGACAAAACTCACTCCTCCCTCGAGAACCAAGCGCGTCCACACTTGTTCTTGCAAGGATGATGGCGCCCAGCGGATTTTGAGTGTATCGACGCATGCTCTTCGCATCGATTAGCATCCTGTCGACGTGCGTATCACATGCTCATGAGCTCAAACGATCATCACAAAAAGAAAAAGAAAGAAAGAGGCCGAGCACTCACCGCGTTCAGGTAGTCACACAGTTTACAAAGCTTCTTGGATTGAGTCCTCCTTTTCTGCATGTGAACGCATCGGTAATGTCTGGCGACTGGCTGATAAAAGAAGAGAAAAGAAAAAGATTTAGTTACTTTGCATTGACGAGACCCTCGAGAGGTGAGAGGCTCACTTACTGACGATCTCTCTTGATTGCTGAATTTACACCGAGGGTATCTACACCAGTATCTTTTCGTCTTTGGATCCCTCCAGAATAACTGAACCTTGAGATGATGATTTCCGCTTTCGCGATTGTCCGCAGGAACGTCTCCTGGCCTCGATTCGGGTATCCCCTCCGGTTTCGGGACGGGACGCGGTGAATCCATCTGTGTCGAACAGCAGCAACGAGAGAGGAAAGGAGGAAAATGAAGGATTTTGGTTTCAAGGCAAAGACCGTATCAGCAGTGCGCTCTTACCCAGCGAGGATGTCCGGGGACTTGGCATCTTCTGTGTTCGTGCAGGATCTGGGATGCCTGAGCTGAGCCTGCGAGGGCCTTCCGTGCGAGGTGGGACCGCCAGAGCCGAGATAGATCGATTGACGAGATGAAGCCGAACAAAGAACGTTCTTTGATGCGCTTCCTCTACTCAGGACATTGAGATTTACTGATCGGATAGTTTGAGTAGGACGACTGAATAGTTGAGAGGAAAGAAAGGATCGAAGGCGCGCTCCGTTCCTGGCTCTCTCTTTCTTCTGCACCACAACTAGTCGAACCAAGAGCCACTGCAGTACTATCACAAGACGCTACAGATAGCTACCGACTACTTCAACCAGCAGCTATCGACTCGCAAACGGAGGAGGAACGTTTCATCAATGGATTCAAACTTGAACTCTCAACTCGATCAACTCAGCCTCGGAGGCTCGGCGAAAAGGTACATTAGAGCTTGTATGGACTACATATATCCTTACTGACGATCCTCGACTGCTACAGCTTCAAATGTACCTCTGAACTCCCTCCGCTCGCTCCCTCCTCTCCTACCTCGGATCCCTCTCCTTCTCCTCCTACTTCCTTTCTCTCTCTCCCTCCCGAACTTATCTCCGTAATCTTCGAATCGATCCCCCCTCACCCTTCCTCCGAACGCAACTCGACTCTCGCCTCCCTTTGCCTCGTCAACCATCTCTTCCTCGAACTCGCACGACCTCTTCTCTACCGACAAATTCATATCGATCTTACCTGTGACCTCAAATTTGGGTCCTCTAGCTCGGCAGTGATATCAACGTTGACAATCAACGCCGAATGCGGCAGACTAGTCAAGGAACTCCGAGTATCTTTTTTTGGTATATTCGGGCAGGGAATCACTACTGTCGAACCGGTCCTCAATCTTGTAGACTCATTGGAAGGGTTGAAAGCAGTTCGAGCTGATCTGAAGCAATTCTTGCTGGGAAACGCGGTTGACAAGTTCGTGGAGATAATCATCGAACGCAAACCGCATATCCAACATCTCGAGCTCCCTCGAACCGTAGCGCACTACAAACTTGAAGAGCAGATCTTCTCCAAGCTCAGCCACCTCAAAACGTATACCGGACGACTCCCCGGTCCGAACTATATCGAATTGGAGGATCCTCACCAGCCTTACCGAAACGTCTCCTGCCAACTAGAGCGGCTCGTCCTTCGATCTCCAGCCGAAACTCTCTACCTCAATCGACTACTCTGTCTCTCTCATCACACCCTCACGTCGCTCAGTTTCTCTGTTGCTCCCGAATCGAGTAACTTTGACCTCTCTCCCTTCACGAGCCTCACTCTCCTTCGCATCTCCATCAGCAGAGGTTTCGAAGGTCGCCTCAATAACTCTCAAGGCCCTGGATCAGGAACCCCTGCTATTAATTTCGCGCACGGCATTCGAAACATTCTTCGTTCTGTAGAGGTATCTCCTCTGCGAACTTTGGCAATCTGGGCAGAAGAAGATCACATCGGAGATATGATCGCACCGTTGATCTCGACCGACATGGCTCTCTCTCCGTCTCTCCTCCATTTCGCCGCGACGTTCCCTTTCCTTCGCGTCAATTCTTCTTTACTCAAAGCTATCGGCACTCAATCGCTTCCTCATCTCGAACGTATCTCTATCCTGCCAGAATGTAGCCTTCAGCCTCTATTCGCTCGCCTTTTGAGAAACCTCGAGGAGAAGGAGTTCAAACGTGTCTGCAACGACTTGGGTATTCAAGTAGATTTCCTCGAGGCAACGCGAGATCTGAATGACGACGATGATCGACTTGATCCTTATCATACCGATAGTGACTCAGATGACAACTGGGACGATGAGGATGGAGATAGTTGGGATGGGAGCTCGGGCTACGAGGATTAGATGAAAGAGAGTTTGTCGTGAGTTCCGCTTTCTCTTCCTTTCGTTCATGGTCTCAGGCTGACGGTAGTTACATCATTAGATTCTGAAGAAGATCTGCTGGTTTCATGAGTCGGGAGAAGGAGGCTGAGCGTGAAGGTTGTCGATTCTGGCTGAAAGTACTATTCTCCGAGTAGCCGTGTTTTCTCTCATTTCACTCTCTTTATACTCCTGTAATTGGCTCCTATCTTTTGACGTCAAATCACTCCCTTGTGCTCGCAATCTCGGTCCCTTTTCGACAGCCGAGAGGTTTGTTTTGAGCCTCGATGGATTCTTGAAGTCCGTTATTCTGTTTTTCCTTTCTCCTTCTCTCCAGAACTCCTTGCCGCAACCTTTTAATAGCTGTCAGCTGCATCTCCCTGAGTAGAAGGGCAGCGAGCACGAGTTCGAGTCAAACTCCGACATTCGAGCGATTCAACTTTCTCCTCCTCTCTTACAACTCGACACGACCAGAAACCTCGCGAAACGCCGCAGGACTATCTCTAGAAGCTACAGATATCCTTTAGTACCTCGACGAGCTAGCTATCGCTTGCAGAAGCTCAACAATCGCTTGATCAAGATGAAGTCAATCTCGTCGTCTCAACCCGAATGTTTCCGCGTAACGAGCTCTGGACAGAGGTGAGGACAATCTGAGATCTACTACAATGTATCAGCTAACGCGATCGTCCTCAAAGCAGCTTCGAATTCACCTTTCAACCTCCACTTCACTCTTCCGTCTCGACTATCCCTATCTTACCCCCCGAACTACTCTCACACATCTTTGAAACCGTATCTCTGAACCCGTCGCGAAAGCGCCTCTCAACCCTTTCGTCTCTCTGTCTCGTCAATCGTTACTTTCGCGATCTCGCTCGACCAATTCTCTATCGAGAAGTTCATTTCTACCTCGAGAAAGATGTCAAGAGGAGAAGGAGAATCTTTAGAAGACTATGTAGTACGTTCCTGGATGATCAAGGGTGTTGCAAATTGGTCAAAAGTTTGAGAATTTCCCTCGAAAAGTTCGAGTCGGAGGACATGAACAAGCTTGGAAAAGTCGTTGGTCGTCTCAGTCGTTTAGAAACGATTCGCATGGATTGGTCTCCAAAGTGGGCACGAGTGAAACCTGAGACCGTAGAGGATCTGATGTGTATAATCAGGAGGAACGGGAATCGAATCAAATCTCTCGAGTTGCCTTACTTGAAAGTCAAACCTTTAGTTCTCAAATCCCTTCCGAATATCACGACCTTTGTAGGATCTCTCTCTACGTCGGATTCTCTCTCTACCCCGACCTCTAATCAACCGAAAGCAATCTTCAATTCTCAATGTCGATTACAACGCCTAGTTTTCAACTTTCCCTTCACTCAATCCTCGTTCATTACAATGATCAAACCCTTCCGGAGCACTCTCACTAGTCTAGCGATCGTCATGGACCCAGATTCTGGACCTCTCGATCTCTCAACTTTCGAACATCTCACAATCCTTCGTCTCGTAATTTCAGATGTACGAAATTTGATCGCTTTCACTCACCCGAACTTCCTAGTACTCGCCTCTATAACCGATACTTCACTCCTCTCTACCAACTTCATCCAACAAATTCGACAAACTCTCGAATCGGTTCAAAACCTTCCTTCGCTTCGTTCTCTAACTCTAGCGGCTACAAGAATTGCAATAGCAGAATCCCTTTCCTCCTCCAGTTTATTCGACTTGTTACCTCGAACTCTCGAAAGTTTGATCACTTCCCCTCAGATGTTACGAGTTGAGAACCAACGAGGAGAAGGAGAAGGAGGAGAGCAGAAAGTTTCAAATGGTTCAATCTTACTCGACTCTCTCGAATCGAATCAATTACCTCACTTGACTTCAATCGCTCTCCTACCATCCATTTTAGGACCAAAAGTACCAGAAGGAGGAGGAAGAGAACAAACGTTACTGATTCGTAGAGAGTTTGAAAATTTGTGTCAAACTAGAAATTTGGAAATTGAGGTTGAGGAAATCAATATACCAAAGTATTTGAATCGAGGAATCGCTCTAGATCCCAATAGAATCGAGTACGAGGTGGAGGATCAAAATCAGGAGCAGGATCGCCGAGATGAGAGGGAGATAGAGAGATCAAACGAAGAGGAAGAGGATCGCGTCGACGTCGAAGAGGAGAAGAAAGAGACGAAACCTTCTGTCTGGAATCGTTTGAAGTCGTCGATTCGTAGATTACTAAGGAAACTATGTTGATGTAGCTCAAATATGATAACGTTTGCGAAAGAGCTTTTGCAAAGGTAAAAAATGAGGTTTTCTTCTTCTTCTTCTTTTCCAATTCGATTCCTGGTGGTCGAATCATGATTATTGAGGCTATACATACAGTTAAGTCAAAACCCGTGTTAACGAGAATGGTAATTTGCCAAAATAAATGCAATTAAAATGATTCAATGATCGAGATTAACTTTTGCTGTTTACCCATTTCACTCGTTCTCCGCTTCAATCGATTAAACCCTTGTAGCCATTACAGCTTGTAGATAGAATATTCAATCACTGTACACATAGCATCAGATCGCTTATAGTCCCTGATTGTGGACAGTAATTATTTAGCTTCATCAGTTAGTTCCCCGTCTCTCTCAAACTCTCTCTCATCTCTCAGAGGAACGACAGCTGAATCGAAGGCCATTTCGACTTGATCAGTGGGAGGACAAGGTGGTATAAATATCAATGACATTATCAGGATAGGTAAAAAGTTGTTCACGTTCTACAAGAAATGGTCAAAGAAGCACAAACAACAACAAGCTCAACAAGCTCAACAGCAGCAGTATGGAGGTGGAGGTGGAGGTTACAACAACAATAATAATCAATCACCTTATCCACCTCCTGCAGTAGGTCAAGGTAACGCTTGGAATAATAACTATAATCAATCTCCTTATCCTCAACCTCAGCAGCAGCAACAATCTCATTACTATGGTGCACATGAAGGTAAACCTACCGTGAGTCTATGAACGATCCTTTCTTCCCCTCTCCCCCTTTTTCTTTCTCTCCTTCTCTCTCTCTTACTCGTGCGTTTTCCGTTCATAAAAATCAGAAAAAGCTCACCAAATTCCCCTACCCTTCTTCTTCTTCTGTCTTATTATCATATACTACATCTACATCTACTACTACAACATTGTTTCAAACTTATCAACTTTCACCATTCTCAAACGCATACCGGATATCTCAATTCTCTACGACTTGTTCCACTTTTCGTCGAAACTCAAACTCTGACGGAAACGAAACTCCTTCATTGTTCGATCCAACTTCCTCATTTCCTCGACCATCTCACCAACGAATTCCTCTCTTACCTTCTCTTCCTTCAACTGATCCTAAAACCTCCTCCTCTTCCTCTTCCTCCACCTCTACGACTCGACCACCTCCTCGTCAACAACTTAAAATCTCAATCTTTCATTTGTTACCTCAATTCTTACGACCTTCTTACAAAACCTTGTTGAGGATCAACGATGACATTTTTGTACATTTAAACTCGGAGTACGCCGAAGAACAGAATTATGACATGTCTAACGCCCAGAACGCTCATTACGTAGAATTGAGAAACAAAGCGATCAGGGAAGGAGATTTGATGGCTAAATCTTTTTCGGATTCACAAAAAGCCTACCAATCTGGAAATGGTGAACAAGCTCACAGTTTAAGTTTACAAGGTAAAGAACATCAGAGGTTGAAAGATAGTTACAACGATCAAGCTGCCGAATGGATCTTTAACGAGAATAATAAAGTTCAACCCAGAGGTTCGATCGATTTACATGGGTTGTACGTTCAAGAGAGTATAGAATTTACTGAGAGAGCTATAGATGTAAGTAGTTTTAGTAATCCTTCCTCACCTCACTGCAAAAGAGTTTTCGACTGATGAAAAGTGAGAAATTGAAACCGACAGAATGCTAGAAATCAAGGATTATCAGAATTGAGAGTCATAGTTGGAAAAGGTAACCATTCACCATCTCACGTTGCGAAATTGAAACCTGCCATCACTTCTCTAATGAGTCGCAAACGTTTAACCGCGAGTTTGGATCCTCACAATCAAGGAGTTTTGATAGTACAATTACAACAACAAGGTGTAGGTCAAGGTTCTAGAGAGATTACTGGTGGAGATGAATTGGTTAGGAGTATCGGTCAGAAGGATGATGGAGGTTGTTTAATCATGTAGAAAATCCCCCTTCTTCTCTTCCTACCCCTTCCTCCCTCTCCTTTATATATTTTATTTTATCTCAATCTCTTCTTTTTTTTTTCATCATACACGCACATATTTGAACTGCATATATATATAACTGGATACTCCTATTTTTCGAGGAAAAACGAGTAAAAGGTATTACTTGGTAGTGGTAGGAGCAGATAAAGCTTGTTCACGTTCTAAAACTCTTTGATCCAATTTGATTAATAAAACTGTTCTCCTAGGGTGTTGTTCAGTAGGTACTGAATGTGCTGTAACTCTTGCTGGCTATAAAAAATAACAACAATTTACACACACACTTGAGCTCTCTCTCAGCTTTGTCCTCCCTTCAAAAGAGAAGAAGAAGAAGAAGAAAAACTTACGAAACCGTTACCATCCATGATTGCTTCGATAATTCCAGCTACCAAAGCTGCACAACTCAATTCTTTCATTTCTTTAGGTACTTGTACGTTCTTGGTGATCAACATTTCATCATCTCCAATCATGTATTCATCTTGATTCTCAGTACTCCTTTCCAAACTATCTGCAACTTTACCAAACAAGTACCGGTACAAGTTTGAATGGATATAAGTCAAGAGTGGTAGTAATCTCAAATGACGACTAGGTGGTGGTGGAGAACGAGATAAAGTTGAAGTGATCGGATAGAGGGAATCTCTAATCGATAACATTTCCAACAACCTTGTCCCAACTCTGTACCCTAAAATGTTTAACCTTTTCTCGAATTCTGAAATTCCTGAAACTTGTCGTTGAGTGTATTGTACAATCTCTCCAAACAAGAAATTCCATGCACCTAAACTAACTTCTGTACCTCTAGATCTAGTCAAAGGTCTTTCATAAATCAATGTTTCACGTCTCTTTCCAGTTCCTCCTCCTCCTCCTGTCGTTGTTGTTGTTGTTGTTGTTGGATCAAGTTGTCCTGTACCAGAGATAATAGAGGCAGAAGTAGAAGAAGAAGAAGGTGGAACGGTACTAGAGTTCGATGTAGAGGGGAAACCTCCTCCAGAAGAAGAGATGACGGAAGAAGGTCTCGAACTACTACTACCTCCAGCTGTTGGAGTCAATAAAGAAGAGAACCTTGAAGTCGTACTAATAGAAGCTATCGAATCGCGATTCGACATGATCGGAAAGTCGGAGAGTGTAGTAAACACGGGGAGAGAGAGAAAGAAGAGATCAAGATTCAAGACGCGTGTACTGCTTCAACTTTACGAACCTCCATATTTCTCTCGAATTTTTCAGTAGCGAAACTTCTCTCTTGTGAGATGGAGAGGATTAACAACGAGATGGAGGCTATTTGCAAAAAGAAAACACGAAAGAAAAAAGCTGATAAAGGCCGAAAAAGGGGATGGAATCTATTTGAAAAACGACGAGCAGGAGGGGAAAGAATCGTGAAGAGAGAAGTACAGGCAAGAGAGAGGGTCGAAGCAGAGTCAAAGAAGAAAGGATCAAAATGCAAAGCGAGAGAGCTAGGAAAGAGTGTCCACTATTGAGAAAGAAAGAGAGAAGAGAGAAAGGAGACGATGGTAGAGGTATTGTTCGAAGGTCGTGATGCTGGTTGTTGATGAGAGAGAAAGAGAGAGAGAGTCCGTTTGAGAAAATGCTTTTTTCTTTCTTTTTTTCTCAAGTTTACAGATCAGAGTATTGGTGAGGTCGAGAAGATCGAATGAGCTGATCACGCAGGAACGACGTTAGCTCTCCTCTCGTGAAAACAACAACTTGTAGGAGAAAAAAAGATAGAGAAAGAGAGAACTTACGACTGAACAAAGAGCTGGAAGCATTACAATCGCTGAAGGTAAAACGAACCATTGAACGTTACCCTGTAGTCATCAAAAGAACGATTGTCAGAAAACTTCCTCTGGGATATCATTGTACTAATAGAAAGAGAGAGAGAGATCAAACTAACGAGTTGACCCGAAATTCCTGGAATACTGTTCAACCTATCCCTAGCAGGAATTGCTACTGCAATTTCAGCGATAAAAGTAACGAAACTCAAAACGCATGCGAACAACGCCAACAAGATTGTTACGACTCCAGATTTTTGGAAAGCGAACAAACGAGATTCTTCTGAACCTAACCAAGAAGGTGGTACGATTAGAGATAAAACGCAGAGTACTGATAAGATAGCAGCTGTAGAGAGGAGAAGAGTCAGTTGGAAGAAGGAAGGAAAATTAGGAGGAAAAAGGGAGATTTGAAAAACTAACCGACTACATGAATCCAGTAAACTCCAGTGGCAGAAGAACCGATAATGAAAATTCTGGAATCTACATCTGCTGGGTTGGTACCTAAAATGGTAGCATCATCTTGAACGGTAGGCTAAAATAATAACATGACGATTTTTAGTTTTCACTCCTCTACTCTCTCTCTTTAGGAATCTCTATTTTCAAAACTCACGAATTGGTTAATACCTCCAGCAGTGTTGTTGGGTACGTAATAGTAATCGAAACTTGAAGTAGTTGAAGTGCACTAAACATCAAAGGGGGGAGAAAAGGATTAGAAAGAAAATTGAGAAAACGAGGCGGTGTTTCGAGGAAACTTCTCTCTCTTTTTTTTCGAAATGAAACTTACGAAAGTAGTAGGACCAGTGATACCAGTGTTGTTCTATTTCTCCTCGTATTCCAACTTGGTCAGTACTCTGTAGGAATGAGAGGGGGGCGAGAGAGAGAGAGCTGGAGAACTTTACCCTGAATCTAGTACAAGCTCCCCAAGCTCCAACCTTGATCGTAGTGTTTAAAGCTTTACCTTCCAAAACGTAGAAGTTTTGCCTACAATAGAGGTTTTAGTTATCTTGAGAGGAGGGGAAGGGAAGGGAGTCTCGAGTGGAAACGCGTTTCACAACTCGCAGTCTTCCCCCTTCTCGTTAAGCTGAGAGAGGGTTGACTCACCAGAAAGGTTCAGAGAAAATAGATACAAGCCTGTATCAAACACGTATTCAGTACTCAGATTAGTAAGAGGGACGAGAGAGAGTGTTTCAACACCGAGATGAGATCGAGGAGTGTTGAGACAGACACAAACTCACATTAGAGCAGCTGCTAATGCCATAGGTCCAGAGAAGGACGGTACTCGAGGTGATGTATTCAATCTTAATGAGACCATTCTGCGTTCTCGTTTCTTAGTGGTGGTGACGAGTGGTGAGAGATTCGAAGGGAGCGTGAAATTTCTCCGAATACTTAGAAAACAAACGGTTCAAATTGTCTATCTCTCTGTAAATTTGTTTATAGCGTGTAAAGAGTGTAGTATACTCTCAGAAATACACGGAGCAGTCCATGTGGACCCAGTCTGAAATGGACTTCAACTCGAGGGAGATCATCTCTTCTTCTTCTCACTTCGTCACACTCTTTCCTCCTCCTCCTCTTCTTCTTCATTCTGCTTTTAAGCAGCATAGAGAGAGTGAGATGGAAGGAGAACGCGTAGAAACTCCATCAATCAATCACTTCTTTCCTTCGATCAAATCTGATCCAACTTCAACCTCTAAACCTCAATCATCATCCTCAATTCGACCAAGACGAAAGAATCCGAAACAATTGACTTTAACAGAAGCTACAGAACATATAGATCTAACTACCATTACTACTACTAGTACGCGATCAAGAGAAGAAGGAGAAAGAGAATTAGATAAAGTGTTATCATTGAACAAAGCGATTCGACAAACTTTGGGTAAAGAAGATAACCCAATTACCAACTCTACTAGTTATACACGTACTGCACATATACAATCTTGTGCTACCGGTCATCAAGGTGGAGGAGGAGGAGGTAGAAATTGGAGTTTACATAGGAATGAGAAATTGAGAATTCAAGCTGCAGATAAAGTTTCAGAAAGCTTGAATGGTGTGGTTGGATACATTAGTGGGTACACTGGTGAAGGTTTGAATTTGGAATTGAAAGCTTGTGTAGAACGTCAAGGGGGTAGAATGATGTAAATTTTCTTCTCTTTCGTTTCTTTCCTTCATTTGAAATCGAGGGTTATGCAGCTGACAACAAATCAATGTTTTTTTTTTTAGACCAATGGCTAGTGGTAAATGTACTCACATATTCAGTACTACGAATTTGTCTGGTTCCAAAGCTCAAAAGTATTTCGAAAGTAACAAAAAGAACAAATACAAACGTCAGTCTTGCGCCAGCTCTCACTCTCCCCCATCGAATTTCGACTTACTGACTGACTAGCTCTTCGTTTTGAACCTAGTGGTTACACCTGAATGGGCTTTCGCATGTGAGAAAGCAGGGAAAAGATTATCTGAAGCTAGTTTCATCTCTCCTATCAAACACGAAGTTAGTTCCTTTTCTCTCTCTCTCTCTCTCCTTTTACCCTCGTCACCGAGATAATTATATGGACTGAGTCGAATTTTTGAAACGTATATAGCTTCAAGAGTCTATTTTCGAAATTTACAAATCAAACAACAGCAGTACAACTTCAGCAGCTTCCTTACTCGCTTCGACTAGTTCTCTACCTCTGAAACGCAAACCAAGTCTCAAAGTGATTGCAGAGGAAAAAGGAGGACAAGTTGAATCAGTTACAGATTTAGAAACGATCATTTTATCTCCTTCACCTTCACCGAAATCTCCTAGGAAGAAACGTAAATCTGAAACCAACCACGATTCATTTTCAAAACTATCAAAGGAGAAGAAGCAGAAGAAGAAGGAGAAGGAGAAGGAGAAGAAACGTTCAAGTGATTCGAATTCAGGTTCTCTCAGGAGGAAGAAGAAGGAGAATCAAGAGAAAGTTGAAGAATTATTGATTTTGGGAAGTTCAGATGTAGAAATCGAGGATCCTAGTCTCTTGAAGAAGGTTAGACCTAGTAAAGGAGTACCTAAGAATGTAAGAGAAGAGGAGGAAGAAGGAGAGGAGGAAGAATTGGATGAATTTGGTATGCCTCCTTCCGCACAACGTCGTTAACTGCTCTCTCTCTCTCTCTCTCTCTCTCTCTCTCCCGCTTATTTGTCCTGTTTTCTCTCTCTCTCTCGTTCTTTTACTTTGTTCCCTCTGTTGTTGGTTATACTTTTCTAAATCAGTATCTGAATTCTAATTGTCGTTACCTTGTGATTTTCTCTTCTTTCGTTTTTTCGCAATTTCTATCCCTCAACTATCGTTTTATCCTTTCGCCTTTACAAGATGGCTCAAAGAACTACTCGATCGTCCCTTCAAGTCGCGTATCAAAAACTAGTCAAGTGTCTTTCAAAGCTCTCGGAACTCTCGCAAAACTCAAGTCATCAAACCCTCTTTTTCTTTCCTCTCTCTCTCTTCCATCTCCTTCAGTCGTTCGATATCTCCACCCAAGGATGAAGAGGAAAGTAGAAGAGATAGATTCTCCCTCTCCATCTATCTCTTCTTGTGATCTAGGTTCAACTCCCCCTCTTTTTCAACCAATCCCTTCACCTTTACATGGTAAACTCCCTCCTCGTCCAATCTCTACCACTACTGCATCAGTTCCACTATCTCCCAAACAACCCTCTTACACAATTCACCCATTAGAAGACAAAGAAGAGTTTGAAGGTTCAATCAACTTTGATCCTCCAACAATTGATCAAGCAAAAGTTTCTCTACTTTACAAACCTTTCTCTTCGAAAGGGTTATGGAATAGTGGTGTTACTTTAGGAAGTCAACAACGTCGAAGGGAAACTACTACTACCAGTAGTGAAGAAGAGTTGATGATTGGAGAATGGAAATTAGGTCAAAGTTTAGGAAAAGGTACTAGTGGTGAGTTCTTTCTCTCTCTCTTATCTATGAGCGGGAAGTTCTGAATAAAGAGAGAGGGATCGATGGGATAGGTACAGTACATTTGGCGAGAAGTACAAGAGAAGGAAGTTTTTCGGCGATCAAGAAAATTGCGAGATTACCTAGAGATCACAAAGTGAGTCATCTCCTTTCTCTTTTTTCCAATCTTACCGAGGAGAGGAGAGGAGAAAACTAATGATGCATGAATCTGTTTGATGTTTAGGAAGCAGCATTAGTTCATAGAGAAATTGGATTAATGAAATTAGTTTCACCTCATCCACATTTGGTAGAACTTTACAACGTGTTCGAAACCGATAGAGATTTGTACTTGGTTACAGAGTATTGTGAAGGAGGTGAATTGTTTCAATACATTTCTAGGAACGTTTTGACTAGAGTTGAGAGGTGTAGGTTTTATTCTCAATTAATCAGTGCTGTAAGTCAGGAAAAAACTATCTCACTCTGTCCTCTCTTCCTCGCTCTCTATATCCTTCCTCACCAGTAACTGACGAATCATACATCGGTTTCTTCTTTTTCTAGTTGCTACATTTATCTAAATTTTCAATCTCTCACAGAGATATCAAATTTGAGAACTTGTTACTCTACAAAGGAGATCATGGAGAATTATCTTTGAAATTGGCAGATATGGGAATGAGTACTCTACAGTTGGAAGGTACTAGGTTGAAAACTAGTTGTGGAAGTCCTCATTATGCTGCTCCAGAAGTAATTCAAGTCAGTTTCTTCTCTCTTTCTCTCTCTCGAAAGGCATCCAAGTCCGAACGAAGCTGACCGACAAAGAGAAGCAAACAGGGTGAAGAGTACGATGGTTCATTGGCAGATGTTTGGTCAGCTGGAATTTGTTTATTCGCAATGGTCGCTAGGAGGTTACCTTTTGATGATCCAGACGTTTCAATCTTGTTGAAAAAGATCAAACAAGGGGATTGGGAAATGGATGAGAAAATTGTTGACAAAGATGAGAGGGAATTGATAGAAGGAAGTTTGAAGATGGATCCGAATGAACGATTGACTGTAAAGTTTTTTTTGCATCTTTCTTTCTCTCTTCATCTTGTTACAGTAACAACTGATTCGTTATGATTGATCGATGTACAGCTTCAAGAGATCTCGATGCACAATTACACTTTCGCAACGATTTACGTTCTCAACGCAAGATTCGAAGAAAATCTGAAAACTATTCTCTCGAAAGAAACAGAAGAAGAATCGATCCGAGTTGAACCTGATTTTGAGAACGAGGAAAATCTAGAGTTGACAGTGTTGGCGAGTTTGGGAATCGTTCTGAAAGTATCTACACTTGAAGAAGTTAAAGCAATGCTCAGATTTGATCAGTAAGCTTTGCTTTCCCTTCTTTTTCTTTCCTTCTTTCGCAACTTTAGGATACTAACTCCGCGCTATACTCGGAAAGGAATCACGCTCGGTTCTTCTACTCGAAACTTCTAGAATTCCGAACTACACGTCGTCGTCCGATCACTCTCTCCCTTCAATCGATTTATTGGGAAGATCAACATTCTGGAGAATTGAACTGCAACGATGAGGAAGAAGATAGTATCTCGACGGAATCAGAGGATAGAGCTATCACTCCTTCTCAGTTCCCAGACCCTCCTAGACCTCCTTCCCCTTCGTTTTCACCTTTCGATCCAAACAACCTCGAAACGAATCCTCCGCCCAACTGGAACACGTCGCTTCTTCCTCCTCCTCGACCTTCAGTGCTAGACTCTCTCGCTATGACGACAAACGAAATCAAGACTCTTCATTCAGCTCCTCCTCAAACTCAAAAATTCCCTTCTTACCTCAACTGCCTTCACGAGTTTGGACCAATCGCTTCAGCACCTCCTCAAATCGAATCTTTCCCTTGCGATCCAATCCTTCTATCACCTCGAGTGCGAGAAGATATCTCGAGGAGAAACAGCGTAGTCGAGGTCGATCCGAATTCACCTTTCTTGGATCTCGAAGATAGTCCAATCTCTCCGAAACCTTCTTCTCACCTTCCTTCTTCTCCCGAGCATGACAACTCTCTAGATCTTTTACTCGGTAAAGACGAAGAATCGACGACGACTCCAATCCGAAAGAAACCTTCGATGCATCAAAGGATCCGTTCACTCCTTCTCACTGCTCCTTCTTCAGTTCCTTCACTCGCACCCGTTTCCCCTCGAGTCAGCATCACAGAAGTACCCGCTCAACTCCGTCCTCCTTCTCCTTCTCCCTCGACTACGACAATCGATTCTCGATTAACTAGATCAAACGCTTATCGTTCTTTAGGGAGAGCTCTACTTGGGAAAGGACCTAAATCACCGGGGATCTTGTTACCTTCGAATTTGAATTCTAGTACTGTCGAATTATCTTTCGCAGAGAGGGTAGTGTTGGAAACTCTAGTACCTTCTTTCTCTCCTATTCCTTCACTCGCACCTACAGTTCGACCGAAAGGGAAAGGAAAAACATCTTCAGGAGGAGGAGGGGGAGTATCATCAATCGCTTCACATCCTAACACGATCGAGATGGAGAAAGAGAGAGATGAAGGAGGAGGTGCAGCTAAAACGGTTAGAAAATCAACGATTAGGAAAAAAATGAGTCTGGGAGTTTTACAATTCTTTCACGATTCTACAACTACTAGTAGCACTACAACTTCAGACTCTCCTACTTCTCCTACGACTCCTAACTCTACCTCGGTTACGAAAGAGAAACGTAGACCGAAAGCACTTTCAATCGCATCTAGTAATTTACTCGCCGTTGATCAAGCTCATCATCAAACTACTAGTTCATCTCCTACTCTAGTCAAGAAATTATCACTACTCTCGATCGGTCCGAGTCGTTCAACTCATTTGTTACCACCTTCTCCTCTCAATCTTTCTTCAACTACTACTCCCTCAGTTTCTCCTCGAGAAAGTTTATTCCTCGGACAACGCAAGACCTCGAGCACGTATCCGATTTCGATTCCGACAATCCTTAGGAGACGTTCAACTCTTTCAACTACTCTTTCACCTCTCTCAAACACCACCACCACTTCGTCCTCGTCTTCTTCTGCCGACTCATCCTCTGACTCCTCGATCATTACAAAGTTGAGGTTGGAGAAGGAGAAACTTTTGTTCGAGAATGAATTGTTGAAAATTCAATTGGAATCGAAAGGAAAGGAAATTGAGTTGATGAAGAAGAGGGAGAACGATTGGGTTAGAGTCGTACAAAACGCTCTTGTCAGAAGTAATACCGGAGAAGGAGCTGACCCTTCAGAGGCAATTAGGAAGGAAGGTTCGAAAACTCAATTCGAAGATGAAGGAGAAGAAAAAGAAGAAGGGAAAGACTTCGCTGGAGGAACTGAGGAAGAATGGGTGGAAAGTTTGAAGAGATTACCTAAAGGGTTTTCGCTTTGAAAGAAAAGGAGGAAAGGGAGAGTTTTTAGCTTACAATGAATCTTATTCTTTGGAGAGATAGTTTTGTCTTTCTCGTTTTCGATTTTCGGTTGTTGCGAATATTACTATCACTTAACTTACTTCTTTCTTCATCCTTGAGAGACGAGAGAGAGCTCAGTGAGTCTAAAAACAAGTTAGTCCGTGGTTCATCGACGTTGGAGTTTGGAGAAAGCATAGTGGAGACGAATTTTGTAAAGCTCGAGCCAAATATTTCGGCAAGCTCAAAATGGACTATATGGGCGGAGGGAGTAGCAAGCGATACCTCTCTCTTTGCGAGTGGAATCGTACGACGAATTAGGAGCCGCATACTTTCGGGCAGTGTGAAAATTGCGATTCGATAAAGAAGAAACAGAAAGCATTAGGTTCCGCCCTGAAGTAGAAGTCGTTCCTCCACCCACTCGTGCGCTCCTCCTCCAGAAATGCCTTCAGATCAGTTCTGAGTTGTTTGAAGACTAAAAGATGGCGAAAGAATAACTCACTTGACGAATTCAACCGTTTGCAAATCATTTCTATTCTCGACAGATACTACTCCTTCCCCGTGATCCTCCTTCTCTTGTTTACATTCAATAACTCAACCACCTAATCCACGAGTCCGTCTCCGGTCGCCGAATCTCCAATCGTCCGGCTCTTCCTCTCAGCTATTCCTCCTCCTCCTCCTCTCTGTTCATCATCTCGTTCTACCTCTTCGTCACCGGTCTAACTATCCTCTTCAGAAGAGTATGATCTGCGTCTAGTGTGAACATAAGCGCCAACGGGCCCACTCCTCTCGATTGCTATCCCAAATGATGCGCAAACCCTTTCTAAGTCACCTATCACTACGATCTGCCGCCTACGGCCAGCCTCACGGGTGCAACGAGGTATGACGATGATTCGGCGAAGGTGAGGTAGGGAGCGAGAACGGATCGCTTTGTATAACAAACGACGATTGACGTGATCTGCTTCGAGGAAAAGAGGAACGGATGAGAACTGGACGAGGGCTGGAGGTAGGACGTCGAATAATTTTTCAAAGAACCAGTCGAATATTACTCTTCCGTTTCTTCCGTTTCGTGTCGAAAGTGTCAGGTTCTTGACATTTCTCGCCGAGAGAAGAATCCGTCGAACCCCTTCTGCGTAATAATCTCTACGGATCTGAACGGCGTCTTCGTCGTCAGAGGCAAATTGCAGGAGTCTGGTGAGATTCGGGTCTGGGGGGGCGTAGGAATAGCTGGCCTCGAGTTCAAGTCGAAGATTGAAGAGATTCGGGAAATTGGCGAGATCGAACCCTGCATCTCCTCCCGGAAGTGAGAACTCTAGACTGGTGAGACTTGCGTGCGAGAGTCTCGTCACTTGCTTGAAGCAATCCGACCGGGGTCTCAAGAGAACGAGTTTTCGAAATTTGCACGAGAGATTAGGGAACGGAGGATCCGATTCCGATTGAGGAGGACTTGGTAGGATGCCCTTGTAGTTCTCCAATTCGTTCAAGTTGGATAAGATCGCGTTGAGTGCAGCGTAATCTAGACCGACGTCGGGAAGAGTGAGAGAACGTAGTCGAGGTTGATGTTTCGAAATCATTTTGACCAATCCTTCGCCTCCATCTACGAGGGAAGAATGGTTCCAGCTAATCCTAATAGATTCTAAGTGTTTAAGGTGCGAGAGGAGGCGTGCCAGAATGACCAGGTCCGAGTCGAGAGCGTTGGCAACGGAAAGTCTAATCCCTCTCACTAAATTTGCGCGACCCGGATTATCCACCAATGCGCTAAATAGCTCTCGAGTTCTTGATCCAGGGTTCTCATACTCCATGACTAGGTCGAGCGAGACCTCTTGGTAGAGGAAAGGACGAGCAAGATCGAGGAAGAGGCGATTGACGAGGCAGAGAGAGGTGAGAGTCGAGTTGCGCTTGGAGGAAGGGCTTTCTGAAATCGATTTGAAGACCTCAGAAATCGCTTCGAACGGGAGAGAGAGGATTGAAGTGGGAGGAACGGAAGGAGAAAAAGAAGAGGGAGGAGAGGAGGGGGCGAGCGGAGGAAGTGGAGAGGTAAATTCGGAGCTGTACAAGTCAAGCGAGTCAGCCGTGAAATGTATAGCTTATTTGGACTCTCAGCTACCTTCTTGCTGACTGTCCGAGTTGGTGCTGATCGAGTTGAGAGTTCAAGTTTGAATCCATTGATGAAACGTTTCTTCTCCCTTCGAGAGTCGATAGCTGCTACTTGGGGTAGTTCGTAGCTATCTGTAGCGTCTGGTGATAGTACTGCAGTGGCTCTTGATTCGACTAGTTGTGGTGCAGAAGAAAGAGAGAGCCTGTAACGGAGCTCACTTTCAATCCTTTCTTTCATCTCAACTATTCACTCGTCCTACTCTGAACTATCCTATCAGTAAATATCAATGCCCTGAATGGAGGAATCATCTCAAAGAACGTACTTGGTTCGGCTTCACCTCGTCAAACGATCTATCTCCGCTCCCACCTCGCGCTGAAGTCTGGGAGGGCCTCTCGTCTTCAGCTCAGGCGTCCGGTGACACGCACGGACGCTAGCGGTCTCGAGACTCCGACCACTTACGCTCGGTGCTCGCGGTCTTTGCTTCAGAAATCGAGATCCCTCTCGCTCTTTCCTCCTTTCCTTTCTCTTCGTCACCTAGGCGTGCTCTTACAAATGAGCCGTCAAAGTCCTATCCCGAGACCGAAGGGCATACCCGAGCTGGAGCCAGAAGACGTTCCTGCAGACAATCGCCGAAGCGGAAGGCTTTTCAAGGTTCAGTTATTCTGGAGGGATCCAACGACGAAAAGATACTGGTGTAGATACCCCCAATGTCCATACAGCAACAAGGACAGCCCGACAGTAAGTGAGCATCTCACCGCTCGAGAGTCACGTCAATGCAAAGTGGCTCATTTTTTCGCCTCTTTTCTCCTATATCAGCTAGCTATCAGTCATTACAAACACGTTCACATGGGGAAAAGGAAGATTCGGTACAAGAAGCTATGTAAACTGTGTGACTACTTGACCTCGGTGAGCGTTGAGCCAATTCTGATTTCTTCGTGCTCTTTTTCGCTCACTCAGTTTTAATACGCACCGCGACAGGAAAAGGTTCTGTGCAAAACGCATGCGATGATCCATGCTGAAACAACTGAGCGCCGCTTTCCTTGCAAAAACAACTGTGGACGCGCATGGTTCTCGACACATCAGTCAGTTTTGTCGTTTCCATCTCTTCGTGCCTATCTGTCCCGCTCACTTCTTTCGCGTTCGAAGTACTGGATGGCAACACGAGCAGAAATTCTGCCCGAAACGTGCTTCTCGACCGCCCAATCTTTACGCTCGCAATTGGAATGATGAGAAAAAGGAGTTTGAACACGTCGTAGGCTCACTCTTCTTTCAAGCATTGGACTGATTCCGAGAACTCAAGAGCTGACGTCCTGTTTCTGACTTTGTAAAGCCAAACGAAAATCTCGACAAGGGATTGACCGAAGTCGACTTCAGCTCGTACGGAGCTCCCGAGCGTCCAGGTTCTCAGCCCTCAGTAGTACACACTCCGGCTCCACGACATCCACTTCCCTCGAATCATCACGCCGTCGATTCGGATTCGATTTCGACTCCGACGCAGGCTACAAGCCTCCGACCCCTAGTTTCGCAAGACCAACCCGCTACGGGCTATCACGACGAGGGGTGGACTGTTCCGACGCATCCAGGATACAACAATCTCGAGAGTTCTGGACTGGCCGGATCCGCTTCTCATCTTCAATCCAACTTCTGCACTTCTCCCCTTCAATCCAACCTCGACACTTCGTTCAACGATCGCGTCTTCCTCCCTCCCGGCCAAGCGACTCCCTCCTTTGATCAGCAGCAGTACCTGCATCAGACACCTTACCAGGATGTCCTATCCCATCGCTATCATCGGGATGAATTTGATTTCGTCGACCCTTCCCATCCTATCTGGAGCTCTTCATCTCCTACCCCTCAATCCTTTCCGTTCCTTCCCGGCAACATCTCCGAGTACACTCCTATCTCTCGCGCAGGTCAATCTTCTCCAGCTGCCGTCTTCTCAAACTCTTCCGGCCAAAACTCGACCCAGGCTCGACATCCTCCTCCCTTTTAATTCCCTCTCGATGAGCGATTCATCAACGATTTTGATGAAGCTCATTGTATCGCTCAAATACCTCCTCCCGTCGGCGTCCCTCAGCAACAACAACAACAAAGATCTTCTCCTCCTTTCGACACACTCTTTCCCTCGAACAACGATTTACCGGATCACCAATATTTTGCGACAGGAAACACTCACTGGTAGGAGGAGGAGAAGGAAAGGTTACTAGCAGGAAGGGCTTCGAGAGGTCGAAGGCAATCAAGAGAGAGGAAGATTCTGTTCGAGAAGATGGAATGGACAAGTGAGTCGGATGAGATTCGAAAATTAGTTTGCCTCGTCGTAATCAGACGCTTCGCACGAAATTGTATAGTTTCATTCCTTCTGAGTCTGACCCGCTAGCGAGTCTGTCAGAATCTTAGGTTACGACGGGAGTCAATTTTCGGAAGCAAGACTCGCTAGCACGCAGTGAAGAGTAAGAAACATTTAGAGAACTTGGCATAAAACGAAGCGAGAGTACATTTCGGAAAGACGACATCTCCGAACACCTTGGAGACATCCGATCGTTTGTTCTACATCCTATCCAGTTCCATTCACCATCCCTTTCTCCTACCAGGATCCAACGCATCCCGCTCGACGAAAGAGCCTCCTCGACCAATCGCCAACACAACCTCAATCCTCCTCTCGAAGCACTCATCTACCAACGCCTCAGCTACCAAATTCATCAGCTCGTGGGTAACCCGATCGAGCTGGCCGGTGTGACAGGGAGGAAGGATCGTAATTTGTTGAAGGAGAGGGCAAGGGGAGGGAGCAGGTTTCGAAGGAAATAGTAAACATCGGTTTGAGCGAGCTAGGAGGGAAGAGCTGATAGACAGATGAGTGAGAGAAGGGGGAAGGTAATCGAGGAGGGGAAGAGTCGAGAGATCGAGACAAGTTTCGAGGTTTGCCAAGGAGATTGTCAACGTGCGTACTTCGAGACAGTGAGTCGACACGAGGAGAGTTCGGAGTCGATAGGCTACTGCTTCGATCCATTCCTTGTGGCCACCGGGAGTTCTCGTATCAAACTTGTCGTCGTCTCCAGCACGATCCTTCAAAGACAAATGCAACGTTGAGAGGTTTATGAGCCTTGAGAGATTTCGAACAGACTTCCCTTGGTGCATGGAGAGCGAAAGATTTATGAAAGATTCGAGTGAAGATACGGTCAAGAGATCAAAAGCAGCTTGACTGGCGTGAGAGCGAGTAATGAGTTTGCGAAGTTTGAACTTTGGAGTCGGGCGTGCCCAGAGGATCGTGATCTTGTGCGTGAAAGATTCGAGGTTCCTAAGGGATTCAAAGATGAGGCGGACCGGTTCTTGATTCAACGCGACATTTGGAAGTTCGAGGATTTCAAGCTGTTGACAGTTCCGAGCGATCGCTCTACAGAAACTTTCGACGGCGGGTCCCGGACCGATGTTCAACTCCCATCGAGTGTAGATCCTTCTCAAGCGAGTGAGATGAGAGAGTACGTAAGAGAAGTGAAGGAAGTCGGTTCTACCAGGCTCATCTCCAAACGTAATCCTCAAATTTCGAACTGCAACGGCGCATTCCTCCACCTCGATTAAAGTGTCAATCGGTTGTGTATTCTGATCGTCCGTATCCTCGTAATCGATTGACAGGTCGATTTGAATACTGCGATAGAGAAGTTTTCGAGCGACGTCGACGAGTTTTCGACAGACGCGAGAAAGGCTGAGAAGAGTCGAGGTACGTTCCGGGGAGGGGTGAGGAGGTAGTGCATCGAAGACATCGTAGAGAATCTCAGGAGGCAGGGAGAAGAGGGGAGGAGAGGATGGGGAATCTTTCGGGACTTGAGAGAGAGTTTCGTCGCTGGAACGGCTTCTGAATCAGTTCCAGTCCAAGTCGATAAGCTAGAAGTACACTGCTCACTTGTCTTCATCGCTCGAGAAGTCGATTGACATCGTGTTTGATGGATTGTTGATTCCTTACTTGATGAGATCGAGTGAAGGGAGTTGACGTTTCGTACTGCGTTGTTACGAGCTATCAAGAGCGCTGCAGATTATGCTTGCTAGCTCTGAATGCTTACAGGGTGAAAGAGACGCGTTTGGGAGAGAGAGTGAAAAGAGTCGAAGCGGTTCGAGTAATTTTCTGCCCTCGCGAGTTCGCAATCAAGCCACTCCGCTCGCTTCCGAGCCCAAACAAGACCGTCGTGCCGGGTGAGGAGGGTGTTGCAAAAACGAATGAAAAAAGGGTTGGACAAGAGAACTGAAAAAAACGAAAAGATGAGGTAGACGGTGAGGGTATACAGTTTGAGTTTAGGACGTAAGTATCAGAGATTGAGTGAAAACAAGGGAGGTTTGCAATATGTGCGAAGAGCGAGTGAGTGCATATATGAAAAAGAGAAAAACGAAAGAGATACTATAATCCGTTCCATTCTAAAGAAAAATAGTAGAAAGTCTATCGAAACGAAAGAAGAAGAAAAGGGTCCATTTGTGCGTTAGGTCGCTCTAGAAGAGTACAGCAGCTCCACCAGCGACGACGAGAGCGAGAACAGTCGAGGGAAGGAAGAGACCTAGAGCGGAACTGTCCTTGGTCGAAGAGTCGGTCTTCGAGTTGGCGCTCGAAGGGGAAGCGGTGGTTTGTCCTGCGCTGGCAGAAGTCGATCCACTCGCGGAGGAAGTGGCTGCAGAAGACGAGGCGGAAGTAGTAGCCTGCGAACGACTTTGTCAGCTCAGGAGGTTTCTGAAAGAAGAAGGAAGAGACAAGCTCACAACGCCGAGAATATCCGTAGATTGATAAGTCTTGCAGTTCGACGAGCTAGGGACGCGAGGAGTGTAAGGAGGGTTGACAGGAGATCCCTCAGGAGGTTGAGAGTAGGTCATGACTGCGTACGAGGTCAAATTCGAAATTAGTTTTCGTTCTTCTCGGTATGAAAGAAGTAGTGAAAATTCACCTTGTCCGTTGGTAGTGTAGATTCCGACTTCGTCTTGGAGGTCACCATCGCACTCAGTGAACTCTCCATCTTTAACGGCGGCGGGCATGTCTGCAACGCGGAAACAAAAAGAAAGTGAGGATTGTTAGCTACGAAAAGAGAGAAGTCGTTCGTGTCAAGACTCACTGTAGCTGCAGCCCATCAAGTCGTATCTGTTCTGGCAGTAGTTGTGACCGTCGTTGTAGGTAGGGTCACAAAGTTTGACTACGAGGAAAAGTCAGTTCGCAGGCCGAAAAGAACTAGTTTCGTTAAATATCTTACAGCAGAAGTATCCACCACCGACGACTAGGAGTGCGGAGTGTCATGATTAGTCCGAGAGATAACAGGCGAGGTGAGAGGAGAGAAACTTACAGTTGTTCCATTCGACGACTTGTTGCTCAGTCGAGTTGTCTCCAGAGGGAAGACCGCTCGAGAAGACGAGACCTAGCAAAAAGCAATCGTGTCGATACTTTAGTCTATAGCGAGCGACAGCAAATAAGTAAGCAGAGACTCACCTCCGAGGGGGTTACCGAGCAAATCAGCTCCATGAGGATCTAAGGGAAAACCGACAATGTAAGTTACATGAACGAGATGAGATGGATGGTTGTTATTTACCGAGTTCTCCTCCCGAGTCGTCCTTGGTCATACCGAGAACGGTTTGATCGATGTAACCTGCGAGTAGTGAAAGCTCTGTTAGCGGACAATCTTGGAAATAATTCGTTTCCTCAGCAGACTCACCGGAGATTTGGATGTAAGCCTTAGTCTTCATGTATTGAAGACCAGTGATTGCGCCAGCAGGGATAGATCGTGCACCGTGAGTATCCTGGTAGTAGTGAAAGAGAGCAAATTTAGTTTGCGAAAATTCAAACTAGTGAAAACCAAGAAGAAACTTACTTGAACGCAGTAAGCAACGGTAGCAGCTTCAGAGTCACCGATAGTAGAGAGGTCTTTAGGTCCTCCTGGTAGCCCCCATAAGCAGAGATCACTGATCGAGTTGATGATGAGCTAAAAGAATGAGAAAGAAACGAAAACGCGAGAGGAATCAGTAAGGCTCGTCGTAAAACTTTCGAGAGCGAAGATGGTACGCACAGTTTGACATTCAGAAGTCTCTCCTTGAGTAGTCGAGTTACAAATGTTGTATCCAGCTGAAGAAACAAAAAAACTCGGTCAACACACAACGCGTTTTATGATCAAATCGATTCGAAAGAAAGAGAAACTCACTTTGAGGTCCTCGTTCCGACTTGTAGGGGTTCACTCTGTCGTAAGGATACATTGTTAGTACTCAATGATCCATTTGACGCGTACAGAAGGGGGGGGGACTTTGCTTACTGGTAAGGTACGGCTGATCGGAAAGTTGAACGAAATCGAGAATGTCAGATCCTCCAGCTCCAAAGGGAACGCGTATACAGAATAAACTGACCTGATAGAGCAGAGTAAGTGTATTCAGTGAGAGGTAGAGCTGAACCCCCAGCGGTATCTGCTGCTGCGTTCACTTTTTGGGCCTTTGCGGTAACGGTCGAAGAGATTGCTGCTGTTGTGGAACTGGCAGCGGCTCGTACATGCTTCGTAGGAGTTGCTGATGCAGAGGAAGCTGCTTCTCCACGTCGAGCGATAGCTTGTCGTTGGTGAGCGGGGGAGTTTGAACCGGCTTGAGCGGAAATGGCGAGAGAAGAAAGGAGAGCGAGAGTCGAAGCAGTTCTCATCTTTGGGGAAAGGAGTGACTGGGGTAGATAGAGAAAGAGTCAGGAGGGGATGGGGAGAGAGGAGGAGGAAGAGGAGGGGAAGAAGAAAGAGGGAGAAGGGAAGAGGGTACCAAAATAGTACAAACGTTTTTCTGGGGTAGAACGCGTTTTTATCAACTGAGGTTTCGCAAAACAAATCGTATCAACTTTTCGACCAGCTTGACAGAGTGAACTCATTAGCGGGCAAAGATAGATTTGGCGAGATCTCGACAACGAACAGCCTCTCTCTGTCGAGGAGCAAAAAAAGAAAGGAAGGCTCGCTCTGTCGTTTCCCGCCAGTCTGCTTCAAAAACCCGTTGCCTGTCGTCGTTTATCAATTGTGGAGAGTCAAAACGAGACAGAGCTTGGAGTAAAAGAGTCAATTCGAAACAACATTCGTTCTCAATTTCTTCGTTTCATTATTATTCAGTTCAACCCATTTCCTTGAACCTCTTTCTCGAAGCTTCTCTGACATCCTCCCTCCAATCTCGCTTCGATCCCTCTCCGGCAGACTGTCCAACTTGATCGATCGCGACAAGAGGTCGACTTCCTAACCCAGGTCTCGAGTCTCTGCTCACACCGTTGATGCCTCCTTTGTCGAAAGTCTTCGCTTCGATCAAAGTACCCAATCCAGGTGCTCGAGTCGATGCCGTAGAAGGAACACTCGTGATGGGTCCTCCTCCTGCTCCTCCTCCCATTTTCGAGAGTAGTTGAGCTCCTTTCGATTCTTTCGAGAACGGATCAGCCTTCGCGATATTCGTCGAAGGAGGAGCAACAAATGTCGAAGAAGATGTGACACCCGGAACTGAGAAGAAAGGGGAAGAAAGGGCTGCAGGTTTTCTAGGTTTCAGAGCTGAATCTGCTGCCGAATCTCGAGCTCTCCTGGCTGCTGCTCGATCTACGAATGAAGGTTTCGATGAGGAAGTCTCAGTGGGACGAGACGGTGCCGGCGGTGGGAGAGAAGGGGTCGATTTCGTTGGTTTGAGGAATTTGTCCCGGAGACCTTTCATCTGTTCTCTTCGTTCGTACTCTTTCTCCTCCTTCGTCTTGGTGTGATAGGCTGCGGGTATTTCTTTCGTTGTCGTAGAATCGGTAGATGATGTTGGGAGGAGGGGAATTATGTTGGAAGAATCAGAGGAAACGGTGCAGGCTGAACAGGCGAAAGAGTTGTGGATGTGAACTTTGAACGACGTTGTCCCGCAACGAAGGATGCTTTCGAAGCAAGAAGAGTCAGTCGAAAGATTTGAATCTGAGTCTGGATGTAACGAGATAGACTAACTCGAAGTGATGCAGTCGAGCTGGAATCGAAGCGACTTTCGGTTCAGACAGTCTCGTTTCCTTCTTTTCTCCGTCTCCCTTGATGTAAGTTCCGTGGGTACTACCGTTATCTACTATAGCCCAATACCCTTTGTTCTCTGCTTCTTCGTCGATCGTCCAGAATAACGTCGAATGAACTTTCGAAACTGCCAATTCTTTCAATCTGATCCTCCTCTCGTGAGATCTATCTCTCCCTATCGATACTGGTTCCGCCGGGTCGAGTACTGCAATCTTCTGTTCCGGCGGTAGGACTGAAGGGTCTGCAGACTTGACAACGAGCCTCAAGAGAGGAGCTGATGCGAAAGATTCCCTTCTCAGTGTCTCCTCTGGGTCTTCCTCCTCTCCCGGCCAGACTTGATCTTGAGGTATATCCTCCACCAGTGTGCCTTCTACCTCTCCCTCCTCTAGTACACCCGATTGTCCAGCTCCTTCTTCGTTGGTCGATCCAGCTTGATCGGAACTGTATTTCCAACTTCCGTCAGGTTGAGGAGCTGCCCATTGTTTCGTGGAAGAGTTGTAGTACAGCGAGTATTGCTCTTGCCAGATCCATGCTGAAGTAGAGGGAGTTGGCATTCGATCTAGTGAGAAGTTGAAGGAGAAGCCGATCAACTTCCTCTCTCTCGGACTCCTCTGTCCTCCTCCTCCTACCAATCCAAACGATTCAGCAATAGGCCTAGCAGCCATCGATACATCTACTACAGGTATTGGCTCAACCTGTAGTAGCTCTCGCTACGTGCTTCGGCAAATTCACCGCCTCGAGCTTTCATCAACTCGTCAAAGCTCCTCTGACGCCTGCTCTGAAGAACCTCGAGCTTAGAGTATACTCGGAATCGAATTCAAACAATCTCCGATCTTGAGTCCCTGGCAGCCTTTGAGAGCCTTCGATTTCTGCCATTCGAGCTCCCTTCGCGAGTTCAAGCTGTCTTCGCTCGCCCTCAGCTTGCTATCAGCCCAAGATTGCCGGAACGTATCAAGAGGAGGGCAGGCCACTTATGCTCGACTGTTGGGGGAGCTCAGTGCGGTCTTCTCCTCGGGACCACAACGCCTCAAAGCTTTAAGTGTTTTGCTTGCGAGGAGCTCAATTTCCTTCGCAAAGTTCAAATTATATCCCAGTGCTGCAAAGACGACTCGCTCTGACTCTGGGACCCTTGTATCTCCGGTAGAGCGTCAAAACTGAGGGTGCCATTCCTCCCAGTTTCGTCATGATGTTTCTCTTTCCTGATGGTCAATCCGACTGAACTCGATTACATCTGATAAATCCTCTATATGCGATCACAAACAGATTGATTCAAAAGAAACCTGGATCCTATCTCATGCCAGGAACGATTTGTAAACCTGTCAAAAAACAAAAAAAACAAAAACAAAAAAATGCATTCCGTTCGCTTTCGAACATCAGTTTCGCGTCCCTCTCTCCAAAATGTAGATAAATTGGGGGGTAGCTCACCTATATCCCTATACCTGTTAGCTCTCATCGGATCTATCTCTACCAACCTGTCCAACATTCCTTTGCATTCCAAATTCAATTTCTCCCTCTCTTCTCGAGTTTCTTCTGCACTGCCTAGGAGCGAGACAAGGAGTCGCTTATAGTGTACGAGAGAGTCGAGACACCCTGTGAATCACGAGAGAGAGGTCGGTTCTTCGTTTGAGAGTCCAAATACCAAAAAAAAAAAAGGATTAACTCACAGCGACTATCAGGTTCTTCTTCGAGGAGTTCTTCGATACCTTCAATCTCGCGTTTCACTAGTGATATACTACCTGATTTTTCGTCGAAGGAAATGGAGAGCCAATTAACTACTCAGTTCGAAGTTGAAACGGAAAAGAAGAAAGAGAAAATTACCAGTTCCTACCAACCAACGGTGATACAACCAAGCGCTTTGATCGTTAGGGTCACTCCAAATAGCCTGCTTCACTAGTTCGAATTCTTGATTCGATAGAAGTTTCTGGTTCAGTCTCGAATCTTTTGCAAAGCAAATTGTGTGAGAACGTCTTTTTCTTACCTTGATCGACCCTTTTCTGCCTTTCTTCATGTTGCTCACTTTGCCAACCTCTCTCTTCCCATAATTTACTCAACAATTTAGTTCTGTAATGCCAAGCAGAGAAATTACTAAAGTTTTCACTAATCTTCTTTTTCGTAAAACCAAGTTCAGTTTCGGTAGTAGGTAAAGGTTCTGGTAAAGGTTTACTTCTCAAAGCTAGTCGTTGAGGATCGTTGGAGAGGTTGAGAATAGAATCAATCAGGTAACGTCTGTAATCCCAGCTGTGAACTAAAGAGAAAGAGACCTTTTTCTCAGTTCTTTTTTCTCTTCCTTTTCTTATAGAGAGAGAGAGAGAGAAGGGGGGGCAGGGGGGAACACGGAAGCTTACAATTCCTACCATCCTTCTCTAGGTAAAGCTCTACCATTTTAATCTCAAACTTCCAATCTGCGTCTGGCATAGTTTCTAAAACCCATTTACGATGTTCCCAAACTGAATAATTTTTCGGGTTCAACTTTAAAGATTGGTTCGTCAAATCTAAATCTCCTTGTAAAACTTCTTGTCGACTACTACTCCCAGAGGCGGCATCATCATGGTCTTTCAATAAACTTTTGAGAAGAATTGTTCGTCTCATTGACCATCCCGTGTGAAACTCTGGGTTCAAACTGAGAACTTTTGTAGTCAATCTGAGTGTCTCTTGAGAATAATCTTCTCCTTTCATCTACTCGGTTGAAGACTAGTCAGTTGAATGAACTCGTCCCTCCTCCTCTCTCCCTCTCCTTCTCGTAGGCCTGTGAAGGAAAGACGACTTTACCCTTTGTTGTAGATCTTGTACTAGGGTAGTATATTGCTTGATCTGTTCCAGCTGTTTCTCTCGCTTCTTGCGCTCCACCTCTACCGAATCGGCCACCGCAGGTACTCTACTACGTTTTACTCCGTGCTGAAATAACCACCAGATGATCAATCACTAGTCATATCTACAATGCAACGAGTGGGAGGTTACTCACCATTGTCAAAGTCGAAAGGTCGAAGCGAACAGTTCGAGATCAAAGAGGAATTTATATTTCAAGCTCTCTCTATCTTTCGGCATACCCACTTATTGGCTTAATGGGAATCATCACTCACATCGTCAGCTTCAAATACAAAGAATCTGCTTCTTCAGCGGAACGACATTTAGTTGCATCCTCTTTCTTAGCTTTACAAGAACGTTGTCTCGATAAAACTACCGGGAATCCTTACCTGGCAGTGACAGGTGGTAAAGATAACAGTCACGAAGGTCTATCAGCTGGTCACGATGTCAGTTCTCCCTCTCGAAATCTCACTCTCTCCGCTGTTCTCTCTCTCGCTGACGACGCGGACCCGTTATTTGTTATAGCACACTTTCGTAGTTACGTTTCAAGATGAAAGAGCGAGAGATTATTACGTAGATAAAGATGAGGCTCATCAAAAATTCAAAGAATTGGCAGGTGGATACGTCGAGAAAGTTTTCGTTTTCGATTTTGAAGCGGGTGTATTCTGAAGCGCCTGCTCTTCTTTTTCGAGTGCTTGTATCTTGATTTTGTCAATTACACTGTGAGTAAGATACACTTCTTTAAGGAGGAGGAAGAGCGAAGGAACTGACTTTCCGAATCCAAATAGTTTTTGGTTTTTCTTCTCTCGCTCTTGCGAAGTACAAGTTGTTGTACTGAAACCCTGCCTTTGACTTAGTACTCCGTTATGATGACCTCTCGCCAATCTTCACATGCTGCGATCCTTGCTATCGTGAAGAGAGCGCTCACTATCGTCGTTCAAACAGTTTCTTCGATTCTTCCAACCTCTGCTGCTAGACGTCCGAGTTTCCCGTTGCTGACAACGACTGTTTGTCAACGCTTTGTTGACGTCCAAGCGCCTGGCATCCTCCTGGTTTCTCATCAGTCTTGCGACGACCTCCCTCTTTGCAAAAGAGATTTCTGCGAGTCGACCAATTTTCGGTTGGGATTTCATGAGTTCGTTATTTAATCCCGCTCGACTGCAACTACTGATCAGCTCGCGAGCTAGGGAAACGTGTATGGTCCACGTCGAAGTGACGAGCGTGGGAAAAAAGAACCGCAGTCAAAGTATGTAGCGAGTGTAATCGATTCTCTTCTCTTCTCCTCTCCTTCTCACACGACTTTCTCAAATCTCCAGGTCAGCTCGCTCATTAGACCCCTCATCTAGCACTTGTACTGACTCTGTATACTTCTACAGTCTATTCTCGTACGTCCAACCTTCGTCTCTTGTTGATCTTGGAAATCAACGGCTTTCTGGTGCAACCAATTCGATTACAACGTCACCTCCTCCTTACCGAACTCGGTCCATTTGAATCGGAATTATCTCAAGGATGTTTGTACTAGCTATAGAAGGATAGAACGAGCTTCCACGAGCAATGAGGACCTTTCCTTTGTGAAAAAAAGAGTCGGTCACTGATCGTCATCAACTTCTCTTACTCCTACAGAGTCGAAATACAATGGCCTCCGCTCAACAAAAACTCGAATACTACGTCTCTCAAATCGACAAGGAGGTACGTATCTCATTCTCTGATTTGGAGAAGGGAAGAAAGATTGCGGGAGACTTCGGCGTCATGACCGTTTTCTTCCTTTCTCTTTCCTTCTCTCCCTCGTTTTCACGCTAAAGATTGATCACTGACCATTTCGTTTCTCTTATCTGACAGCTCTCGAAATACCCTGTATGTCTTTTCTTGTAAAATTCCTAAATGTCACCGAGTTCGAAAACTGACTTTTGTAAATCTCTCCTTCCCCTATAGGCTCTCAACCGCCTCGAGCAACAAACTTCTGTCCCTAAAGCTTACGGAGTCATCGGAGTAGCTTCAGTCTTCGTCACCTGTGTATTCTTCAACATCGCAGCAGGATTCCTCTCAAACTTGCTCGGATGGGCTCTACCCGCTTACTTCTCGATCAAAGCCCTTGAATCTCCTGGACACCAAGATGATATCCAATGGTTGACTTACTGGGTTATTTTCGGTGCCTTCACTTTTGTTGAATCTTTCTCAAAAGTTATCGTCGCTTGGTTAGTTCTCAAATCTCCACTCCTCTAGTTTTGGAATTCTAACTGATCAAGTTTCCGAGTCTAGGTTCCCTTACTACTTCACTTTCAAAACCCTCTTCATCCTCTACCTCATCCTTCCCTCAACCCGAGGTGCAGTCGTCGTTTACGACAAGGTTTTCAAACCTACTCTCGCCGCTCAAAAACGTTCCACTCCTGTCACCACTCAAATTCAAGAGTCTGTCACCGCTCCTCAGTAAATGACCGAACGAAGGAAAAAACGATAAAAATTCTCCCTCCCTCCTCGTCCCCCAATCTCTCTCATTCTCTCTCGACTAGATCTCTTTTCCAATTCACTTACCTCCCGCGCTCTCTCTCTCTTTGAACATGGACTCCCTCTCTTCCTTCCCCCCTTCTCTTTATTCTCTGCCTCTCTCTCTCCCTCCTCTTCCCTGACTGATTGATTCCCATCAAAGTATAAAGTTCTCTCCCTCGCGAATAACCCCTTTTTGTTCTTTGTCTTCTCTCTCTCGCTCTTCCTTCGAAATATTTAGTAACCTTTTTTCAGTTCTTCTTTCCCCCCCTTTTCAAGAGATTATCGAGTAAAAGAAGAGAACGTTGATCACTTTCTGCCAAATGCGGTAAATGCTGAACGTTACTCGTGTTGTGGAGAACTTTCAAGTTTTAGCTTCAAAACGAAAATGTTTGGCATCACTCTCCTTTCGACAAAACAAGTGACATTCTCTTGAACTTTCTGACCCGCTCAAAAGCTAGTCAATTCTTCTATCTACGGCTTCTTCTGTGATGCGGAGAAACAGAAGCTTGGAGAGCAAAGGTTTACCTTCGACGTCTCTCTCTTTTGCCATGACAAGGGAAAAAGGAAAGGGGGATCTAGAACTGCATTTCCAGAGGTAGCAAGCTGTGAACGACGGGGGGAAAGCAAACGAGGTTTCTTTGTAGAGACAAAAACGAAAAAAAAAATCAGAAAGGCAGGAAGAACGAAAGTACTCTAGGGAAGGAAGGGTAGACATTGAAACATCAACAAAAAAAGCGGGACAAGGTAGAAGAAGAACAGAGCGACTTTGAAACACAAACAAACACAGAAAGAAACAGCTTCTATAGAATTCAAGGGAGAGAAAGAGAGTGAGAGAGAGTCGAGTTTTTGAGCTTTGAGGATAACGCTCTTTTTTCGTTTTGTTTTTGGAGGTTTATCGAGTCGGGATGTCTTAATAGGTGTAGATTTTACCGAGTTCGGTCCCTCCTAGCTTGAGCTTGAGCCTGTTGTCTATACATCCATTCTTCCGAAGAGAAACGTGAAGAATTGCTCCCATCTTTTGCTTCTCGTGCTCGTTGAGCCTGTCTCTCCTTCGATGCTTTCCAAAATGAATAACCTAGTTTGGCGAGAGTGAGGAAGACGGCGAGTAGGAGAGAAGGTAAGAGGATTGCGAGGTGAGGTCGAGGAGGTAGAAAAGAAGAAGTAGAATCTGAAGAGGGAGGAGGAGTTTCGTCGCGGTGTTCTGGCATTGATGAAGACGGTTGTCGAGAACGAGGAGAACGGTGAGGGGATGCGGGTCGAGAAGTACGAGGAGTCGGATGAGGAACTTCGTAAGGTAGAGCATCCTCGTCGGTTGCCCATCCACTCTTGCTTTGATCGGCCGTAGCACAAGTAGGGGAAGAAGCGGTAGAGGAAGCAGGAGTGAAAGCGGTGAAAGGGTTGAAACTGCGACGTAGGGGAGAAGAACGGAACCTCCAACTTGAAGTTCGAGGAGATCCTCCTCCTCCGCCGTTCCTCGTTTTTAAGCTTTGCTTACCCTTTCCTCTTCCTCCAACTGTAACATCCGAGTCTATACTTTGCTCCTCCTCTTCAGATGATTCACCTTCGTCAGGTTCCGTCACAGTCGGCATCGCAGTAGATTTTGAACCAGAATGACTTTCTCCATTCGCCGTGGTGATCCCTTCTGCTGCTTTGACGGCATTCTCGATAGCTCCTCTAGCGTTTCCCAATACTCTTCCCATCCCTTCTCGAACTCCTCCGATTCCACCTTCGATACTCCTCCTTCCCGTTCTCAAACTCCTGTTCAATCCGCTCAGCCTCCTACTGCAGTCGTCGTAGAACGTCAAGCTGAAAGAAGTGACCAGTACGGCAGACACAGTCAAACAACAGAAGGAAGAGACGAGGAGGAAGGTGAAGAGGTTGACGACAGGTCGAAAGAGCGGGATCGAGGAATCGGTGAATGCAGGTGAGTAATATAGAGGGTAATCGTCGTCGATGCTGTAGAGTGGAGTTTCTGAAGAAGTCGAGTCCGAGTGGAGGATGAGGGCGTCAGATAGAGGGGGAGGTCGAGAAGTCGAAGAACTCTTGCGGCGACGGCTGGAACGAGAGGAGAAAGGAGAAGACGACGAAGGAGATTGAGAGGTGATTCGAGAACGTTGTCGAGAGATTGAGCGGCGAGGAGAAGCGGTGGATTGACGGCGCTGGAGAGAGGGACGGGGAGAAGAATTTCGCTGAGAGGGGTTGACAGCTCGAGAATGAGAATCTGAAGGGACCGGGGATTTCGAACGACTATCGAGAGACGGAGATACTTTGTTACTAGCTCGAAGCTGTCGGAGAGGTTCATCATTCATTTCGTCGAGGATTGAGGTAGAATAACGGATTTTCCTCTTCTCTAATTTACGAGTCGAAGTAGTGGTCGTAATGACGGTCTCCTGCGATACGACCCTCCTCCTAGGCGTCTTCTTATTCTTCTTTTCTTTCCTTGTCGTTCCTCCCAATTCATCTGCACTGTCATCCGAGAACACTGAAGGGAACGAGATTCGAGTTTTTGGAAGAATTGGGGCCGATTCACGATCTCCATATCCTTCTGGTAACGCTGAAACTTCTACATGATCCGTGAATGCTGATCTGATCTTTCCCTCCTTCTTTGATCTACGTTTAGTTGAATCCGACTTTGAAGAAATCGGCGTCATCTTGAATGAACCTCTTCCTCCGCCTCCGACTGATTTCGAGTTAGCCGGATCTTGCAGCTGTTTGTTCTGATACTCTGGTGAGCCTGGAGAAGAGGTTGGGAGAGAAGGAGGAGGAGTCAAAGGGAGTTGAATAGAATTGTTTGATGAGTGTGGGAACTGGACGATTCGAGTCGAAGGGAAGGGAGGCGAGGAGTGCGGAGGAGTTAGAGATTCATACTCTTCGTAGGGTCGAGTTGCCATCACCTCATGAGTCTGTACTGAGGGAGGTTAGAGTCAGGATAGAAGTTTCGCCTGAAAGGAGTCGGGAAAGCTAGAGGAATCACCTGGACAATGTTCGACCTAGATGTCTATAATGCGATACTGTTGTAGTCAGTGAGGAGAGGTGAACTGGAAATGAGGGAGGGTAGAAAAAGGAATGAGGGTCAAACGTTTTTCTTCAACGTTTCAACACTTTGACATGAAACTGAGAGCTCGAAAGCTCCTTTTCCTTGTTTCACTTAGATTCGAATGGTAATCTCCGAGCTAGAGCTCTCTCGACGTCGACTACCCTGTTTCTCGTTCTCTCTTCCCCTCTACTAGGAAGCTTGACGTTTTTCACGTTCAAGTTTCGCAAGGGACGTTAGATTGAGAAAGATATGAAATTGATATGGAATGACAGACGGTTACAGCTTGAATAAGAGACCCTCGATGCTATAGATACAGAGTGACACACGTGAAAGAGAGCCTACACAACAGAAACGAATACATAGATCGCTCAAACTCGAGATTAAAGCTCAACGAGCAAGCTCCGGATCGTACACGGCTTTGACTCCGAGATACCTTCCGTAATAAGCTGAAATGCTTGTTGAGATGAGACCTGTCGAGCGAATGGTAACGAGCATTGTTAAAAAAAGAGTTGAAACGGTTCAAATCAGAAGAGCGGAATTCCCTCGAAAACTCACCCTTTCATCTCTAGCGACGTCGAGAAACCGGAGCGTAACCGTTCTTGGTTTCTTCAATGACTTCTCGAATGCCGAGGTAGCACTCTTGGACAGCTGTGTAAGCCCAGAGAGGATCTTGATGTCTGTATAGACAAGAATTAGAAGTTAGTGAACTATTCTTCCAGGACGCCCAGTTCTTTCACGGGTGGCAGAAGTAGCTTACTCTGTACAAAGAGAGCGATCAAATGTCAGCGAGAATATCTACAAGAGGTGAGAGGAAAAACTTACCATAATTCTCCAACGCAACAGCTTTGATCATTCTGACATTTGGTTCATGACTCCTGATCCTCTCGACTAGAGGTTTACCGAGTACCAAGTTGTCGAGAGTGCCGTAAAAGACTGCGAGAGGCGGGAAAGACGCAGGGAACCAAGGTTCGCTCGAAGTCGTATCGAACATGCAGTTTTCGTAAGATAGAACCGACATATCTAGAGACGAGCGAGTCAGGTTGTGTCAGTGAAACCGTCGCCTAGAACGCAGATCCCGTTCGTCGACGGAACATCAAAGGAGCAAGAGACTCACACCCTGAGACACGAGGAAGAACAAGTTCGCAGAGAAAGATCGGGTGAAGCAAAGTTAGTCTCTAGCCTGCGAAGGTGTGGACCAGACACTACTCACAGTAGAGAAGTTCACTCGAGTTGGCAACTGCGACGGTCCTGAAGTACTTAGGAATTTGACGTTTGAGCCCTGTCGCAACCAGAAAGAGAATTGATTAGCCTCTCTTCCTCGCAAGCTGCCTCGGAAGATCTTGGAAGAAAGACTCACAGTTATGATCATGGAAACCGAAAATGAAAGCAAAGACGACAGCAGCGAGGTGACCGAACAACCAAGAAGGTAAGAAAGCTTGCGTGATCGAAATAATGGGAATAAACTCTCGAACTACGAAACGTTTTGTCAATTTTCTTACCGCAGACAAATCAGCTGGAAATCCAAGGACTCACCTCCGAAAGCCAGTTTCCAAGAAGTTCTTCCCTTGAATCTTCGCATCAGCGAGAAAGGGAATTTGCGAAGAACGGGCCCAGCGTAGACAGCGGGAGCGAGAGCGATGAAGGATGAGATCTTGTTACCGATGTCGGGTCGAATACCTCGAGAGAGCGCGAGGAACACTAGCCCGTCGAGAGACATGGCCCGTCAGTCAAAAGGGCGTTGTTAAGGAAAAGAGATCGAGATACTGACTGGTACTGGCTCCTTGAGAATGACCAATCCAAGTAGGCTGTTCGCAAGGAGACGACGGTAAGTCTCCGGCGTGGTTAAGAGCATAGGGGAGATGGTAGAAAGTTGAACGTACCTTGATTCCAGTTTCTTTCAGGACGAATTGCACGATAGCTGGAACGTCATACATTCCGATATCTTTGACATCCCAAGACCAGTATCGAGGATCACTTCGAGAAAACTGTAAAATTTCAGCGAAGAGTCAGAACATTCAGCTCGTGAACAAGGTTCCCTCTCGAGGTCGAGCTAGAAAAGAAAAAGAAAAGGGTTTACTAACATGACGATGAGGCATCTTGAAGTTCGTTCTGATGTTGCCGAGGTAAACGTCGTAACCTTGCTCGAGCAGCCAGAATGCGAGAGATCTTTCTTCGTTTACCACTGAGCAAACAATTAAATTCTGTCAGTTTCGAGCAGTGGAAGATAGATCTCGCAGTCAGACTCACTGTATGTAACAGAATTTGACAGGATACCGTGTTGTAGAATGACAGGGTGGCCACCTGTCCGAGACAATTTGTCAGCTATCTGTCGAAAAGGGAGAAAGGGTAGGAGAAAACCGAACTCACGTTTCTCATGTTTCTTCGAGATCAGGTGGTGAACACGTAGGACAAAGCCATCTTCAGTCTCGACGTCGAGATCCTCGCACTCGTATCCGAAGTACTCAGCGTAGTACTTGGCTCGGCCAGAGAAGCGCTCTCCAGAAATTCTGTCCTCCCAATCCTTCTCGACGGGAGGTCTCGGCGGATCTTTGTGGAAAGGGCTGACTCGTCGGTAAATGTGCGAGATGATGGCGAGTACGACTACGAGACCGAATGCTGCACTCGTTCCGGCCGCTGAAGCTGCTTGAAACCCAAAGAGGAAGCATTTGCGATAGAAAGTTTGTGTCGGGTAAGTCGGCCGATTCGTCACATCGTTCGTGGAGGTTCGATCGTTCGGGTCGTAGTTCATCTCGTTGCTCGAGTAAGCTGTGTCGGTTTGACGAGGTTGTCGATTCGATTCGTAGCCTCTCGTCCCTCGAGATTGATTGTCATAATCGGTTTCCGGTCTTCTCTTTTCGTTTCCGAAAGAGGAACGGCCTACAGGTTCAGCGCTGGAGGAGGGGACAAACGTAAGCACAGGAAAGGTATTCTCGAACAGAGAGGAAAAAAGCTCACTAGTAGCCATCTTCGTTGTCGTACCCGCCGAAAGCTTGCCCTACATCACCCCGAGCGTTCTCTGATAGAGGATGATTCGATCCTCCGAAAGGATTACCTCCCTCTAGATACTGATTCGAGTCGAAAAACCACAAAACTGAAAATCAGTCTTTGTTTCCCCAGAAGAGAGTCGCCAGCGAGAGATGGCTCACAGCTTCCTCAGGCCCTTCCTTTCCCTTGACGTGATAGTCACCCATGAAAGTACCCAAAGGTTGATCGTGATTGTCCCTAGCAGCAGCTTCCAAATCGCTCGTAGTCATTTCTGCCCAATTCTTCTCTCCCGGCATACCTCGCGTTTTTCCTCCGCTCTCTTGTTGTCTGTTTTGAAGGTCAGCGCCCAAGGCGTGTCAGCTTCGCCTTGGAATGTCGTTCGAGCAAGATCGCCGGCTGGAGAAGTGGGGGAAGAAACTAGGAGAGAAAGCTCACAGATTTGACTGATTCTCCCTCGGTACTTGCGCATGTTGCGAGTAGTCCTTGTAGTTAGACATCCCGAGGAGAGGATGTCGACACTGAAGCTGAAGGAAGTGGAGGAGAGAAGAGAATCCGTTTAAAATTAAATTTCAAACTTGAACTTGAGAAACTCCGGGGACCTGATTTAGCTCTCTTCCTCCTACCCTATTCGCTGTCTTCCGCCTTCAACCTGAAATCTAATATCCCGATGAACTGTTCAGCACCTCCAGCAAGTCGTTCTGGTGTAAACGAGAGACTGTCAAGATGTTGAACAACAAATGATCGGCGACGTTGTTTCAAAGCCAGTTGCTTAGCTGTGGAGGCATCGAGAGGGCGCTGGCGGAATCTGAATCGGTTACTTGAGTGGTAGACATGTCTGCTTAGAGAGCCAAGCGAAGAGCGGAAGCAGAAACCGTTTTGATCTTTAACATCTCACTTTCGACTAATCCGGCATGGCACGACCATGACTGGCAAAAGCTAAGCCTGTGGGACTGGACAGAGAAAGGTCTGTGCCTGTCAAGACAGAAATCAAGTGCGCATAAGTCCCGTCACCTCTTGAGCTCCCATTCTCACCACGTTTCCCTTATTCCTTCTCTCGCTAGGTCTGAACACGAGGACGACGCTTCGGGCACTGCCGTAGAGAGCAGTCCGGCCATCGTGAAGGAGGAAGACGAGGTCAAACAGGAAGAAGTTCAGGAAGAAGAGCTCGATATTTCGTAAGTTTTGCTATTCTAACCTCTCTTTCTCCCTTGTTTTGACCTCTCGACGAGAGCAGAAGAGCATCCGCATCGACGCTATTTAAGACACTCGACTTCGTTTACGGTCCCAATCAGCGGATGAAAAACCGTACCATTCCCAAAAATCCTTTCACCACACGCTTTCCTCGATTCCCATCCATCCGCGACCGCCTGGCCCCTCACCCGCTCGACGATAATTCCTGGAAGCTAGACATTCAGAACCTCACTTTACCTCCTCCCCCCCACTTGCTCACTCTCGACAACGGCAACTCCATCTTCGATGTCAACTTCGCGAGGTCGGGCGGCGGAGACCGGTATGAAGGAATCAAATTCAACGATATCGGCGGACTGACGATACACACGCTTGATGAAAAGAACTGTAAAGTATGCTTTACAGGATGGCAATGTCCTGCCCCTAGTCCGGGAGAACCGTTCGTCTATCTCTCACGGGTCTGTTGGGGAACCCTCAACGCGGAGGCGATGATAGAGAAGGGTCGACCATTCTCGATGTTCTTCGGTAGTGGATCTTCTCATCAATGGCGTTACCGAGGTGAAGTAGAGGTGTTTCAACACGCCGAAATCTCTCCGGAAACTTTCGCTCAAATGGGATCGGAGGAGAAAACGCAATGGATCGACTACTTCCGACTGGAAAACGTGTTTTCCCGGACTTCCATCGACGAGGCTGAGCAAACGCCAAACGAGTTTTTCACCAAACTATCGTCTCCTCGCGAAGAACTTCCTCGTGAAAAACTCCCTGGTGATGGACTTCGGATCAGTATTCTAAGGGTCGTAGGATACGATGAAGAGCGGATTAACACTTGGTTAACTGCACGAAACGAGAGGGTCAGGCAGATGGCTGAGAGGGACTCGAGGTCGATTGAAGTGAAGGGAAACAGAGCGAATCGCAGATCTGGTGCGTCTTGTCAGTCTCAATGTCTCGCAGCGTGTATAGCTTACTTTTCCGGTTACTCGAGTAGCGGGACCCGTTCCGGAGGATAGAAAACCTTCAAAGAAACTCAAAACTCGAGCACGATGAGTTATGAATTTTGAAATTCTAGCTTTCCATCGTATTTCCGCCCGAGTCGCCCTACGAGCGGAGAGATGATGAGAACGGGATATACAACGAGAGAGTGAGGAGAGAAGCAGCGAAAAGAGCGAGAGAACTCCGTTGTTGCGAACTTCGAACTTGCGAAAATCGACGTCCATTCCCCCCCACTTTCTGTTCGACCACACTTCCGTCTCACACTCGCTCATGGCAGCAGATCTTTCAAACGATAAACTCTCAATGGTAGCACTCTGGCTCGTAGCTCCTCCATCCTCTCCAACCGAATCTAGTTGAGTCAAAATCTTTAATTCATCATCATTCCATCTCGAAACTCACTTGAACTAACGCGACGTTACCATCTGGAGAACTCTCGAACTTGATAAATCAACTCTCTGAAGAACACACCACTCCAAAATTTCATCCACACGTTACTTTGTTGACTAAACTACCACTCTCACCTTCTCTCATCTCTGACGTATCTAAAACTCTTTCTACCTGGAAGAAGAGAGACCACCAAAAGGAATCTGTACAAGCACCGTTTGAACTAGAGTTTGAAAATCTAGGTACTAAAGCCAAAGATTCAAATTATTTTCAATACCTTTTCGTTAAAATTAGATTATCTAGTCAATTAACTAGTTTACGTAAACTAGTTAGGGAGGAATTGATTCCTGAAGAATTTAGGCGAGGTGATGATGATTACTTCCCACATTTGAGTTTGATGTATGGAACGGATTCGATTCAAGATGGGAGGATCGCGGAAGAGATTATTGAGAAATTAGAGAATCAAACTGGGAGGAGGAAAGATTTCGAAGGAGGACAAGAAGGAGAAGGACGAAAGTATGAGGTTTCAGGAGGGGTAGAAAAATTCGAAGTCGGACAAGTTTGGTGCGTTCGATGCGAAGGAAAAGTAGAGGATTGGGAAGTTTTAGAAAAAATTCCTCTCTAACCGTTCATTCAAGTGAGAAGTAAGTCAGTTTCCCTATTCCCCTCTGAGACGAGACGTAACGACGAGGATTAATGTCTCGTCGCTGTCGCTGTTCTTGCAGTCAAACGAGAAGAAGCACAACTTTCCAAAGATGCGAAAACATTTCGATTTTCTGAATCTCGATTCTGATTCTTTCAGTTTCCCTCACTCTCTTTCGTTCGGAACAAGCTCGAAACTCGAAACAATCGACGAAGTGGAAGGAGGGTCCAACGGGAACTGAGCTGTCGACTCGAGGAAGAAGAAAGAATTGGAAAATAGGATCAATCATGTTTGGTCGAGGTCGAGCAGGGAATAGGAACTTCGACGTAGCTTGTGAGCGTGGTGCATGTCAGGGTGAACAAGGGATGTTGATAGTTCGGTTGTGCATTGAATCTTCGCAGGGCTACTAGTATTAAGTTCTGTTCCGAATAAAATGCGAATCTCAAATTCCTTGACCTCTGAGAATCGCTTCTGGTTGTTTTCCAACGTTCGATAGAGGTGTGAGATACACGAGTGCTACCACACGAGTTGAAAGGAAAGGGAAGTCGCAGCCTCGTTCCTCAACCTTCCTCTTCTCTTCTTAAATCCAACCTCCGATTTATGGTCAAAGCGACTCGAGGTGCGCAAACACACAGGCACTACACACTCTATCTCCCTATGTCGAACTGACCATAAGCTCGCTTCTCTTTTACCTAGGAGTTCTCATCACTTGGTTCGTTCCTTTCCCCTCCTCTACTATCTGTCTCTCTTGTCTACTCCAGACTAACCTTGTCCACCTTCCCTTACTTCGAACTGCTACTCAGTGACCCAGCAGTGAAACAAATCTTACTTCAACTAGACGAATCAGTTACTCTAGGTCATCGATTCATTATCGCAGATTTAGACGACACTCATTTATTAATCTCTCCAGATTCAGTAGATCGAGTCCAAGAAGAGTTGGAATTGGAATTGGAAAAAAATCATTTCGCTCAAGGTGGTGAAGAAGAATAAACCTTGAAAATCAATAAATAAAAATAATGGGAATCGGACCTGAAATACCTCTTCATTTACTCAAAAGAGGCGAAAGTGAGGTTGTCAGTACAGAGGGAAACCAGGAAACTGTAGAAGAAGATTCAGATTCAGATTACACTCCAGATTTACCACCTGAATTACTCAGAGCTCGCAACAATCCATCTTCCTCCTCCTCTTCCACTTCTACTTCTACTTCGAAAGTGATAGCTGGACCTCAATTACCACCTCACTTACTAGCATCTCGACCAACAACAACAACATCAACAACAACTGCACCTTTTCCATCAAATTCAGAAGATTCAGATGATGATTTCGGACCTGGACCTCTACCACCTCCCCTCGCCTCTCACAATCAACCAGAAGAGTCAACACTGAACGAAGGAACCAGAGCATTCTTGGAAAGGGAAGAGAGACAGAGGGAAAAAGAAAGGTTAGAAAAAGAACGAGTTTTGAACAAGAAACCTCAGAGAGAAGAATGGATGTTGGTACCTCCTAAAGAAATGGATTTGATGTCTAGTAAGTCTTTCATTTCTCTATTCTATTAAACTTGTGTGTTGTCTCGATCAAGTGTTTTCTTCCTTTCTCTTGATTGAATCGGTTTTTTTGATTTTGCTGTTTTTAGGTATCGATCCAACTAAATTGAAATCTCGTTCGTTTCAATCTGGACCTAAAGCACAAAAATCTACTAGACCTGGTGGTATAGGAGGAGACGATGGACCGAACCTGTGGACTGAAACTCCTGCAGAACGTCAACAAAGGTTACAAGATGAAGCATTGGGTAAAAAAAGGAGAGCAGAGAACGCGAATCCAGAGGAAGAAGATACGGAAGAGACTAGGAGGAAGAGAGCTAGGGATAGGAGGTTGAAAGAAGAAGTAGAGAGACATAATTCGAAGAGTAGGAAAGAGAGTTTGGTAGATCAACATGAGAAGAAGAAGAGTAAATCTTCTGCTGGCAAACGAAAGGGCCAAGAAGAAGAACCTCAAGGTTGGGACAGGGATAGAGACATGTCTATAGGTGGTAGATTGATCGACGATGGCAAGAGGAAACAAATGATTAAAGATGCCAAAGGTCTAGGAGGCAGATTCGGTAGTTCTGGATTTATGTGATATGAAACATGCACTGCCTGTTGTTGCTCTCGACAAGCTCGGTTCGGTTCGGTACGAACGCTCCCTGTCAAGCGAGATGCGGTTTTCGCATCAACATGAAAGGTGCTTTGTCTCGACGAACGCTCTCTCGATTTGTGCAAGTTTTCCCCCTCGTCGCGAGACCCGATCATTCTTTCACGCTCGCGCGCGATACCCGGTTGCTTCAAGTGTCGTAGCTATCATCGATTTTACAACGTCTTGACGCTTGACGGTCCCTCTCATTCGCAGAAGGGAAAGAAGTGATCACAGTCTTTGTCTTGCTTTGAGTTTGGTTTTTCGAAGTTTCTCCTTGTTTCTCGGAGAGAGGAAGCTTGAAAAAGAGGTTTATTTTTTTCACACTACAAATTCCTATACACCTTTCTCTACTCGACACCTAAAATAACCCTTGAGGATGTTTTTAAGCGCGACCAGCGGCAGCGACAGCTCCGACGGCAGTGGGGCTATCAACAAAAGTCATTGGTTGAAAAAATGGGTCAGTTGAAGGAAACCGAAAGGATGCGAGTGATTCAAATGAACTTACGAAACCTTCTTGCCGTCCTTGTTGAAGCGGACACGGGGAGGAGGAGCACGGTTGCGACGACCCTCAACGGAACGAACGCGAACGACGTGGGCGTGGATGGCGCAGGAGATGCAGTAGTGAATCTTGAGGTAGAGCTTGGGGAGAACGTACTCTACACAAAATTGTCGGGTAAGAGTGAAGAGTGAAGAGTGAGTGAACTGTCTCTCTCTCGAGTTTCCTCCGAGTTGAATGAGGATGTAATAATAACTTACCAGGGTAAACAGAGGCATCGGAAAGATCACGGATGGCAGCAGTCTCGACCATGTTGCGGACAGTGAAACGGCGGACAGCCTTGTCCTGAACAAACAAACAACCGGGAGATTCGGGTTAGTTTTCGGAATTCCAAAACGATGAGACGAGAGAGAACAGAGGGGTTTTCGACTAACTTTAGGGCACATACGAGAGCAGTTGGAGCATCGGATGGAGGCGACGTGGCCACGGCCGTTCTTGTTGCGACCGCCGGATCTTCTCTTCTTCGTCACTGAAAGCAGGCAGGAGAGCAAGAGAGATGAGAGTCAGTTTCGAAACGTTCGTTTTCTGTAGGGATTCAGTTTCTGTTTCTTATTCTGTTTGAGAGCGTCGTACTGCTTATAAGTTATATGGTGTTGAGATGAGATGAAGTGAGATGAGAGAAGTTGGTGAGTGGTGGTGAAAAATGAGGGTGAGACCGGTCGAGTCGATTCTGCAACGCTTCAATCCTAACTCGTTGTACTATATCCTCCTGTTACTAGCTCTAACTGTTCGCCGCCATCATCCCTCGAGTCTTCCCACGGTTGAATCCCGAGTGTTGAAAACCCCCTTCTGCACTGGAAAAAACTTGATCTTGGAACTTTTGAATCGATAGTTTCTAGTGTCGATAGTTGTTCTGGCCTGGTTGAGTATAGTAGCTTACTGTTGACAGACGGGTTACTTGCTTGCTTGAAAGGGCGAGAAAGTGACGAAGAGAGAAAAAGAAGAGCCGCCCTCTCTCCTTTGAAAAAGTCTCTCGCTCGTCTTTTCTTGAACAATTTCTTCTCTTCTCGTTCTTTCCTTTGAACGGCTAGAGTAAACTATTCGTACTGTACAGTATACGCTCCATGCAGAGATAAATACACAAAGTTTCTGGCACAAGTTTCTGCTATTTCTTTTTTCGTTTTTCGCGAAAAAACCCTGTACGTGGAACTCGTCTGGTTACTCGATACTACGATCTCGAATCTGTAGCAATGAATTTCCAGAAGAAGTAGACTCAGTGTGTTTTGCGAAGTTGATGGAGAAAATAAACATTTTGAATCGCCTAGCTTTCGTCACACTCTCTCACTTCTCATAGACGGCTCCCCTTCTCGTACAAGTCGTGCACAGCTGTACATTCTCAATTCTGCACTACTCGCAAACCGCATCTACCATTCTCAAGCCTTGAACGATTCGATCTCGAAATTTCACTCAACTTTGGCAGCGTCAACAAAACAACCACTGTACCTGCACCTTCCTCCTTCTCGAACGCAAGAAATAGAGTAACTGATAGTTTTGTACAGGCGACCTAGATGGCTTCTTCGTCATCAAATAGGATGCCAGGTACAACCGGAGGAGAAGATGCCTTTCGACCTCCTCAGCAACAACCTCTCACTCGTTCAATGTCTAGGCGTTCAAGTTTGGCACTGTCTAGTCTAGCAAACCAAGATCATTCGATATCTGCCCCTTCGAGCCATCGATCGTCTCTACCGACTGCTCGCCGAATCGGATCTCACTCGACCAGTTCAACGACTTCCTCCACGATGCCTCGAACTCGTTCTTCTACTTCTCTCGCGACCCGTTCGAGTTCTCTCACCGGCAAGAGTGCAGTATCGAACCTATCAACTTCTCGAGCTCGACGCGTCCTTTCAGAAACTCATCAAACTTCTTCCTCTTCTTCTGCTTCTTCTTCTTCATTCAACATTTCGAACCGAGCAGGAATCAAGAGATCAGTTTCAGCTTCCATCTCGTCATCTATTCGATCACCACCTCGTCAGGGAGTCAGGAGGTACAGTCGTGCAGAAGCTGGTGGGTTGACGGGGTTCGGTGTCGTGAAAGCAGGTCCTAGAGTAGTTAGTCCGGTTAAACTCGAGAGGGAATCGAATCTAGGTCGACTCGAAGGAGGAGGAGTGACAACTAGTGGTATCAACGATCCTTACTCGACATCGTTCCAGAGACCTACTTTCAGCTTTGAATCGAAACCGTCAGAATCGCAAATGGAACCTCGAAGGGGAGGAGGAGGAGGAGGAAGAGGAAGTGGTGGTTTCGCCATCAGAGAAGATACGAAGGAAAATGACGAAGATGAACTTTACCTACAATCACCACGCAAAGTCGTCGGTCCTTTCTCTGCTTCAAAACAACCCCTTTCGCCCAACAACAACCAAATCTCGTCATCTCGTCCTCCTCTATCACCCTTGAAATCAGCCTCCGCTGGTTCGAATCCGGCTTCTCCGCTCAAGCGACGACCGGCGCTCGAAGGTGATGAGAACGTGGATCTCGACCCGACGACCACTCTCCCAATTCGACCCTCTTCTCCAGTTCGCGGTGCACTTTCACCACGAACTCTCCTCAGGAGCGGAGGTTACGACAATAATGTACCAGCTCAAACTCTGCGACGGACGAAACCTTCTCGCAAGATTGACGAGGTCGAGTCTTCTTCCGATTCGGACCAAGATGATGAATTCGATTTTCTCAGTCCTCGTAAGAAAGCTAAACTCCCACCGACTTCCTCTTCGAAGATGACTATGCGTAATGCACCCCCTCGCTCAGCTTCAACGATCACCTCGAGATTGGGTTCTTCAAGTTCTCATCTCGCGAGAGCGAGACCTTCAACCGGATCTTCCAACATGACCTCGACTTCGACAAAGACGATCGACCGTTCTCAACTCCTTCGCAGTCCACCTCCAAAAAGAACTATCACCACTCTTCCAACCTCGTCGACACTTCCCACGGCTAGACCTTCACTCTCCTCCGTCCCGATGCAACGAACCGCTGGTCGGTCATTCCCTCTTCCTTCCTCTCTCCCTCCAGTACCTTTCCCTTCTTCTTCATCGGTGTCTTGTCAGCCACTCCGACCAGTCGCTCATTCTTCGCAATCTCTCGCTCAACCTCGACCTGCAATCAACAATCTTTCTCTCCCAGCTTCCTCTTCTTCCTTTGCCCTCGCTCATGAAACGACCACCACCTCCTCCTCCTCCTCTTCGACAATCGCCGCACCTCTCTCTCGTTTACCTCGACGAATCTCAAACGAACACTCTCATTCGAACCTTGCAACAATGCCTCCTCCTCCTCTACCTCCTCCCTCCGCGCCTTCCGCTCTCCTCGCTCGATCAACTTCTCCAACATTCAACAACAACAACAAAGTTGACCCTTCCATCTCTCTCATGTCGATCGACGAATCTCAAGAAACTTCTTTCTGTGTCGGAGACGTCTCGACCATTTCTTCGAGTACGACGACGAGCGGGTCCTCACGTTCAGAAGAAACTGCAAAGAGGTTGGCGAATTTACAAAACATGTTGAGTCGTTTACAAATGCCTAGGAAATCGGTTGGAGGAGGAGGAGGAGGAGGAGGAGGATCAGCAGGAGCGACTAGTAGGAGGAGTAGTATCGAGAGTGGAAACTCTTCTGCTGATGGATCGACATCAATGTCTCGTCAGAGAGGCTCGTCTGTCAGTCGTCTACCTTCAGCAGCTCCTCGACCGAGAGGTGGAATAGTCGATACTTCCAGTTCTTCTACTTCTCTCCGACGAACCCCCTCAATCAGTTCCGCTCCCTCCTCTTCTTCTTCTTCTTCTTCTTCAGTTCGTCGAATCAGTTCATCATTCTTACCTTCTCAGTCTTTCGACATGCCCTCGACGTCGACGTCTACCATGTCGGCGGATACCTCAATTCTCGAGAACATAGACGCCGAGGAATCGACTACCCAAGTTTTCTCGGAACCTACAATCAAAGTTCAAGAGAATTCTAGTACTAGTCTTACTGCTTCTCCGAGTGTTTTGAAAGGGGTAGTAGCTTTCGTTGATGTCAGAACTGGAGATGGTGATGATTCGGGAATGATTTTCGTAGACATGTTGAAAGGGATGGGAGCGAGAGTGAGTTTTTCTCTCTCCTTCTTCTGTCGAAAAGTGCATTTTGGTCTAACCTCGGAATTCGTGTACTTTGTCCCAAAAAAAAAAAGGTGACAACTCGACTCTCCTCTTTCACTACTCATGTAGTCTTCAAATCCGGAAAACCTTCAACTCTTCAATACGTTCGATCTCGTCGCGCTTGTCCCCCGGTCGTAGTGGGAATCGCTTGGGTAGTCAAATGTGCCGAGATTGGTCAGAAAGTAGACGAGAAACCTTTCTTGGTAGTCGAGGAGAAGAAAGAGGTCGAGAAAGAGAATAGTTTGTTTGCGATCGGAGCTGGAAAAACTGTTCCTGCTCAGAAGGTAAGTTCTCTTATTCCCATTCTGATCTGATTCGGGTCTCCATTGCTAATTCGGTTGAGTGTCTATAGCGTCGTCGCTCGATGGAACCGAAAGCTCTTGCAGCCTTGAACAGTTCGACAAGCTCGATTGGATCTTCAGGATCAGCTCGTGAGTCAATCACTACTCCGGTGTCTTCTGGCCCTTTATGGATCTGACATCCGATTTTGTACTCGCCGCGGTAGTCACGGAATCTATCGCTGCTTCTCTCGCACGAGCTCGCCGTCGGTCTCTCCGATACGCCCCAAAAGTAGGTTCACCTCTCGTCAATCGCGTCTTTGTCATGCCCGACAACTCTCGAGAAGAAGATGAAGAAGAAGAAGACGAGTAAATCTGCAGGATCCATCGCGTTCGCTCCCCCCCTCCCTTTTTCGCCGGTCTTTCTCTGTCACATTTTGATTCATTCAGCAATCTCCATTCGCTTCATTCATACACCTCGTTCTCCTTCCATGTATCACTCCCTCAGTTTTCCTTCCCGTTACCCTTTCGTCCATGTCTCTAGTTTCTGTCAACACATTCAACTCTCACAAATCATTCTTCTTCGTTCACATCCGTTTTAATTTCTTGGCTTTACTCTCCTCTTGTTCTCTCTTAATGACATTCAATCCTTTCCCTTCAGGTGCCTGTGAAGTCTCGGCGAGACCCTCAAGCAAAATCGAACTCGAAGAAATTGCGAGAGCGAGATTCGAAACCGTGCTCGTTTCGCAACTACTTCGGCCCAGTACGTGCTGTAATGTGATTGCTCACTTGCAATAAGCCGTCAAGGTAGTTCTCGGAGTGCAGATACGCATACTTTTCTGAACCGCGAGTCGTATCAGCTCAGTTTCGTGGCTTGTGCTTTAGAATGGCTGAGGCCCCGTTTTTCTCTCTCATCGAAAAGCTACGCCTTTGCCTGAGTAGCAGTCAGTAGTGACTCTATATGGGACCTAGGCCTTTGTAATTTGCTGCGGATCCCGCCACAGGTCCGGAGTCCAAGTAAACATTGGTCGCATTCTCGCTAGAGTCGAAGCGCTCGTTCAGGAGTTGCATGCTTCTGGGAGTCATTCTTCCCTAGTCAGAATGCAAGCAGGAGTTTAATTCGGTCTCCGAAGCTTTGTCCGGAACCGCTGCACATTTGCGCTTGTGAAAGCGAGGGTTCCTTTTGCTTTTGACGCGAAAAGTACCTCGAGCAGTTTCGAGTGAACTGATTGGCATTGATTTGGTCGAGACCTGTGCTTACAGTAGGTGCACCAAGTGGTTCGAGAAGACAGAGAGAGCCACTTCAAACTAGCAAAAAGTGGTGGTAAAATTCGGGGGAATCTGCGATCTCTCTCTCTGCACGGCTTCGCATTGCTCAAACCTTGACTTGTAGGGGTCTGAGATATAGAAGAATACTGATTAGTACAACGACAAGGTGGATCCTACAGAGGAGAAACGCTTCCGTTTCTCAAATCTAGCTCAATCTTCAATTGACCACTTGTTGTCCTGGGAAACCGAGTCAACGATCAGCTGCATTATTCTGAGCAAGTAGGTGACAGTCAAAGTACTTTGTAGATCTTATTCTGTAGAAAACGAATAGTCAGCTTATCGTCGATGCGTCAAAACGGGAGAAAGGAGAAAAGAAGCAGCTCACTTTCTCGAGTATACATTTCCCTTCTTTGTACTTCTGTGACGAATCGGGAGATACAAACTGATGGAAGACGACCGAAACGAGAATCAGTCCCTCTGTGTTGTTAGTGCGAAAGGAGAAAGAGAAAAACTTGAAATCTCACGTATTTCCAACCTAATTCTGTCCGACAACCTGAACAAGATATCGCTATACTCACCTCCTTCGTACAAATTCAGTACGACATGCTCGGCGAACATTAGGAATGACTCACGAGCGATAACGTGTCTTCCAGAGATTAAATTTTTGGAAGCTTTTTCACCGATTTCTACGTTGAACCTATTCTCCTCTTTTCAGTTTCTCGAACAACACTCTTGAAGAGTTAGAGTACTTACACGCTTCTCAAGAGGTAAGCAGGACCTGAACTACCTTGGAAAGAACGAGAAACCAATTCATCTTGGAGTGCCAATTCGAGCGAACAACAGGAACAACGGAAAGTAGGAACGTGAGGAGGTACGAAAGTATGATTGTCTGATCGAGTGACAGTTGTCGTTGCTGCTGTCGAAGTAGACATCGAAGTCGGAGAGGGAGAGAGAGAGAGAGAGAGAAGTGGTGCACCATTTTCTGCTTAGGGGGGGACGACTCTCCCTCGTTCCCTAGTCAGTCTCGTAGGAGGCCTTTAGTACATTTCATATCGTACGTTTTGAGGAGAGACACGGTCAGAGCGCTCTCGTCGTTTCTCGTCTCTCAAAGATGAGCTCGAAATAATTTCGTTCGCTCCGACTAAGCCTACCGGCTACCAGAGCTATGACGGCACAGAAGGAGAAGACAAGTTGGATATCGACAAAGAGAAACTAGCTCAAGAATGGAAGGATAAAATGATATCTACTAAAAACGAAATGAAATGGATATGAAACTTGGTAACGGGTAGAAGCAAAAGACAACAAGGAGAAGGAAAAGTTGGAGCCAAGTGTACATGCAGACAGCAGGAAGAATCACGAAGAGCGAGAGACAGGGATCGAGAGAAACAGAGGTTCCTGTCTATCGACCTTGAGATGACGATTTTCGAAGACTTTGTTTGAGATTATCGAGGACCATCCGTTGTTTCTCACACTCCTCTACGAGGGATCTCAATTGCTTTGGAGTTTCGTGAATCGAGCGACCGAGTTCTAGGGCTGATCGAATCGAAGAAAGTCGAGAGTGGAGGACTGCGTAGGGAGCGTAGAGTTCGTAGAATCGAGAACGGATCAAGGAGGAGTTCATCGTGGGAGATGATGATGATGATGATGAAGGGGGCATGACGGAGAGGTTGTTTGCGTGAGAAGGAGCGGCAGGTGGTCGAGTACTGTTCGAAGGTGTCGAACGAGATTTCGTATCTGTCGCTGTCGTATCAGCAACGTCGTCTGAATCCGAAGAATACCATCGACTGGTTTCTTGTTTCTTTCGTTTCTTAGTTTTCTCCTTTTCCTTCTCCTTTTCCCTAGCTCGATCCCTTTCTCTGTCTTTTTCTCTTTCTTTCCCACTCGGTTCCCTACTCCTAGCCTCCAAGGATGATCTGTTTGCACTAGTCGAGGATATATGCCTCCCTTCACTTTCAGAAGCTGTCGAAACGACTTTCTTGACGATAGTTTTGATAGGTATCGATGGTGAAGAACTAGCTTTTCTGTCCTTCTCCCTATCTCTTGAAGAAGAAGATTCTTTCGTCTCGACCGCCAAGCCGTTCAATAGTTTCCTCTTCTTCTTCGCGTTGTTCATACGTGTGTTCTCCGATTCTGCTTCCTCCTGCTGATGCCTATCGTCGTTCCGCGTCAAATCCTCGTCGACTTCTCCCTCCGCATCAACATCTCCAGCTTCCTCTTCTTCTTGTTCTTCGCTTTCGTCTCTCTCTTTCTCTTTCGCCTTTCCCTTCCCTTTCAGTTTGGATCCGGTCACCGTCGTAACAGAGGAAGCAGACGACGAAGTAGTTCTCCCGCTCGATTTCTTAGCTTCCTTCCTCAAACTCTCTCTCCCTTTCATAACTCCCCCTCCTCCAGCAGCTCCAGTGGAAACTTTCTTTGTTGTCGGAAGGTTCGATGTATCTGTTGTTGTTGTTGATTGATCTTTCGAGGAGGGAGGAGGAGGAGCAATCAAGATTGATTCAGGTGAAGTACCTAAAGTACTAGTATTCGAAATCGCTGAACTGAGAGGTTTGGAACTTTCTGAACTAGTACTACTACTTCCCGAGTTTGAAGAGGTAGAAGAAGAAGAGAATTGTCGAACTGGTGGATTCGCAGCAGAAGTCGAAGAAGAAGGAGGTAAAGGAAAGGGGAGTGGAAGTTGTGGAGAAGCTATCGGAGTTGAATGGTTTGAAGACACATCAGAAGAGGAGGAAGAAGACGTTGAAGTGCGTGGTTTCTTTTCTTGTTGTTGTTGTTGGTGAGCGACGATCGAGGAAGGGAGTGAACCTTTACCGATTCGGAAACTCGATGTAGAGGAAGGAAGAGGAGGAGGTGGTTTCGAAGAGGTAGCGACTAGTCGAGAAGGGTGCTTGGTTGTCATGGTCGAATGCGTGGTGGTGGAGGAGGCAGAGGCTGATCTGGATTGAGGGGATGAAACTGAGAGTTTCGAAGAGGAAGAAGAGGCCAATCTCCCTCGTGAGAGAGAAGAGGGACGAGAGTTTGTAGGTGCCGAATCTAGTAGCACAGCCCTGGAGTCGATATACCATCAGAGGTGAGTACGAATTCCCAGAGGAAAGGAAAAGGAGGGTAGAGCTTTACTTTTTACTTTCTTTCTCCCTCTCTTCTTTCTCCCTACTAACCCTCAAATTCATGCTGGCCTTCTCCATCCTTTCTTTGACGGATTCGCTCTTGAGTGAGGCTTTATGTGTAACGGTAGCTATAGGTTGTAAGTCTCTCGAAGCTGGAGCGACCTTCCAAATTTCTGAATGAGCAGGTTCCGGTGTGAGATCTAACGGATGTGAGACCCCATCGATCAGGATAGCCTACCATCTCGAGTTTGTTTAGTCCTATGAGAAAGGGAGAAGGAGAGCGAGAGGGGGGGGGGGGACAACTCAACTGGTTGTTTGCCAGGTCTCAAATCCAATTGAACTTTCCCACCTCCCTGCAAACCTTTATGTTTTACCAACTCTACCAACTGTGACAATACATCTTGGTTCAATCTCAACTGAATAGCCCGTTGTCCTCCTCCTCCTTTTCCTCCTCCCGATTCGGCTGCGGGGGAATCAACGAATCGAGAAGAACTAGTCGAAGGAGAGTCGTTCGAGTTGAAAGGTAATACACGCCGTGGATGAGAAAGGTCGAGAGGCATTATCCACCGTCTGCTCCCTTGCTCTCGAAGGACGCTGGGATCTGAGAAGAATTAAAGTTCCGGGGTTTCGAAGATAAAGGCGAAAGGGGTCGGGAGAGAGGGAAGGGAGAGAAGGAGGACACAGTAGTTGACGTAGTTCGTTGATTGATTCTTGCTCAATTCGGTCGTAGTTGTACAGGGTGATTGAAACAGAGAGACTGCAGCTGTGGAACGATTCAACTTTCCCTCGCGTCGAATCCGTCCACAATCTCGGCGTAGTCAATTCCCCATCCTGTGGGCTCGCACAGACTGCACTATATCTATGATACGATAGTACATTTTGGACTGTCAAGAGTGCTGTCGTGTCATTGTGTCGTGTCTCAGAATTATCTCCGGTCGATCAGGCTCAGGGAGACGTTGCCATCTCTCTCTTCCGCTCTCACCAACTTGAACCTCGACTTATCCGCGACAAGTTTCATTCAGATTTACTTTGTGACAGAAGCCGAACTTTGAAACGCCCGAGTTCTGATCTGGAAGCCGTTTCACGACCACCCACCTCATTCCCCTGACTACATCACCAACCCTCGTCCTCTTCTTGAATCAACCTCCGTAATTCACAATGCCAGCTCCACAACAGTCTTATGATATGCTAGCAAAGGTGAGCTTTCTAATAGACTTACTCGGGTCGTTTGAAACCGACATGCACCGCCAAAAACCTCCTCTCGATTTCTCTCTCTCTCTCTCTATAGCTGAAACTGACTCTCTTGTTGCGATTGCGTGTGGTGTTTAGATGCTACTCATCGGTGATTCCGGTAAGGTCCCTTCTCTCACTCCCTCTTTCCCTTCCCCTCCCCGTTTCCCCCTCCCCTTCGTGGAGCCCTCGACTTCACTCTCCTCTCCCTCTCCTCCTTGCTTCTCCCTTCCTCTGTTTGTGGGAAGAGAAAAGTCCTCAACTGATACGATTTTCCACGCGAATTCTCCAGGCGTGGGTAAATCTTGTTTGTTACTTCGATTCTGCGATGATGCTTGGACTCCTAGTTTTATTACTACTATCGGTATCGATTTCAAAATTAGAACTATCGAACTGGAAGGTAAACGTATCAAGTTACAAATCGTAAGTAAACAATTCCTACCTCCCTCCTTCGAGAAGAAAGAAGCGAGAACCCGGAAACTGATTTTATTCCTTCATTACGATTGATTGATTGATATATCTTGTAGTGGGATACGGCAGGACAAGAAAGGTTTAGAACTATTACTACAGCTTATTACAGAGGTGCTATGGGTATCTTGTTAGTTTATGATGTTACCGATGAGAGAAGTTTCAACAGTCAGTAGTTTTTTTCTTTTCTTTTCTTTTCTCCTGTTTCTTTCTCTCTCTCTCTCTCTTTCCGGAAAAAATGAAACTAATCCGCTCTTCGAGAGAATTCTCTCCAGACATTCGTACTTGGCATGCAAACGTTGAACAACATGCTTCAGAAGGAGTCAACAAGATTCTGATTGGAAACAAATGTGATTGGACTGATAAAAAGGTATTGGAAACAAACAAACAAAACTCCCTTTCACCTTCCCCGAATAATATGAATAGGGATAAGGGTACTGACGACACTCTCGGAAAAATGTAGGTAATCACTGAACAACAAGGACAAGAGTTGGCGGATGAATTGGGATTGAAATATTTAGAAACTTCTGCTAAATCCAATATCAACGTTGAAGAAGCTTTCTTTGCTCTAGCGAGGTAAAAAAATAAAACGCTTCCTTTCTACCTCAGAAGATCTAGCACTGACCCAGATTGAATTTCGAAAAAAACAGGGACATTAAAGAACGTTTAATCGATTCAGCACCTGGAGGTGGAGCAGGTGGAATCGGTGGAGCTAAACAAGGTGGTGGAAACAGTTCAATGAGTCTGGGTCAAGGTCAATCAGGTGAAACCAAGAGTGGATGCTGCTGAACGACACCAGCAAGAGAATCATTCTTTCTCTTTCGACCTCCATTCTTGTTATTTCTGCTCTTCCTCTCCCTTTCTTCTCTCACTCCCATACTCTCATTTCCATCTGACACAGTTACCCGCACCACTTGCTTTGTTCTTTCTCTCTCTCTCTCGCTCTCTTCTGTCCTCTTTTGATTTATTTCTCCCAATTTTCTTTTCTCTCTCTCTCTCTCTCATCATCTTCTCGTTTTTAGTTTTGTGTAATAATTCACATCCTTCATTGCTTCAATTTTGAGAGGGAAACAAAGAGAGCTTATTCCCTGAAGAAACAGAAGTCTTAAGTCTTTCCCCGTCTCTCTATTCTTCTCCACTTCGACAATCCGAATGGAACAGTCAGCAGCAGCAGCAGCAACTGCTTCTTTCGATCAATTAGGTTTCTTCTTGCTGACCGACTTACCTAAAGGTTCTGAATTTGGTTTAGATGGACAATTTTGGAACGTTAATCGATTCAACGTCAGTCTAACAAATCTCTGTCTCTCTCTCTCCCGGTTCGGACGCTAACTTCTAAGATAGTGGCTCTATAGGGAGTTAAATTGATTCCAGAAGGTTTACATTTGTTTGTCGTCTCAAGTTCGAGTAGTAACTCGATCAACAATCATTCGATTGACAACAAAGATGATCAACAGAAAGGAGCAGCAGGAGGTTTGGGAGTTAGACATGGGTTATTGAAGTTCTATCATGGTTCAACAACAACAACAGGAACGGGAAGAGGGGAAATTGTGGTAGAGAAATGGGATCGTTTAAATGAATCTTTAACTACAGGAAATTACGAAACGATTTCCTCTACTACTACTACTACAACGAATCAAAAAAGTCCAACAAGGAGGAGGAGGAGGAGGAGAATTTCGATAGATAGCAGTCCAGAAGACGAGGTAATAGTTTCAAAAGACTATTTAAAATCTCTAGATCCTACTTTGGCACCTTACCCTTCTTCTCTAGACTCTGAACCCGTTACCGAATGGAACAACTTGAGTCGATACGTTACGGAGAAAACTTTAGCTAGAGTGATCGGTGTGGATGAGAGAGGAATTGCGAGAGTTGATGCACTTTTAGAAGGTTGGAGAGAACGGGATGAGTTGGTACAAGCTACGAATCGGCAGCGAGAGGATGGAGACGACTTGGAAGGGCAGAAGGGAGAAGGGAGATCGTTTTGGGGAAAAAAGAGACCGAAAGATGAGGCTCAAGTGAGAGAAGTTTTGGACGAAGATGAAACCGAGGAGGATCAAGCAGAAGAAGATGAAGAAGGATTGAGGTTCCTCAAATTTGATGAGAAGAGGAGTTGGCCTCTTGGTTCTGTAGGACAGGAACTGACTAGATGGAGTACAGATAAAAGTTGGCAGTTGAGCAATCTCGTACAGACTCAACTCGATCGAGGTGAGAGTGAATGCTCTCTCCCGAAGTCAAACTGACAAGCTAATAAAACCTCGCCATTGAGTAGACTCGAAAGAATTACTGGGAGAATTTCAACTATCTTTCATACTTTTCACTCTAGTTTACAACTTTTCATCTCTCTCCACCTACAAATCCCTCTTCTCCCTCATCTGTCGCTCCTCTATTCTCACTCAACCTTCTTCTTCCCGACCTAGCGACCTTTCTCCACAACAAGTTTCATTACTACCTAGTGAAACGACACTACCCTTGTTCGCTTCTTTCCTCTCAGTCCTCGAAGCTCAAATGACTTTCCTAGATTCAAATTTCTTTTCAACTCAACTCCCTTCACTAGAATCTCACCTCTTATCAAACTTGTCTCATTTGCGTCGTTCCTTGTCAGACAGTTCACCAGATTGGTACCGTTTACCGAAAGATTCTCCCGCAAGTTCAATCTGGAACACTCTCGTGACTAGGTGGAATGGAGTGGCAGCGGTCACGATGGAGAAGTTTGGTTGGGAGTTGGGATTGATCGAAGGTAGTAAAGCCAAATATGGAGAATTGAGAACGTCGTCGTCGTCGAGAGGGAATAAAGAAGAAGTTGGAGAGGTACCTTTTGAGGAGTTGGAAGAAGGGGAAGACGCTCCCGTGATCGTGGATCTAGAAGGAGTAGATGAGGATGCACCTATCTTGATCGGTTTCTAAATGAAGTACAATGCTAGCGTTCGACAGCTAGGAGGAGAATTCAAGATATATTTAAACAATTTTCAATTTGAGCGCTTCAAATGATTAGACGCGTCAGAAAGTGCCATTTGACAACCCTTATTAGCTTGTCTAGAGAGAGAACCTTCCTTGCGAAAAGAAAGTCGAGAAAAATCGAGAACGAAACGCGAGAATCGCGTGTTGGCCTTTCCCTCTCCCGAACTCCCGAATCAGTCGCAACGGGGAAGGACGAGAATGTATTCCAAACGACAATCGACCTCTACGCGTTCCATCTCTTCTTTGGCAGGTCCTAACAGTCTAGGAGGAGGAGGAGGAGAAGTTCAATCTCATCATTCCCGTCCACTCAAGTATCCTCACCGGTTAAACTTTTACGAAACACCACCTACAGAAGAGATTACTTTGGAAGAGTTTGAAGTATGGGCTATAGATCGTTTACGTTGTGAGTGTCTCTCTCTCTCTTTCTCCCAAAACGCGTTCACTTTTCATCATTATCTCACGCTCTCTTGCTCGTGTCGATGCAGTGCTGGCGGATATTGAATCAGCACAAGCTAGGAATCGACCTTTTGCAGATATCAAAGCGATAGTAGAGAACCGTTCGAAAGAGTTTATGCCTCTACATTCAACATCATCTAGAATGGTTGATACAGATTCAGAGAGGAAGAAAGATTTGTATTCACATTTTGTTCTGAGGTTGGCATTCTGTAGATCGTAAGTTGTTTTCTTACATTCTCTACTTAGAAAACCATTCCGAAAACTGACGAAAAGGAATGAACTTTTAGGGAGGAATTGAGACAGAGATATCTGAAAGCAGAGAAGGATTTGTTCAGGATTAGGTACGAAGCTGATGAACCAGAAGAAAGGAGGAGATTTATTCATAGTTTGAATTTCGGTTGGGAGAAAGTGAGCAATTTTCGTTTTTTTCTTTTTCTCCCCTTTATAACCATTTCGAAACCTGTTCCGCTAACATAAAATCGATATCTAGGTCGAAGATGCAGAGAAAGAACAACTGAGTGAGATTCTAGCAGCAGCTTCAGGGATCAGACCGGATAGAATGAGGGAAGAATCGTTTTTCAAGGTACTTCTTGTACCTTTTTCGCTACCTCTGTTTTCGAAAGCTGACGGGAAATCTCGATTCTCGAATGTGATGTAGGTCGATTGGACTAAAGTGACGGATCTAGTTGGTCAAAGAAAGGTTTTCTTGAGAGGAGGAAAAGCTTATGTTTCTTCTTCTCAAGAATTCTCGTTAGTCGCTGCAGAATTCGCAAGTCGTTTAGCTCGAGGTCTCGAAGTGAGTTTGTGAATCCCTCCCTCGACTATCTGAGTGGCATTAACGAGACTGTTTTTTTCATCGGGAGTAGTTGACAGCGAAAGCCCTACCGAGATTGGATGAAGATACTCGATTAGTTCCAGTTTTATCTCATTTGTCAATGGGATTCATGGCTGGGATCACTTCTGAATATACTTACTCAACTACGGCAGATGGGGAACAGATCACTGCAGAAATGGTTCAAGATCTATCGAGACAGAGTTTCCCATTGTGTATGAGGAATATGCAAGAAACTTTGAACACCAGTCATCATTTAAAACACGAAGGTCGTCTGCAGTATACTCTGTTCTTAAAGGTGAGTGATCTTTTATCTGATTCGAGCTGGAATCCGTAGAGCTAATAAGTTTTCGACATGAAAAATAGGGAATCGGACTTTCAATCGAAGAAGCTTTAGTGTTTTGGAGGAGATCTTTCTCAAAGATCACCGATAACGTATTTGTCAAAGAGTACAAGTACAACATCCGGCATGCTTATGGTCTAGAAGGTGCTCGAAAGAGTTATACTCCGAAATCGTGAGTTTTTCCCTTTTAGCTCTCTGTCTCTCTCTCGATTTTCGAATGCGAGGAAAGAAAGATTAACACTCTCTTGTCTGTGGTCAATAGATGTACAGCTATCATTACGGGACCCGTTCCGGGTGCAGGTCAATGTCACGGTTGTCCGTTCAAACATCAAGAAGCGAACCTAGTTCCACTTTTACAACAAACCTTACCAAACATTACCCAGTCTGACATCAAAGAGATCACGAAAGCCGCGAAAGAAGGTCACTACCACGTCTCTTGTACCAGAGTGTTTGAGATTCAACATGCTAAATTCGGAGTTTCGAAAGGAGATGGTTGGGGAAACGGAGATAGTGTAGATCACCCGAATAGGTACTTTGACAGGAGTAGACAACTCGTCATAGATTCGCAACCGAAGGCAAAGAAAGAAGAAGAATCAAAGACGACTTCGCAGCTGAAGAAGGAACAATTTATGGAAGTTGATGGTTGATGCTTGGATCTTTCCTGTTGGGTTTATCATTGTCTGGGTCTCTCTTTTGTTTGTTTGCTTCGTTTCTAATGTCCATGTTATATGAAAGCCGCACAGCTTCTCCCTGACTTTCAGATCTCGAGCTCATCTTTGAGAGACGCGAAACGACGAGAGCGCTCTGACCGTGTCTCTCCTCAAAACGTACGATATGAAATGTACTAAAGGCCTCCTACGAGACTAAGCAGAAAATGGTGCACCACTTCTCTCTCTCTCTCTTTGACTCTCTCCCTCTTTCGATGTCTACTCCGACAGCAGCAACGACAACTCTCACTCGATCAGACAATCATACATTCATACCTCCTCGTGTTCCTACTTTCCGTTGTTCCTCTTGTTCTCTCGAATTGGCACTCCAAGATGAATTGGTTTCTCGTTCTTTCCAAGGTAGTTCAGGTCCTGCTTACCTCTTGCGAAGCGTGTAAGTACTCTAACTCTTCAAGAGGGTTGTTCGAGAAACTGAAAAGAGGAGAGTAGATTCAACGTAGAAATCGGTGAAAAAGCTTCAAAGAATCTAATCTCTGGAAGACACGTTATCGCTCGTGAGTTCTTCTTCCATCTACTACTCGAGTGTGACGTACTGAGTCAATGGAGGTGAGAGTAGCGATATCTTGTTCAGGTTGTCGGACAGAATTAGGTTGGAGATACGTGAGATTTCAACTTTTCTTCTTTTTCTCTTCTTTCGCACTAACAACACAGAGAGACTGATTCTCGTTCCCGTCGTCTTTCGTCAGTTTGTATCTCCGGATTCGTCACAGAAATACAAGGAAGGGAAATGTATTCTCGAGAAAGTGTGCTACTTCTCCTTTCTCTTTCCCGTTTTGACGCATCGGCGAGAAGCTGACTACTCATCACTGCAGAATAAGATCTACAAAGTACTTTGATTATTCTTCACTCGCTGAAGATACTGCTGCTGATAGTTGACTCGGTTTCTCAGGACAACAAATGGTCAATCGAAGAATGAGCTAGATTTGAGGAACGGGATCGTTTCTGCTCTTTATTGTCCGTCTTGTCCCTGTGTTGTTGTACTATCCAATATTATTCTATATCTCCGACCCCTACAAGTCGAGGTTCGAGTAATGCGAAGCTGTGAAACTAGGCTGCAGAATTCTCGAAACAAAACCTGCGAATAATTTCTTGTTCAAGCAGTCTCTGTGACACCAGCTCCAGTCAGACCCGGTCTTAAGAAGCGACTCATCGAATCTGAGGAATTGCAGGTGCCGTGAAGATAGCCTCAAAGAGCGCAAGCTAGGTTTCGCAAAAAAAAGAAAGTGCGCAACTACGCGGCAGTTCCTGTCGAACGCCTCATACGTCGTCTGACACACCTATCCTGTGCAGCTGGAACTACATACTTCGTTTAGGGAGGATTGACTGATCCCTCTCGAAGCACGCAACGCCAGCTAGAAACAGGATATCGACAGCTCGATGAAACTGAGATCTGGGCAGGATCTGTAGCGAAGTGCTAGGGAACGAGGGACGCTTCGTCTAGCTACAGAGATGCTCAAGCCCAGAAAGTCCCACACGAAGGCTTTCTCTGAAATTTTCTGAAGGCTTTCTCTGAATTTCTGTGGGACTTTCGGGACTGAGCACTGTCTGTAACCAGACGCTTCCATACGGGGGAGTCACATCCAAACCACACGCGAAGGCGTCTTTCTAGTGAGGAAAACAGGGTCTGAATATCTTGTTGCTTCAGCACGAGCCACGGAATCGAGCTGATTTGACTGGCGGTTGTTATGACTTCACTTGATCCGGCTGTGAAAGCGAGTGTATACTCGAGGCAAAGCGTGCTTGATCGCCTGTACCGAGTGCGCTACATTGCGACGACGACGAGCGAGCGAGATTCCGGAAAATTTCTGTTTTTCTCTGGACATGTTCTCGAAGGTACTTTCACTTGCGCCTCTCCTCTACCGCTTGGGAGCTAAGCAACTACTTGATTCTTCATGATATCGTTACTGCAGAAACTGAGAGGAGACGAAACAGAGATCAAAGCACTACTTGAAGAAACAAACGAAACGAAAAAAGACGAAACCAGAAAAAAAAAAAAACACCAGATCAATCACTCCCACTCATTGATTAATTCTAATCTACATTCTATAGTTTCTCTTTACCACCTTCGGCGTAAACTACGACTCGTTCTTTCGCCAATTCACCGATTCTCGGGAAAATTTTCGCATAAGTTCCTGCTTTGGCAGAAGAAGCGTTACCTTGAGCGAACCTAGCTGCGATACCTTGAGTAATCACCGCCAACTACACGAATTCCTCCTCTCATCAGCTCGATCGGAAGAAACAAGAAGAAGAAAAGATGAGATTGAACGTACTCTAAAGAAAGCGAACGAAATACAACCCTCCCAAGTTTTACCTCTAGAAATTTCAGATTCGTAATCCACTTCACCTAGTTCTTGACACCAAAGTTTTAATAAAGTTTGATCATCTGGAATTGGTAAATCTTTAGGTTGAATATTTCTATTCAAAGCTCAAAACATCATCAGTCATCTCAAGTCCATTACAAAACGAGAAACGAGAAACGAGAAACGAGAAACGAGAAACGAGAAACGAGAAACGAGAAACGAGAAACGAGAAACGAGAAACGAGAAACGAGAAAGAAAAAGAAAAAGGGATATGAGGGTGGTAACTGACCTCAAACCACGTAAGTATGCCATTGAAGCACCATCAGGTTGTACAGGTACGTAAAAAGGTTGTAACAAGTTTGCTAAATCTGAATAAGGGTGTCCCAACGTAGATAATTCCCAATCTAAAATTCCGATCACTCTAGGTTCTGTAGGATGGAAAATCTACAAAAAAAAATGACACATCTCTCTTTTCATGAGCTATCTGGACTACAGAAGGAAAGACGAAAGAGGAGCGAAGATGAGACTGACCATGTTATCAACTTTGAAATCTCCATGAATGATTCTACCTTCCAATTTCCCCTTTGAAGAAGAAGTTGAAGAAGTACCAGGCAAATTACGAGAGTACCATTCGAGTAAGAATTCGAATCCAGGAATATCTCCAACTTTTTCACCAGTTTTTTCAGATTTTACAACTGATTGAGCTTGACTAACTTTCGATAAGGATCTAGAAACAAAGATCTTACGGGTTCAGGTTCGGGTACTCGTCGTCAAAAGATCAAACGAAAGAGGAACTGACTTGATTTGTCGAGGGTAGAAAGCAGCGGTAGAACCGAAATCTCCTAAACCGATTTCTTTCGGATCTAAAGAATGTAAAGCCGCCAAAGTCTTTATAATAGAGAACCATCTGAACACCAAGAGAGAACGATTGTGATAAGTCTCTCGAAATGAAAAGAAAGAAGATAGAAAGAGAACGAAAAAAAAAAAACTGACAAAGCTTGACGTTCTTCTTTAGTTTCAATCTCTGGCATCCTAACGTCTTCGAATTTCCTACCTTGTAGGTACTCCATCAAATACCATTGTCTACCGATCACAGACTCGTCTTTACACAAGTGGTAAACCTTAGGTACGGGGACTGAGTCGGCTTTCGAAAGTGCTGAAAGGATTTTGTATTCTCGATCGATCGCGTGAGCAGTTTTAGATAACAAAGGTCCTGGAGGTCTAGTACGTAAAACGTAACGTTTATTGTTTGAACCGTGTAAGAGATAAGTCGGATTCCTGAAGAGCAAGGAAAAATCCCGGTTATTTGAACGAACCGGAAAAAGTTGAGAGATAAAGGGGAGAGAGAGAGACGAACGATTGACCGAAAGAGAATTGATAAACCGGTTCAGATAGTTTGAAACCTTGTACTTTGGATTCTACGTACGCCTTGAGCTTTGGTACGTCGAGAGGAGTGCTACAACCCGAGAAAAAAAGGTTTAGCGGGGGAAATGAAGGATTGAATAGAGACTACTAGCTAAACTCACCGGATAGGACCATATTCTGAATCGTTTGACATTGTAAGCTGTAGGATGTGAGGTTGTCGGGAGATGACGGAAGATAGGGAAGGAAGAAGAAGGGAGAGAGGAGACAAAAGTGGGGAATGCATTCGTTCCGAAATTACTTCGGAGGAGAAGGAGATTCTGGTTGAACTTGTCTTTCTCTTCCTCCACGACTCGACCACTCCAGACAAGACAAGACAAGACAATGCAAAATCCTCCCACACGTTCACCTCCTCACGCGGTTGTGACTACCCTCTTACCATTCTTGTTCTCTCCTGACGATTCAATCTCTCCTTCTCCGATCTTACTCTCTAAACCTACTCTTCAAGCGCATCACTACCTCTCCCTGGATCCAACAGATGACAGGTACTGGACGTGTGGTACAAAAGATTCTCAAATAGTTTTAGCTAGGAGGGAAATCGTTGAATGTAAGTATTCTCTCCTGAATCTGACCGAGAGGTGACTAACTGACTGTACTTACGAGCTAAACTTCATTCTCCTCTATGTTTGTTTTCCCGAGTAGGTACAGCTGGAAGTTTAGAAGATATCGTGTTAGGTACAGCTCGATACAATTTAGATTTACAAGGTGAATTGAAATCTTTAGTTCCAGTTTCAATTCCTTCTTCTTCCCAATCTTCCCAATCCTTTCCAATACTAGACATCATACTTCTCTATGAACAAAATTCGGAAGGAGAAAACCACGAAGGAGGAGGAGGAGAAGGAGGTGAATGGAAATTCTTGAGATTATCAGCTCCATCGATTTTAATCAATTCACCTAATAACGGTTTCAACGCTTTATTGAGAGATGGAAATAGTAGTAGCAGCGGCCGAGTGAAGAGTCAATTGAAACCTGAAGATTGGTTTGAAACTATTCAACTAGCTATCAATTCTATCGACAAAAGTTCAACAAACAAGAAAACTTGGAATCCTGAAACAACATCTTCTTCGTCCTTTATGAGGGAAAATAGACCAAACGTGTTGGATCTGTCTCGTTACCAACAAGAGCAACATGAAGAAGAAGACGAGTTCGATGAATACGGAACTAGGAGGAGGAAAACGACGATGAACGGTGGAGGTGGAGGTACAAAAATCAAAACTCGAGAAGAAATGGCAGAAGGAGAAGGTACCACTCCTGGAGCTTATGGAGACTCTGAAGATTTCTGGGCGGGGTGGTCTGATAACGAAGACGAAGAAGGAGTAGAGAGGGATAGTGGAGTTTTCGTAAACGATATTTCTTCTTCAACGAGAGGGAAAGACGTCGAGAAGGAGAACGACAAGGACGAAGATTATTGGAATGGTTACGGATCTGTCACGAATCAAGTCGACGATGGTAGACCGGAAGAAGCCAATTCACCGTCAACGAAACCGACTGTCAAAACCCGTTCGAGAAGATCTTCAACCGTGACTCCTTTCAACCTTACCTCCATCTCTACTGCTCCTCCTCCTTTCGATCTGTCTCCAGCTATATCCAAAGATGCTTCGTCCTCTTTCCTCACTCTCGATTCTCCTGCTCAACCTGCGTCTACCTCTAATCACAACCCTTCTTCTCTACCTCCTCTCGCATCTGCCGTCAAACTTTCCAGCGTAACATCATCATCATCCGACTCAGTAGTGGATCCCTCCTCGTCAACGAGCAGCACAGAACGAGAAGAAGAAGATGAAAATTTGAGATTCGCATTAGCTGGAATTTGGGGATTATACAAGAACAAGAAAGGCACAGAAGGAGACAACCGAGAAGAGAAGATCAGAAAATTCGAAAGGATTGTAGGAGAGGTTTTAAGGAGTTGAGAAACTCTCTTTCAGGTTCAAGATCATCTTTTTTAAATTCTTTCCTTCTTTTTTTGCTCGGTTCACATTCGCATACCCTATCTCGTTTTTTATCTTCTCTTCTTTCGGTCTGTCTTCATTTGCAAGCTTACGAATCATCTTTAGTTAACGAAAAAAAAAAACTCGCATACTCTATAGCAATACAGTCGTTGTTTTCTTTCTTTTTGCCCTCTACGACCGTGGCTAGTCTTTACATCAGATCTACTCAATCTCTGGGGAACCTTGTAGGAACCTCGAGAGATTGGCCCAAGGTCCACTTGTCACTGCTGCTCTCTTCTCTGCTCTCTTTCTCTGCGAGAAAACCGAAATTTTTCAAACTTTTCCCCTTCGATTCCGAAACTTGTGTTGGAGGTCGTGGAGTACGACACGTTGGACGACAAGTCCGTTGAGGAAGAGCTAGTCCGCAGATTGATGCACCACAAGTTGGGTCCTCCAAGTCGTTTGGCTCAAGCTTCACGATTCAAACGTATGAGGTTTTACAAATCAGTCGTTTCAGACTGCATCAGCTGGCCTACTCATCCTCGTCGTGTAACGTCGACTCGCTCGTGCGTGACCGAAGATGACACGAGCTGAAGTAGTCATTGATCGACTTTGTTTTTGGGCTCGTTTTTCGCAAGGTTTTGTATTCTTCTTTTATTTATACCCTCTTAAGCAATGGTGACTCCCGTCAGAACGACAGTGACGTGTTTACCGCGTGTTTTTATCGCTTATGGCCGAAAGATACCTGAAGGAGGAGGGTGGTGACAGACCTTTGTTCGCCCGACGTTTCGTTAGCTTTTTCTCAACTTTCCTGCATTGCGTCGATGCATGGACTCTCGCGCTGACAATCTTTTCGAGCCGATAGGTTTGCAGACTAGCGTGCATCCTCTTTCGCTGCACAACGTAGTTGCGAGCTTGACTCACTGTGAGAAAACGAATCCTCGAAACTGTTTCTGCCAGAAGCAACGGTCTAGACTTCGATGAAGAGCAGTAGCAACGACAGCATAGCACAATAATGATCTATATAAAGTAAAAACAACAACAAGGTAGATTATAGACAAACCAAATACTAGAGCCAAAAAGTTCTATTTCTTCTTCTTTTCCTCCTTGAGTAAATCGTTCAAAACCTGACTGACTCTCAATCCCAACTCTCTTACCCTCTCTCGTACACTATCACCCTCGTTCTCTTCATCTTGTTGAATCTTTGATACCAACCTTTCAAACCTGTCTGGATGGTAACTCAAAACTGCACTTCTCAATTTCCCTCTCCTTTCTTCTTCCTCTTCGACCGAAGCTACTCCCGAGCTCGAAGGTGGTAACAAGAATTGTTCTATCGCTTCTTTCTTGATATCTTCGAGTTGAGGCCAAGATAGAGGAGGTAAAGCGAAAGGTGGGAAAACTGGCCAAACGAAATCTGTAAACCTCAAACTACCACTACTATCACTACTGTTGTTATTCAGTTTCTGTAACTTGTTCCATCCCAATTTGTACCTCTCTCTAGCTTCGTTCCTATCTTTCTCGAATTGATCCCTCTTGAGTCTTTCAAGTTTTAATTTCTTCAATTTTGATTTCTTTTCTTTCTCGATCCTCTCGATCCTATCTTTCTCTTGCCGTTGTTTCTTCAATTTCTCTTGTTTCTCCAAGAATTCCAACCTCTCTTTGTTTTGTAACCTCCACATTCCAGCTCTAATATATTCTGCGTACTCTTCTTCATCCATTCCACCTACTAATTGACGTTGAGGGGGTTTACCAGTTGCGTTCCGTAGAGCAGAACTGTAACCAGTAGAATAATATAAACTTTCTTCGTAGTAACCAATCCCTTGATCAACGTAACTCGCTTCTTTCAACTTTTCTTGAAATTCCAACTCTTCTTCTTCTTCTTCTTCCTCCTCTGTTCTTGATCTCTTGTAAGCTTGTGAAGGAGGTATTGAAGATTCATCGAAATCTGATTGTTTACTATTATTTCGAGGTGGAGAGATTGATTCAGATTTGTGACGTTTAGACTTTGAGGAGGATTTACGTGAAGCTCTTCTGGTAGCTATAAGTACCGCTTCTTCTGTTGAAGATAAGGAAGTTTCTTTCATCCTCAGTCGAGGCATTGTTTTGATTGAAGAGGAGAGAGTGAGAGAGAGAGAGAGAGATTTGTTGAAGTCCTTGATCTCTTACCGTTCACCTCTCCCGAACAACAATGCTATTGAGATGCTGTACTCCTCCAACAAGATCTCAACTAGCTAGACCAACTACTACTACAACTAGATTCTTACACAATTCACCTCGGTTAAGATGTCCCTCAACTTCAACTTCAACCTCGACGACAAGTTCAACTAGAGAATCATCATCTAGCAGCGAACCGATCAAATTACGTTTCGCACCATCTCCGACTGGGTTCTTACATTTAGGTGGATTGAGAACCGCTTTGTACAATCATTTGTTAGCTAGGAAACATCATAAAGGGAAATGGGTTTTGAGAATTGAAGATACTGATCAAGTACGGCTAGTCTCTCCTTTCTCTCTCTCTCTAGGTCATACTGATGATAATGGTATGTATATATTCCGTAGACGAGGTACGTAGAAGGTGCAGTAGAAAGTTTATTGAGAACTTTGAAATGGGCTGGATTAGATTACGATCAAGGTGAGTTCTCTCTCCTCTTTCTCTCTTCTACTAGTTGTAGACTGACTGTTATACTCGAGACGGATTCACAGGACCAGGGAAAGAAACTTCAGAAGATAAAGGACCTTATTTTCAATCTCAAAGAGCAGATTTTTACAACAAACATTTACAACCACTTTTAGATTCTGGTAAAGCTTACCATTGTTTCTGTACCCCTGAGAGGTTATCACAAACTCGTAAACTTTTACAAAAGCAAGGGAAGAAGAATGTTAGTGGGTATGATAGAAAATGTTTAGGATTGAGTTCTCAAGAAGTTAGAGAGAAATTGAATAAAGGGGAACAAAGTATCGTTAGATTCAAAGTGAGTACTTTTTTCCCTCCCTTTCTCTATCACCAAAAACATAGAAACCCTTACCCTAAGTCCCTTCAATAGAGCTCATCTGAGAAATTGATACAACAAGATTTAATTTATGATTCAATAGTTTACGATTCATTACCTATAGAAGATTTCGTTTTACGGAAATCTGACGGTTTACCAACTTACCATTTCGCCAACGTCGTAGACGATTACGAAATGGGTATAACTCATGTTTTGAGAGGAGAAGAATGGTTACCTTCTACTCCTAAGCATTTACAATTGTACAAAGCTTTAAAGTTTCCAGTTCCAAAATTCGCACATTTACCTTTGATGGTGAACCCGGACGGTTCTAAATTGAGTAAAAGGACTGGAGATGTCAAAGTTGAAGATTATATTGAAAAAGGTTACGAACCTGATGCTTTATTGAATTTCGTTGCTTTGTTGGGTTGGTCACCACAATCTTCATCTTCATTACCAGAAAAGGAAAAGGAGAAGGGAGATAATAATGATAATTCACAAGCAATCGATTTACTTTCGGTTTCTCAATTGATTGAAAAATTCTCTTTGGAAGGGATTAACAAGAACCGACCAACTTTACAACAAGGTAAATTGGATTGGTTGAACCGGAACCATATCAAGATGAAACTGTTTGATCAGGAGAATTCGGAGGGAGGTTCAGAGGAAAGAAGGAAAGATTTAGCGTTGAGAGTTCGGAGAGTTATTGAGGAGGACCTGGGAGTCAAAGACAATGAAGAAGTATTGAAAGAAGAGTACTTGTTGGCCGTGGTCGATGCCTTAAAGGTAAGCAGCAATGTCACTTTTTTCTACCCTGGAACTACGGAAAAGAAAACTGAAGATACCGTCACGACCATAGGATCGATTGCACACGATCAAAGATATCCCATCGTTAGGACGTTACTTCTTTCTAGCTCCAGATTACTCTTCTCCCTCTGCTCAGAAACTCTACAATTCTTCTATTAAAGATCCAAAACTTTATCGTTTGTTTTTTCCTCTCTCTCTCTCTCTTTCCCTCTCTCTCGAATCTCTGAAACCTTCTTTTGGGGCTGGCCGCAAAATAGGTGAAATCTTGTCAGCAGCGATTCCAATAGTTTCTTCACTACCTTCTTCACTCTTTTCTCGTTCTCTCTCAATCTCTGAAACTCCAACAATAGAACAACAACTCCTAGTATCACTTTCTTCAATCTCTATCGCTACACCTTCTCCAGACAATAACTCGGTACAAGAAGAAGGAGAAGGAGGAGGAGTAGTTGTCGTCGATAGTACTAGACAAAAAGCTAGTCAAGTCATGTCACCTTTGAGGCATTGTTTGACTGGACAAAAAGTTGGAAGTTCTATTGCTGCTACCGTGAGAGTTTTAGGTAGGGAAAGAACTAAAGAGAGGTTGGAGAAGGCTATCGAATGGAGTCTCAAACAACAACAAGAGAAGCGATAAGTCGAGACAATCTCTTAGAGGGCTTCAACGGAGTTATTGTACATGAAGGGAAGGAGAAGGAATTATTAGGGAGAGTAGACTTTGGGATCCTCCGGAATGAGGTAGTTCATCTTGTTGTTATAGTAATTTATCATACGCCTCTTTTGTGCTCTCTCGAGTTTAGTCAATTAGTAGGAAGGTAGAAACGAGAGTCATTGCGAGTAGAAACATACAGAGAGAGAGGACCAGAGAGTAGTAAACAGAGAACTAAAGCACAAAACAGAAAGGGAAGACGAAGAAGAAGAAACGGTCGGATCAAGCTTGTGGAAATCGTAAATCAGGTTTATACTCTACCCCTCTTCCTATGCCTTTGACCTAGTCCATTACCCGGAGACATTGCACTCCTAGTAGTTCCACTTGCCGTAGTAGAAGGATTATCAAGATCCATTTCTCCACCTCCTTCTCCTTCTCCTCCACCGGCACTCGCACCGGTTCCTCCTACTACATGAGTCCATCCTGAATTGTCCTTGTCTTTATCTTTCCCTTTCGATTGAGTGGAAGTACCTTTTGGACCGCCTCCAGCAGCTTTAGTTCCAGCGATTTGATTAACCATTTCCCAAACTTTTTCTTCATGTTCCAAACTCTTCTTTGATTGGTTAATAGAATTAGAATTCAACATCAATAAATGTTGATCTAAACTTTTCAATAGAGTTTCAATTTTGGTTTGCCAAGTTTGTAGAGAATTCAATAGAGTTGAAATTGATGGAGTTTCTCCTACTGCTCCTGAAGTCGAGTTGGTAGTATTGTCTTCTTCTTCTTCCAGGTCCATAGAATTGGTAGCAGAGGTAATGGGTTTAACATCCCTACCTAGAGAAGAAGAGATTTCAAACTGTTGACTCTTTTGATCCAACCTCCCCGAGAAAATGTTTGAATAAATCGATTCGATCAACAAGTCTTCCAATTCGGGTACAGAATTCAATTCGAGAGTTGAGAGTAGAGTAGAATAATCGAGAGTCTATACATGCAAATTATCAACAAGAGATGCTTCAAGTCAGTATAAGGAGGAGGAGGAGAGATGGGAATTGAGAAAAAGATTCTTCTTACTCGAGTTTGGGAAGCTAGGGAAAGGATCGTTAGTTGTTTCAATTTGAATTCTTGTTCAGGAGTCAAAGTTGGGTATTCGATGCGAGCAGCTAAGAGAAGATAAGGAGAACAGCTCAAATTTCGAAAAAGTCAAAAGAAAAGAAAAGAAAAGAAAACGAACCATTGTAATCATTCCAAGTTCCATAAGCGAATAATTCCAACAACTTGTATTGTTTGAGATGTTGTTCATTCGTAGCCAACTAACCGAGAGAGAGTAACCGTCATCAGTTCTAGCCTACAAATTCGAGAAAGGAGGTAGACAGGGTTTTGTGTTACTTCTTTGATACTCTGAATTTGTAACAATTCACTGAAAACGAAAACACCAGGTGCAGAAACTGCTTGACTGATCAAGTTGGCTGCTCCAGCTCCACGTGCAGATTTGGCCAACAAAGTGAAAGGCTGAAAAAGAAAGAGAGGTTCCGAATTGAGGGGAGAAAACGAGAAGAGGTGGATCGAGACTTGTCAGCGCACCCAGACGTATACAGCAGAGTATGACCTGCTTGAACTCACCTCTAACTTCGAAGGAACTCCGAATTTGGGACCTTGAGTTGCAGATGGTTTCGAAGTTGAAGTGGAAGGCGCAGAGGTAACTCGATCTCCGATAGTAGTATACGCGGCGAAATCATCTTCAATCTGTGCCATCTTGTGCAATAGTACGCGCTGACGAGTTGGTGGGTTGATGAGGGAGAGAGAGAGAAACGCATCATCGCTCACTCCTCCGAGCTCTCTGTCTCTCACAGGATACTCGCACCTACTCACCAGTCAAAGGGAGTCACCATATAACAGCAGTAGAGAACAACCGTCGAGCTCGAGAAGTGCAAACCAAATTAAACCCTTCTCAAGTTCTCTCGTCTTGCAACGTCCACGACGGCTCGGAAGCGTGGAAACTGGTCCCCGTACGAGTCAAGAGCTTTGCAGCAGTTGTTCGGGTATCTATAGTAAGCGACGAACCGAATCTTCCCCCCTCCCCCCCACTGAGCTCGACAAGCTGTACCATCGATTAACTCAAAAACGACAAACCCACAAGGTGGGACAAGGTGGAAACGCCTGAAAAGTACTTCTTTCAAATCGCTGTACTGAGCTAGAAGATTCCAAACGAGTGTGAATTTGTAGGAGCCAAGGAACCTTGAGAGAGAAGAAGCTTCTTTACCGTTGTTTTTCAACTTTTTCGAATTCAAATTCCTCTTGTTCTATCCTTCTCTGGCTTCTTTTGGCTTCGTTTAGCGCGTCAAAAGGGAGACGCGTCTCTCGTAGGAAGATTCGCTGGTGAGGAATTCAGTTTTGAAATTAATCGAATCGATCAATCAACAAATTCCGAACGACCTGCACCAGCTGGTCAAAACACGAATTTACCTTTCTCCTTTCTTTTCATCTGTCTACTCCCTCAGTACCCCGACCGCTCTTTGTAGTCGGTGCTACACTATGCCTTCTCTCTCGATCACCGCAGGAGCGACCGCACTTTTACTCGCCGTCGCTTCAAACGCTGCAACTCACGCAGGAGGAGGAGTCGGAGCAGCTATCGATACTCAACCTATTCACCTCCGTTCGACTCGATCAAACCTTCGTCGTCGACAAGATACCTCTCCCGCCGTTTCCGACGAAAACACTTCCCCTAACCTCTTCGCGACCGCTTCTCTCCCTCCTCCTAAACAAGATTGTATCTACGCTTCAGAGTCTTTCAAATCTGGTTCAGACAATCAAAAAGTTCGACAACTACTCCAAGCCAACGTCAAAGCTGCTCAAGAAGCGATCAAGTTGGGAAAGAATCAACCTTCTTCTGCTTCAGTTTCAACTTCTTCAGTCGATACTTTGGAGAAGAGAGCTCAACCTGGACCCAACTTCAGGTGGGACTTCAATGGAAAGACAAAGATTCGAGGTGTAAACCTTGGAGGTTGGCTCGTTACCGAAGTGAGTTTCCTTTTTTTCTTCCTTCTTTATACTTTTCGCTAATTCGACTCATCGTTCCTTTACAGCCTTGGATCACTCCTTCTCTATACTCTGCAACCAACAACAACTGTGAGCTTACCATCCCTAATGATTTTGGAAAGGATCATCGCGAACGAAGCTCATCCTTTTCGCTGCAATTTTTTCGTTAGCCATCGTCGATGAATGGACCTTCTGCGAAGGACTCGGCAAGAAGGAAGCTCTCAAACGTCTCACCAAGCACTGGCAGACCTGGTACACCGAGGCTGATATTGCTGAAATCGCCTCGTACGGATTGTAAGTTATCGTTCACGCTTTTCTTTCGACCATCTGCTCTCAAAAAAACTGACTCCCTCCGCTCGACGTCTCTCTTTAGGAACCACATTCGTATCCCTATCGGTTACTGGGCTTTCGAAACCAAGCCCGGAGAACCTTACGTTTCCGGTCAACTCCCTTACCTCTACAAGGCTATCCGTTGGGCCCAGAAGCACAAACTCAAGGTCATGGTCGACATTCACGGTGCTCCCGGTTCTCAAAACGGATTCGACAACTCTGGACGTCGTGGTGCTGTCACTTGGCAAACGAACAAACAAAACGTTGATCGTACTCTCAACGTCGTTTCGATTTTGGCTAAAGAGTTTGCTAAACCCAAGTATGCCAACACCGTCACTATTCTTCAAGCGTTAGTCTTCTCCCTTTCTCCCTCTCTCTCTCTATAGCCTTGTCTCCATCAGTGTCCGAGTCGTAGACTTGACTAAAAATTCGTTTTGTTTCCCTTTTTCGCAGATTGAACGAACCTGCCGGATTCATCTCTCAACAAGTCATCGACGTCTACCGTCAATTCTCCTACGACTCTTACGGACGTGTCCGCTACCCTAATGGAAACCACCCCTCAGACGTCTACCTCTCCCTTCACGATGCTTTCCAACCTCTCTCAACGTACGAAGGAGCTTTCCCCTCTCCTTCCTTCACCGGAGTATCCCTTTCCGACCACCCTTACTTCGTATTCAACTCTGGAGACTTGCAAAAGAATGATGATCAACGTGTTGCTCAGATTTGCGGTATGAAATCGTACTACCAACAATCTCAACGAAACCTCCCTACTATCCTCGACGAGTTCACCGCTGCTATCACTGATTGTACTCTATCTCTCAACGGTAAGTCTTGCTAGACCTCAACCCTTGAAAACATATTGGAGCAAAAGAAGCTGATCTTCTCCTCGTTTTCATTTGCTAGGTCGAGGAATCGGAGCTCGCTACGACGGTACCTACCCCGGTTCGTACTACATCGGAAGCTGCAAGGGCAAGTCTGGAAGCGCCGCTACCTTCTCGAAGGAATACAAGACTTCTCTCGGTAAAAGTTGGGCCGCCCAAATTGCTACTTGGGAAACGACCTCGGGATGGGTAGCCTGGACGTTCAAGGCGGAGCAAGCGGACGACTGGTCGTACCAAGCCGGCGTTAAGGGGGGATGGATCCCTCGTAACCCCAACAAACCTCTCTACCCTAACATTTGTGCCTCTGCTTAAACGGAGACAATGAAGGACGAATGTTGATGATAGATAGATATACCCTTTCTCTCTCATCGTTTCTGTACTTTGACGTATGCTGTCCTCTTCTACTGGCTTCCTCGTACAATCGTACAAAGATACCCTCCTCGCTGTTCTTTTGCTTTTTCTTTTTTCCTTCCTTACTTTTCTTCCTTACCTCTGATTATAGTATACGATGATGCAAATACTCTCGGAACTGCTCTCATTAACGTTCTTGCGAACCTCTGAGAGAGAGAGAGAGCGAGAGAAAAGAGATCAAGATCAAACTGCGAGAATCTATTCAGTCTTGCTACGTTTTCCTCTTCCACCGGTTTCTCCAGCTTTTCGTTTGACCGACTCGATAAGCTTGTTGAGAGATTCTCCATCACCTCCGGTAGAAGAAGCTGCCTTCTTGCGAGCGACTTCAGCTGCACTGACCGGAGCACGTGCCTCACTTCGCTTCGCACGACGTTTGCGACCTTCAGCGAGGAGGGCATCCATGTTGCGAGTCTTCTGATAGCTGTGGAGTTGAAAAGAGGGTGAGCTATCGCATTCCGGAGAGATAGAGAGAAGAGCAGAGTGGAAACCTACCGAGGATTCGAAGGATCAATGGCGAAATCGAAATCGTCATGCAGCTTCTTGAAACGGTCATCTCCGAGATCGAGCTTGAACTCGTCCGTGACAGGAGCGTCTTCCTTCTTCGACTTCTTGCCCTTACCCTTGACCTTCTTTCCTTTCGTCTTCTCAGCTTTGAGAATTTTGCGCATGTCGAAGTGCTTTCCTCCTTCTCCATCTCCTCCAAGCACATCATCTTCGTCATCAGATCCGACAAGGAGTGCCAGTTCAGATTGTTCAGCTTGTTGTTGTTGCTCTTCAGCTTCTCGTTGGGCCTTCTTCTCCTTCTTCGACAGTTTCTTCTTGTCCTTCTTCTTGATACCGATCTCGTCTCCACTCGATACGTTTCCATCGTCGTAGGCAGCGAAAGGATCTTTGTTGTCGTCGGCGAAGAAATCGTCGTCGAATCCTTTGTCCTCTCCTTCTTGCTCTCCAAACGGTCCTTCCTCGTTGAAATCTCTTCCTTCGGCCTTCGCTTTCCTCTCGGCCTTCTTTCGTTCCTTCCTCTCCTTCTCCTTTCGACGGTAGGTCTCGATCGCAGTCTCGGGTTTGTCACCTTCGACGAGATCGAGTTGCTTCGCACTTCGCTCTGACAAGGCAGGAGCGAAAGTGATTTGCATACCTCCCTTCGCACCTTTGCTCGACTTGTCCCCACCGTCCCAAGATTGTTCTCCACTTCCTTCTCCGTCGAGTCCGAACAAGTTTCGTAACTTCTCTCGTTTCTTCTCCTTCTTACTCTTCGTTTCCTCCTCTTCGGCAGCTTCGAAGAAATTGTCCTTCTCTGCCTCTTTCTCCTCCTCGGATCCTCCTTCGTCTTCTGATGACGAAGCTAAGTATTGAGCGATATCGGATTCTCCAACATTGGGTCGCCCTTTCGTCGCTCCCTTTTGCTTGGATTTGTCGAGAGCGGCGGCGAGGTAAGTTTGGAGTTTCGTCTTTCGGTGAGGATCGTCGGCGTCCCAAGTGAGTTTGACTTTCGAGTGTCGGAGAGCGTCGGTTGAGAAATCGATTCCTTGGTAAGAGTTTCCTTCGGCAGCGATTGAAGCTTCGGTTGCTTCTTCGTGAATAGGATCATCGTCAAACGAAGTCTCATCGGGAACGAATTGAAGATCGAAGATGTTGGCAGTACGTTCGAACTCGGTACCGTTGATTTCTCGAACGACGTGAGCGGCAGCAGCAGGACTGTCGAAAGTCGCGATCGCGTAGTAATACCTGATGCGAGATCTCTTGTCAGCTTGAAGGAAGCGAAACACAGAGCGATCAGAGAATTTTCACTGACCTCAACCGTTCGAGTTGGTACTTCCTCAAAGCTTCCGTATCGTAATCTTCTTCGTTCTCTTCGATTTGGTCATTGATAAGATCCTGCGCTGTGTAATCATCTTCCTCCTCCTCTCCAGCTCGTCTCCTCTTCTCCTTCGCCTTTCCTTTCGCCTTCTTGCCCAATCTCAATACTCCGTCCTCCTCATCGTCGTCGGATTCAGCTCCTTTCGTTCTCAAAACTTCGACAGGAGGTCCCTCGATCGCTTCTCGTTCCATACGTTCTCTTCCGAAAGTCGATGGGTAGATACGAAGGTGCAAGAGTCGTCCAGGTGCGATGCTGAGTTTCGCTGAAGGCTTGTAAGGACCGAGTTCGTTTCCATCTTGATCGAATTTGGTTGAGCTTCCGGAAGCTTTCGGTTGAGGAGCAGTTTGGACTGAGGTGGCGGTAGCAGATAGGGATGATGCGAGTACTCGGTAAAGATCTGAAGCACGAAGGTTATCCCAGTCCATGTTCACTACCGCTACTCTCCTCGTAGGATCAGCTCCAGCTTCTTCGTCCTCTGAATCCATTTCTCCTTCTTCTTCATCTTCGTCGGGGAATAGAGGTCTCTCAGTTTCTGACAGATCGATGGAAGGGGAGCGGGAAAGTTGTCGTTGTCGTCGTCGGGGCCCGAGAGAGACTGATCCAGCAGCGGAAGAAGAATCTGATTCTGCGTCTGAATCCGCTTCTTTGTCCTCCTCCTCCTGGTCTACTTGATCTTCTTCATCGGATGATTCGAGTAGTACTTCTCCACGCGCGAGATCCATGAACGATTTACCAGCGGGAGCAGTCGATTCTCCCTCGTCCTCGTCCTCGCTGCTCTCTCCTTCCTCCTCACTGCCTTCCTCTGCATCTTCTCCTTCAGCTTGTTCTCCGTTCTTCATGGCATCGGCATCGGGACTGGCCATTCTGTAGTACCTTTTCAGGTCGTTCACTGAGGAATCTTTTTCGAGCGGTCTTCCATACTTGTCTACCTTGCGTTTACCCTTTCCTCCAGCTGTAGCTACTCAGTGAAATCCCCTGTATTAGACTGCTAACTTCGGAAATGGCGCAAAGGAGAGAGAAGAGGAGCTCACCATCTTGATCTTCAAACAATTGCTTGAAACGATCATCTACTACAATCTTGTTCTTGCTAGCTTTCGGTCGAACGAACCTTGGATCTGTATGTAGGCGTGCGAACCTTGGATCACTCATCTTGGGATACGTTGAGTGAAAAAGCGAGGAACCAACTTCGCCTCACTCAAAAAATTTTCAGAGGGGGTGCAATATTTCGTATTTTCAGGATCGTCGCTGATCATGTCACAAAAGCTTTGTAGACTTATGCTTTAGCATAGTCAAGGTAAGACAGCTCTTTCTGAAATTTCCAAAATTTCTGAACGAAAGAGTGACACTTTCGAAGGTCCAGTCCTGAGTCCTCCCGAGCAGCTGCGGCGATACTCTACCGAATGAGTAGTCTGCAAGTGTGATATACGACCAGGTGATAGGCTGAGAAAGTGAATCAAGGAAAAAAAACGAATGATTGCGAACGTAACTAAAAAACGAAACTATGGGATTGAGAAAACGCTGAACAAAACAGACCACCGTACGTAATAACAGCCCCAAGAAGAAGGCCAGATTGTGGCGAAAGGCGAAGCAAAGAGAGGGAAAAGACAAGAGGACAGAAGACGGTACTGATAAAGGGAAGGAGTCGTGCAAGTCGGGGTTACTTTACTCAAGTGTCTATTTACGTATCGATAGTTCGTGCTCATAGTAGGAGATCTGTAATCGTAAAAAACACGAGTTCAGCTCATATCCCCCTGAATAGCGAAGACTGCTGGAAGAGAAGATAGAAAACTCACCATCAAACTGAGCGGTATCGTTCTTATCTCTTGTTTGCTCCTCGTAATCAATTCCTAAACCATCACTACCAGTTCTAAGCATTCCAGGTGCCGAGAGACTAGTCTTCATCGCTGAACTCTGAAGAGGCTGTCTCGAGGGAGAAGGAGGGAACAAAGAGTTGCCGTAATTCATTCTCGAGGACGACGAACCAGAATGAGGAGTAGGAGGGTATTGAGGGAAGATGGAACCGGCTGAAGAGGATGAAGGAGACGAGAAAGCGTGAGGTGGTAAAATGTAGGAAGAAGAAGGGTTTCGACCGTGACGGTAAACTCCTCGTTTCGAACCGTGAGGGGATCCGTTACCGTTTGTGGCAGGGTGGTTGTTGTGAGAAGGGGGAGCTGGATCTTCACCAAACAGTCGTTGTGCGAACATCTGAGCTGGAGCGGTGTGACGACCTCCCTGAACGTAATCGAGTGCTGAACCGGAGAAGATGTCTTGCGAAGGAGTGCGATGGTGATGAGGTAAAGTCTGAGGGTGCAGGGTAGAAGGTTGTCGAGAACGAGAAGCGAAAGGAGTTTCCCATCCGTTCAATCCTCCTCCCGAAGTTGAAGAACCGAGTCCCCTTGAAGGAGTCATTGTGATATCGTGCCAGTCGTGAGAGTCTCCGAACGGGTTATGACTATCGAACAGGTTAACTCCTCCTCCTCCTCCGCCTTCTGCAGCCCACTCGTTCGCGAAAGGTGCGGAATCGAACACTCCACTGACAAGTCGATTGCGACTCTTACGATTGAAGAGCGGAGAGCATGGAGAATAATCGGAACGAGGATCGGAGTCTTTACCAAAGTGAGGAGTCGCTGGGATCGAAACTTTTGAGTTCGAGAGGAGAGTCGGACTCGTGGGAACAGTTGCGAATTGTCGTTTCGGAGAGCTGGTGGGAGAAGGAGCGAGTGCAACGTCGGGCAAGAAGGCGAAGTTGCCACGAGGGTTTGGAGAGAAGGTTGAACTGACGAAAGTCGGTTCGTTCGAAGGAGGGGGAGTCATCTCTGGAAGAGTACGAGGTCGTTTCTGAGGCGTTTCGATAGCTCCTTTCGGAGAAGGGGTTGAGTTACAGCGTTCGCAGGTCCATTCGAGAGGGAGGTGTCGACGAGAGTTGACGTTGAGGCACGCGAGGTGGAAAGAAGTTTCGCAGAGACTGCAGGAAACAGTTCCGTGGGAAGACTCCTCCGTCAAAACCATTTCACCACAGAGACACTCAGCTGCTCTTTGTTTTCCTTTGCCTTTTGGAGAGAGTGTGGATGTCGTTTCGTCCTCCTCATCGTTCTCCTCGAGTTGTCGTTTCCTGAGTACTTTGACCGTTTTACCTCCGACTCTAATCTCCATCTCCGAATCTTCCTCTTCCTCTTTCTTTCCATCGACGGCTACAGCTGCATTCTTCTTTTCGGATGTAGCTTTGACTACGGATTCCTCCTCTTCTGAATCGTCATCGTCAAGCCAAGATTGCAATTTGCTCGCCTTGGACGAAAGACTAGGTCCCGGTTTCGCAGGGGAGGAGAAGGGTTGTCGAGCAGGTTCGAAAGCTGGAAGGAGAGAAGGAACCGGATCTGAAGCGGAAGGAACTCCTAGGTAGGTGTGACGTCGAGTGAGAGCGATTCGACCCATTCCCGGCATTGAATTGCCAAAGAGACTCGTTGATGCGGAAGGAGGAGGAGGAGGAGGAGCAGTGCTAGTGGAGGATGCGGAAGTCGAAGGAACTGGCACGGTACTCGCAGGTGGAACTGAACTGTTCGAGGAGGCGAAGACGGGAATGAAAGTATTTGGAGTTGCGAGAGGAGTCGAGGTGGGGAGTGAAACGGGTTTGGAAGGGGGACTAGGGAAGATTGAGGAGTGTGAAGAAGAAGGAGTCGAAGGGGATTCGAGAGTGCTGAAGCTGACCCGTTTCGCTTGATTGCCATTCGGAACTTGAACCGTGAGAGCTGGAGGTGCATCGGGAAGAGGAAGAGGAACGCGGGCAGAATTCGGTGATCGATTGGTGTCGAGCGAAGAGAGAGCGCGGAGGAAAGAGTCTACAGTGAGCTTTTCGTTCGAGTTTGACAAAGTCATGAGTGCTCGATCTAGAACGTCCGCTTGAGGGTTTATACTGTTGCAAGCCGAGAGATTGAGCACGAGGCACGATCGATGAGATCTAGAGGGTTCGCAACTTACCCATGAGCTGCTAATCTTTCCATCAACTCGGTTTTTTCCTTCTCGAGCCTGTTCTGAACCTCATCTTCATCCATTCCTTCGACGTCGATTCCGGCGCTGACCGTACTCAATGAGCTGATCTCGCGTTCCCTTGGTGCTTTCGCTGCTCGAGGAGCTTTCCGGCCTCTGGATCTTCGATTGACAGGTTTCCGAGATTCCTCCTCCTCTTCCTCTTCTTCTTCCTGTACTTCAACTTCGGCATCCATCGTTACATCGGCTCCTGCGTCCACTTCCGAGTCTGAATCAACTTCGAGTTCTTGCATGATAACTTTTTGAGCCGCTTTCCTTTTCGGCCTCGAAGAAGACGTTGTCGGTACTTCCTCAAGAGCGACGTTCCTAGTCGGTAATGTCTTAGTGGCAGTCGAAGAAGAAGCAGAGAACCCCAATGTCGATTTAGGTTTCGAGGAAGAACCAGGCTTGACCGTTCGAAGATGTTCTTGTAATCTAGTTTGACGTTCTCTCCGTTTCGGTGCTCCAGCTTGAGAAGATGTTGAGCTACCTCGAGATCTCACAGTTGAAGGTCCGGCGGCGTCGATGGAAGAATGAGGAGTAGGGGAAGGAGATGCGCTGCTGTGACGAGAAGAAGAGAGGGGAGAAGAAGCGGAAGCGGAAGTGAGGGAGAGACCACCGAAATCGTCGGCAGCTGCTGAGGATGTCGTAGAGAATGAATGGGTCATTGGAGTCGAACGAGAGTTGGAATGCCGAGTAGAAGGTCGAGGCATCTTATCGAGAGTGGGGCAGCAAGGGAGAAGAGGAGGGAGAGAGAGAGGGAAGGGGAAAAGAGTAGTTGACTAGTCGTTGCTGTGAATGATTACTGTCAACAACAAGATGGATGTCCGTCAGTGCTCGATCCTTGAAGTTTCGGAGGAAGCTGTTCGGAGATTTAGAGACGAAACAGCAAGTCGGCAAGTGATGAAACTGAAGACCAACTATTACCAGCTCCTTGATAGCTCGAAAGGATAGCTCACACTCTGAGTGACCGCCCTAGCTAGATAACTAGTGTCCGAACGAGTTGTAGAGGGTGGGAAACCGCTAGTAACTTCTGTCACTCTCGAAGTCTTTGCAGTTGAATGCCTCTTGTTTCCCTTGCCTCCCAGTCTGATCTGAAATAATTCGAAATCGAGAGTAAGGATGGGAGCGACTTACCCGGAGATTCCTGCCTTGAAGAAAGAGTAGAGAGGGAGGGAAGTTCGATTAGGAGAGAGTGGAGGACAGAGAATGAAATTCGAGTTTCCTGCGCTTGAAATGACGGCCGCTCTGCGCTGATAGCAAGGAGTACTTCTGCTGAGAGGTGTATATGAGTGCGATCACTCCCGTCGAGCGGGTTGGCGAGGTGGTGAGAGGAAGAGAAAGATGCTCTTTCCAACTTTCTCGATTCAATGATCCGATCACAAATTGGTCCTTGCTGGGAAAACGTGTCTCTCTCTTTCATTGGAATACCTTTCAAATAGGATGAATATTTAGTTTGATATTAGCAAAGTAGAATATCGTTCTGAAAACTACCCTCGCCGGTCTCTCCTTTCCCATATTTGAACGTCTTTCCCGAGCTCGAACAATGCCTGTCCCATCTTGACCACACCTCACCTCAACTCTGATCATTTTCACTCCTTGCCGTACGAGAGGTCGATGAGCGTCGTCAAAAGTTGAAGAGAGCGTTATTTTGGTCAAACTTTGTTTCGTCTTTTGAGAGCTAGTCACCTTCAGTTCATTCCGCACTTTTCCCTCCTTCTCCCTCTACCGATTCAAATCTTACCGCGCCGGGTAAGCAAGAGGAGAGAAAAGGGAAAGACACCTGCGTTGAGTTGGTCGGTGTCCGAGGTTTCCGATTCTTCTTTTGTTCTTTTGATCTGAATTTAAAACTGGGGGCGTGGGAGAAAAGGGAGTCGCTGCATGTGATGAGGTTGAGCTATGATGACTAGGAATCGTCGACCATGGGGTTCAAGTCGAGAGTTGGAGTAGGCAAAGTGTCGAGACAGAAACGAATTGACGAGCTGTTAACGGAATTTCATGTTTCTCCTGCTTCGAAGCTGATCGAGGATGTGAAAACAGCCATCTCTATCTGTAGAGCGACCGACGAAATCTCAAAGCGAAGCCTGATGATTGGAAAGCTGCAGTGTCGCATTGGGAAGGTTCAAGATAGAAATCAGTTTTTTGACAACAAACACGGCTCGAGTGGCGATATGACTCACACATCGTATTCATTGACTTTCCCGTATTAGTAGAAGAGCCTCAAACCCGTGTCAAACGCGTTTTGGTTCTCACAGTTTTCGATTTTGTAATATCCCTCTGTTGCTGAACCTCTTTGCGAAATGATACTCCATGTCGCCGCAACTGTATTTCTCTTGACTCATAACTTTCTCCACACTGGGAATTACAGGTTTCAACTGCGAGAAGGAGGACTGTCCTCTAGCTGGAAATCTCGTTCTCACGACTGAAAGTTCTCGGTGAGGACCAAACATCCAAGTGAGGTTCAGACCTCCTTCCAACAATTTAAACCGTAAAATCCAGTGTGAAGAGAGCTATCCTGTAAGAGGTAGGCGTTGACTGGAAAGTGGGAAAAGACTCACTCAAGCTCTGAAGAGACTTTCGTCAAAGCAAGTTGACAAGGATACGATTCACGCTCGACTCGATGGTCATTAGCTTTCTGCTGTGCGTCGTCGAGTAGAGGGAGCAGTTTGGAGAGGGGAGAGAACCGAGAGACGCGTCGCGAGAAGAAGATCAAAGAGCGGAAAGGGGAAGTGAGAGGGAGGATGTGCTTGACTTGGGTATTGAAGCGAGCCAATAGAAGTCGATGGGATGCTGATTCGGTGCTAGTTGGTGAAGAGCAGGAAAAAAGGAAAGAAAGAAAGCAGCATCGCGATCTTGAGCGCGAATTTACTTGGCTCTCTCCTACTCGCAAACACCTCTCATTCCCGCACGTACACTTGACAGTATTCTGTACAGTACAGATTACAACGATTGCTGTGCCCTTCGATCAACGACTTGAACGTTCGTCTCCCTCAATCTCTCGATCAACATCTGAAACGGTTCACCTCCAACGGACTCTTCTCGCCTTTACCTTGATCCTGGTCGAATGAGGGTATGAGTACAACAACGTTACGTCTACCCACAGTAGCACCCTATCAACCACAACATCAACCACGCCCTCAGAGGATTCCTCCCTCCCTTCCTTCAACTTCCTCCTCATCTTCTTCTTCAGATCCAGCTGTTCGCAGCTTCCCTACTCGAGATGCATCTCTACGACGACAATTAGATGATGGCACGAAGAAAGCAACGATAGATCCTCATCTCGAAGCGGCGTTGGAGAACAGAAGGAGGAACGGTTTACCAGTCGGATCGCGAGGAGCGTGGATCAACTCGACTGTCGCAACAGGACAAAGTACACCACCAGCAATAGCTCACGAGAGAGACCAGGAGGTGTTGGCGTCGGAGCAGTTTGCAGATTCAGAACAACACGGCGAATCAGGAGATTGGAACAAAACGGGGGAGAGGTCGACAACAGCTCAACGGGAATCACTGGTGCCTCTGAGTCAGAGTGCTACAGTATCGAGAATGACCTCTACTCGGAGGTATATGGATCAGCTAGACGAAGACGATATCGAAGCGATGGAGGATGAGGAAGAAGAGCTTGAAAACGAGAATGGAAATGATCGAGCTACTTGGCATTCAGGTTGGGGGAGTGAAGCTAGAGACTCGGTCGCGAGTCTAGGAGTTAGAACGAAGAAGCTAGATGGAAAGATGAAGGCTGGGAGAGAGTCGGCGATGAGTACGAAAACTTTCGACAGCCAATCTGCAGACGCTTTTCACTACTCTGTAAGTTCTCCTTCCCTCAAATGTGAGAGTACAAGAAGCTGACTTCTTTGTCAGATGTACGAGACGATGCACTCTCCGATCGAACCTAGCTATTCGAGCAACCTTCCGCATCAAATCTCTACCTCAGATCATTCTCCTCAGCCTCCTTTATCTCCCTCACTGCCTATCTCTCCCCCCTCTTCGACACCTTCGCCTTCTACGTCAGCTCCGATCGTCAGAATCGGTCCACCTTCACCGACAACCGATTCGTTTCTCAATAACCCACAAGCTTCGACAGTTTGGCAAGACCTCCCTTCTTCCCCCCCAGCTTCACCAGTCTCTCGAGGTCGTCATCCTATCCATCCTTCTTCGCCTGTCAGTCCAGCGACGTCAAACAGAGCGAAGTCGCAGACCGCGAGCAAGAACTTCTCCCGACCCTTCGTTTCAGTCGCTTCCTCTCCACTCCCGCCGAGTCCGAAGCCCGTTTCGAATACACCTCCTCCGATAGTCACTGCTACTCAACAGCAGAGACGTCCAGTGGCACCACGAGAAGACTCACTCGAATCGATTTCTTCTCCGAATCCCCTTGACAGAAAGTCGAGTCTCGGAGCTACTTCTTCATCGATGGGACATTCTGGATCGAGTACTGGTCACTCGATGTCGTCATCTTGGGAGGATCGAAAACTTCAGGCTTTGAGGCAACACGAAGAAGCGAAACGAGCTATAAACCTCGCTCGAGAAAAGTCTCAAAGGAACCGTTTAGAGCAAGACTATAGGGACGACGGAGTTGAAGAGTTGAAGACGATGGATCAGACCGCGCATACCGACTTCGACGCTTACGGAGGAGAAGAAGAGGAGGGGGAGGGATCTGAAAGTTCAATTCATTTCCCTCAACTAGCTCAAGACTCTCAAGCTCAGCCTCCGGAATCACCTTATCTGGCTTATGCAGCTCCTTCTCCACCCTCGCAATCTCACGAAAATACTTTCCAAACCCAGTCAATATTCTCAGAAGCACTTCCGAGATCTCCTCCTCCTCACATCCTCTCACATCCGGTCGCCGCTTTCTCTTCCGAACCTCGACCTGCTCCCGCACCACCAACCGATTTCCAACCTTCTATTTCATTCCCTCTCCCGATGCCCGGATCTCCGCCTCTTCCAAGGCGCCCCTCTCTCACCTCTTTCTACTCTTCTTCTTCGACAACTCCTCGGTTCATTCCTGCGACTATAAACCTTTCAGCCTCTGCTCCTCCATCTTCCACTCCTTCCCACTCTACCTCACCGCCGACGAAGCAAAGGAACGTTTTGCGGAAACCTCGACCGCGCAGACGAGAAGAAGACGAACTTTCGACTGGATTGAGCGCGCCAATGTCACGAGCTGGATCAGCTTTATCGAGTCATTCTCAACGCTCGACATCAGCTATTTCGGATGGAGAGTCGACAGGTAAATCGGGACCTTGGGCGAGGTTTAGATCTCGTTCGAAATCTCGAACACGAGATCGAGAAGCAGGAGTCAGGAAATCTACTTTCTTCGACGACCCTCCGCCTCCTCCTACACCTGACTCTCCTCAAGAGTTGTATGTTCCATCAACTTCGAACCCTACACTTCGTCACTTCGCTTCTTCCGCGTCTCTTCAACCTCCTCGTTCGCAACCTCTCATCGATTCTCTCCCTTCCCCCAGTTTTCCTTCCCCTTCTTCAACTTCACCACTCTCTCAAGCTGATTTTGCGAGACTACAGGCTTCTCGTCCTGCTTTCCTTCGTTCGAAAACTTCTTTCGGAAACGGGAACGCGAATCCTGTTCTACAACGACAACAGCAGTCGAAGGATCAAGAGTGGGTGTTGAAGAACGTCACTGGTCCAAAAACGGTAGTTACTGGACTCGTACATTCAGGGGAATCAGCTTCAGTGTATGGAGAAGGAGAAGGAGGAGACGAAATGGAGAGATTGAACGAAGGGATCGAGAGAGTTGGACTGGGTCACCCTAGCTCGTCAAGAATCGTCTCGGGAGGCGGAGGAGGAGGTGGAGTAACAATGATGAATCGATCAGTATCAGACCAAGGACCTTCGACTCGATCGTATCAACTACAACAACACGATCGATCTGCGAGTAGTGGTCAAAACTCTCTTTATTCGAATTACTCGATTTATTCTCTACCTCCTTCACCACTCAACTCTTCTCCTACAACCCCGTTCAATCCAAACAATCTAGAGACGAACGAGGGTCAAAACCAGAGTCGAAGTGTACGGAATTCGACGATCCAGAAAGCGAAAGAAACTCTCGGAGGTGGGCCTGCCGTAAGAGCAAAGATGATGAGAACTCCTAGCGGAAACGAGAGGAAGGTATTGGATCCGGTCACTCCTGAAGATTTCCTCCGTAAGTTTTCTCTTCCTCTCTCTCTCGAGACGAATGCCACTGCCGAAACTTCCCGAGCTGACTCGTAGAATCGCTTCCTCGTTCTTCTCGAAACAACAGAGGTTGGGATCGATCATCATGAAGCAGGAGATTTGGAAAGAGCAGCGTGGTGTTTTGAACAAAGTGCGAAAAAAGATGGCGGTTGCGGAGCTGGAATGCTCATGTATGGTTTAACTCTTCGTCATGGTTGGGTGAGTTCTTTCCACTAATTTCTCATCTCTCTACGCGTCTCTTGTGACGCTCTTCTCCAAACCGAGTTGCGAGCTGAAGATCTCGATTGCCTCTTCTCCTTTTTTTTCCGTAGGGTTGTCAATTGAACGCACCTTTAGGATTTCGTTACCTACAAATGGCAGCGGAGTCGGTCGTTGAAGATTTGGATCGAGTAGTCTTTGGTGGACGTACACTCACGGAAAGTGAAACGAATACTAAAGCTGCTAAAGTGAGTTTTTCCTCGTTTCTGCGTGAAACGTCTCCATCGACTCACAGTTGACTAACCAACGAAACTCCCTTGGGAACAGAGTGAGCTAGTGTTGGCTTTGCACGAGATTGGTGTTTCCTACAGATTCGGATGGGGGATCGAAAAGAACAAGAAGATGGCAGTTTCATATTTCACCCTCTCTGCAGATTTAGGCGATCAAGACGCTCAACTCGATGTCGCATTCGCCTACGCGAACGGTAAAGGATGCAAAAAAGATTTGAAAAAAGCTGCTCATTATTATCGATTGGCGATAGCTCAAGGAGCGGAAGATTGGGGATTAAGTTGGATTTACAAGGTAAAAAAAAGAGTTCTCTTCTTCCCTTCTCTTTATACGTACTCAATCAGTTTCGTCTATGTCTTGAGCAGCCTAAATACATGGACACTTGAAACAGACACTCTAAGATGTTGGAACGATCTCTCTCTTTCTCACTCTCTCTCTCTCTCTTGAATTTGTTTTTGTTGTTTTTTTGGCCTGTTGTTATCCTAGCTCAATGATGCAATTACTCGAGAATAATCGGACAAGATATGAAAATAGCTGTGTATAGAGGAGAGAGAGAGATGAGAGGACGTAGAAATAAGAACCACAACAACAAAGAGGAACAGATGATGGAAAGCATCCAAGAGAAAATGCGAAAGAAGTGGAAAATCCGTTTGAAAAACTCGAATCATTCCATGGGATTAGTTCTACCTTGTTGCTCTCCGTCTCTATTTACACCAGAATCCCATCCTCTCAGTCTCCAACATCCACACAACAACCAATCTAACAATCCAACAGAGTTTCGAACTTCTTCATTCTCCTCCTCCTCTGGTCGTCGGATCCTAGCATGAGAAGTTGAGAAAAGTGGAGGTGATGTCATCGTAGGTTGTTCATCTTGGAAGAAGGGTCTCTGAGAGTGATAATCTCCGTTGATATGGTACTCGAATTGATTCATTTCAACACGATCTCGATCTCGATAATCGTTCTCGTCAATCGAAGTACGTAGTTCTCCTCTTTCGCCTCTTCCTGTTCCTCCTCCTATTGTTGTCGCTGTATCACTAGAAGATACACTCTTGAGAGAATCGGTCGATTCTCTACTAGTGGGGTAACTAATGCTCCGAGCTGATAACCTTTCCATCTGTTTCGGTGTCGAATTTAGGTCGATAGTAGTAGTAGTAGTGGTGGAATCAGAGAATGGATTCTTGGTAGGAGTTGTCGGAGGAGAGAAAGGGTTGTTGTGGTTTCGATTGACGAAAGATGAGGAAGAGATTGATTTCGTCGGTGATGATGATGGGAGTGGTAAATCTTCTATAAACCTCGATCGAGAACTGTTCGTTGTTGTCGAAGAAGTTGATGTGCGAGTTGTAGTGGTAGATTCATCTGTTGACTCTCGAGGTGAGATAGGTGGAGTTTCACCTTCACCTACGAGAGGTAATTCGAATAGTGAATCAGGTGAAACGAATCCATCTCTACCTTGTTCTAAAACTATACTAGATTTCCTCAATCCTTTTCTCAAGGTTCTCCCTTTTGAACTGCTCAATTCGATGACTCCTCCTCCCCCTCCCTCTTCTCGTTCTCCTTCCCCTTCTTCTTGCGTTCTCCTCTTATTGGTAGTTTTCTTCCGTATCATGGTTGAAGTACGTCTCATGAGTGAAGTTGGAGAAGGTACAGGTGGAAGTGGAGATGCAAGGTTCAAAGTAGGAGTAACGAATTGAGATTGTCTACGAATTGATGCTCGACGTTTTCGATCTTGTAAAGACCATTTCGCCAAATTCTACTCTCTCTCGGTCCCTTGTCAGTTACTTTCTCTATCCCTCACTTGAGAGTTTGGAGGAGCGGAAGAAGGAGAGAGAGAGAGAATCAGAAAGAGAGCTCACTTCTCTAATTTTCCTTTCCTCAGCTTCTTCATCTCGTTCCTCCTCCTCCTCCTCTCCCAGTTCTTCTGTGAACTCATGTTCTCTCATCTTTCCTTTCCCTTTCCTAGAGTAACCACTACTCGCTAAATCCCCTTCTTCTACCTCTACCTCCTCCTCCTCCTCCCTCCTTAGATGATTCTTTCGTCCTCTTTCAGGTGAATCATACAGTTCTTCCAATTGGATCTCTCGTAACGGTTGTTGAGAATGTCGGGTTGTTGTAGTAGTAGTAGGTGTGGGAATTATGACGCTGCCGTTCGAACTTGAAGGAGAAGTAGTAGGAGAATTGACCATCTAATAAAAGTAGAGGCTCTCACGGGTTACCTCTAGTAGAAAAACTCTAAGAACGAAACTTGCAGGCGGGGCGTAGGTAGGAAGAGGGAGGAGGAGGGGATTGACTTGATGAACCGTTGCCGCCGAAATTTGGGATAAAACGAGAGACTGAGAGATCGTTCGTACCCTTCCTCCTGACTTGTGAGAGCTCTCAAGAGCCTTTTGTGTTGGTGATTGAAGGTTTTGTGGTGCAAAAGTCAAGAAACAATATTCGCGTTCTTGAAATTCCTTCTGAAGCGGGGGGTTCAACTACTCTCCCTTCTCAAACACGAAACTATCTCAGGAGAAGTATAGCATAGTTACAAGTAGTGGATGAGATGACGGGGAGAATATATCAAAGAGGTAGAGAGAGAGAGAGTAGAAGGAAGGGGCGTCAAAAAAGTAGAGAAAACGTAAAAAAACGAAAAACGAACAAAAGTGAGAGAGAGAACTATAAACTGAAGCAAAAGGTGAATAAGTACTGGAGGTGACGAGAAAGGAGTGTGGATAAAGTGAGTAAGGAGAGAGAGAGGAGAGAGAGAAGGAAAGAAGAAGAAAGAAAGAAAAAAGAGTAGTGTCTATTCTATCGAGTTGTGTTCAAAGAGAGATCGGTCTTCTCTGGATCTGCTTTGCTGTTTCTTTAGTAACCATAACCATTACCGTAACCTTTCTGAGGAGGATATCCTGCACCTCCTCGTTCGTTCAGAGTACCTCTAGAAGGATGTACGTTTCCTCCTCCCATTCCAACTTGGTGATGACTCAATACTTCATCAGGTTCTTCATGTAACAAACCTTTAACTTCCCAAGCTCCCATTTTAGAACCTACAGAGAATTCTAAATCTTCTTTAGTGATAGAACACCAGTATTCTGTTTTTTTTAATCCAAGTAAGTCAAATTATCAGTTTCTCAAATACTGGTTCATTTGAGAGATTGATTGGTAGAAACTTACTGTAGACCATCATTGTACCGAACAAGGTACATAAAGTGTGGAAGAAAGTTCCATCAATGTCTGAAGTTTTTTTTTTTTCAAATTGAAAAATTGAGAATCAGTATAATCGTTTCGAGCGTTAGAAAGAGCCAAAAAGAGAAACTTACAATGACTAGCTTGATCACAAATAGTATTACTGAACCCATAGAACAAAACTTGAGCAGCGATGAAAAAGAAGCAACCGAAAGCTATATCCAGTAAAGGCCACCTATCGTCCAAAGTTCTAACTACTAGTAACAGTTGTGCTACTACGTAAATGACGACACAAATTAGAGGGAAGATGAATTCGAATACGAATAGAGCGGTAGGTTTAGAAGAAGATAGTCCGGCGCTGTTTTTAAAAGTACCGAGTGCGATCAATCCAGTGATCAATCCTACTGCAAAAGTTGTACCGTGTAGCGTCTAGAGTCGTATCAATTGGGGATAAGCTCAAACTTGGACAAGGAGAAGAAAGAAAGAGACGGAGAGAGAGAGAGAGGGAGGGAGGGAGGGAGACTAACCCATAGAGAAACGGGAGTACCATCTTCAACTACTTGGAACCCGACGAAACCGTTTACCAACAATGCCCAATAAGTACAACACAACAAACCTAAGTGAATCGCGGCAAAGTAAGGGTAAACTGAAGAAGAAGTTGGAATGATTGAAGAATCCAAAAAAATCGCAATCAATTCTACTACGAAGTAGAGGTAGAAGAATACCAAAATTTCTTTCCTTCCTACTGCAGTGTATTTACTCCTGACGTGTAGAACCATAATGATCACCATCAAGAGTGCACAAATGTGTAAGAATGAAGTTGCTACATGTCATTCTCTCTTTCTCGAGTCAGCTCTCCCTGTATTTTCCGTGACTTCGAGAGAGAGAGAGCCTTGTCTTACCAGGTTGGAATACTAGTGTTTTACCGAACTCTACGTTGCGAGAGTAACACACTGGTTCGATCCCATAATCAGTTGAACCCAACAACGGACAAACGATCAACGCCGCTCGGTTACAAATCCAATCGTATGATCCGAACGAGAATTTGACTGGTGTTGTAGACGCCATCCTAGAGGGATCTTCGGGAGAGATGAGACGAGATGAAGAGTAAGATGAGAGAGGGGATCGAGAGTCGAGGGTCGAAAGTCGCGCTCAGTTGCGCGTGTGTTATAGTTGTAAAGTCGCCAGCAGGATCGGTCAGAAGAGTAGTACAATCGTTTTGGGAGAGTGCGAAAGGTGTGTGTGTGTAAGGTGATCGAATTCTAAGAAACGGTTTCTCGATCGATGTTCTGCTTTCTCTTCCTGACTATTCACTCGTATTCAGCTTGGCTTGCTCAAATCCACGCGCAAACAACGACAAACGCGTCCTAACCTGTACGTTCTCTCTCTCTCTCTGTCTCTCTTCACTCTTCGACGAGCAACGAAACGAGATACAACCCTCTCGTGAAGTCTACATGATGAATCGTCCATTCTAGTCATCCTTGTTCTTCGAGTCTAGGAAACAAAAGTGGGTTATCCCTTTTTTTTTGCCAAGATGCAGACGAAACTTTGAGACGGGCCTTTTTTTCCAAAACACCTCGTCTTCCTCCCTCCCTTTTCATATCTTGGATCGAGAGGGGAAAAGGCGAGTTTTTATTTCTGATCTTGGACCATAGTTCAACGTTGCTCGTCGAAGGGCGCGAACCGGATTTGTCGAGAAAACCTCAAACTGACACACCCTTTCTCAAAAATAGTTTTCATTTTTTCGATTTTTCAGTGGTATGTAAGTTTAACAACAACAATGCCTGAATGAACAATGCAAATCATATTTCCTACTCGTCTTCCAAACTCAAACCTTTCCCACCGAGAACCGTAGACATCTCGTACTGCTGTTGAGCACTTGTCATTGAGTTCGAAGAACTGTTCCGAGACGAATTCCTCCGCAAAAGGTTTCTTCTCAGTTTTTCTCCTCCTCCTACAGTGGTTTCTTCTTCTACTGAAGGAATGTTGAGTCCTCCTCCTCCGGTGAGATCTAGATTCGAGTTGTTACTAGAATTTCTTCTACCCAACTTGACGAGTAAAGACCTCCTACGATTCTTCTTGACGTCCAACGACTGTTGTTGTTGTTGCTGAGAAGTTGCCGTCGTTGCTGGAGACATTATCACGGATCCGGGAGCGCTGGCTGTCGGAGTCACGCCTTCACTCGATTCACTTCCTTCTATTCCAATTCTTCCCGACGATTCTTCTTCTTCCCCTCCTTCATCTGCGAACTTCCCGCCTCCACGAGTCTCTTCCTCTTTCACTCGGCTCAAGGCATAACCAAGTCCGCTTAGATCCAAAGCTGCTTCGGTAGGAGAAGTCGAAAGTATCGGACTTGCGTAACCACTAGCGATCGCAGATCCTTCCAATTGAGTCGATCGTCTTCGTTGAGGAAGAGGAAGAAGGTTCTGACGAGTAGCTGCTGCTGCGGTGGTTGTTGTCGTTGAAGAGCGACTGTTTGATCTACTTGGAACTGCTGAACTAGGATTCGAAGAAGAAGAAAAAGGTAATTCGTAACCTCCTCCTCCTCTCGTTCTAGATTTGCTTCTCCTTCTCCTTGGATTCGAGGTTCGATCATCCCCTGTATCTTCTTCTTCCTGAGAGAGGTCTGATGGTTCATCAAACATGATTCTAGGTGAATCGACTCCTTCCTCTCCTCCTCCTGTCGTTTTCTTCTCATCGTCGTATTCATACTCGTTTTCTTCGAATTCATCTTCTCTCCCCACTTCTCCATGATCATAACTCCCTGTATCATCTTCTCTCCCACCTCTCCTTTTCGTTGATGATGATGCTGCGTTGAACCTAGTTTTTCTACCATTCCCGACTACCTCCTGCTCCTCCTCCTCTCTCTTTTTCTTCCATCTTCTCCTTCTACTACTACTACCGTTACCATCAATTGTTGTTCTCGTTGAATCGTCTATGACTAATCTACTCAAAACTTCAATCTCTTCTTGTCTATCATCTAAAGTTTTCAAACTTTTCAAAACCAAGAACATTTGTAACCTTCTCTTCAAACTTTGTTGACTCTGTTGACTCTGTTGTTGAACCATCGGGGGGAGGAAAGTAGTAGTAGTAGCAGTAGTAGGATTAACTAAAATAGTACTGTTTCTTCTGGTTGTAGGAGGGGATGGATCTGGAGAAGGTAATCTAGCAGGAGAAGAGAATTGTCGAATCGGAGTTGTAGGTAGTTGATTTGGAGGGTTTGTTGTTGGAACGGGTAGAGGAGGAGTTGGAGGTGGAGGTGAAAGGAATCCAGACTCTCTAGTTCGAGAGTAAGAATCTGTAGTGATAGAAGTAGTAGTAGAAGTACTTGGTTTGGGTTGAGAATGTGATCTTCTGATATCTTGAACTGAAACGATTGGAGGAACCGACTCCGTCCCCTCCTGAGGAGAACGAGATTTTTTGTCATTCACCTCCTCCTCTCCTTGTTCTTCTCCTACACGTGTTTGTAGATCCCGATACAACCTCTCGAAAATTCCTTTCAACCTATTCATCTCTGGATGTAATATACCATCTCTGAATTCGATCAAAGCGATCCTCCTAACATCTATTCTACCTTCTCCTCTCCCTCTACCTCTTTCTTGATTCCTTTCCAACCCGGTACCTCCAACTGCAGCTCTCAACCTATCGTCACACCTCAATACCCAAAACACTGCTTCCAATTGAGGTAAGATTCCAGTATAAAAAAATAACCAAATCTCGTTCAACCTCTCGATCAATTTTTGATCAGATAAAACTCCTCCTCCTCGTCCGGTGGAATTGGAAACGTTGTTGGGAGTCGAGGGAGGAGGTGGAGATAGTTTTGTTGAGAGAGTTGAACAACCTATTCGAACTAGATCGGTTAAATCTGCGATCAAGAGTCCAGTCACTAGAGAACTGAGATCTAGTGAAGGGTTCTTTGTAGAGTGGTAACGAGGTCGATTCGTAGATGCTGCTGCTCTTGCAAATGTTCTTTGAACGTGAGTACTGAACCGAAAGTAAGAAAACGATTAATGATATGATCGGTGGTGAATGAGAATGGGAAAAGAAAGAAGAAAAAGAAAGAAGAGGAACGAACAGGACTAGATCGTTTAAATCTTCTACGAACCCTCTAATTCCTTCTCCATTACTGTGATCATTTTCGTAGACAATCTCCTTCTCGAGTCAGTTGATGTTGAAACTTTTCGCAGAAAGTTTTAACTCACAAGAGAGGTAAAACTTTGACACAAACTGATTGCCAAACATCATCAATCATTCTACCTTGATCCAAGCCTTGATCTAAAGCTGCCGCTACATTCCTAGCGTTGTAACTATCTAGGGTCTTCAAAGTAGGTACCAATCCACCTAGATTTGAAGAAGATGCAGAAGAATTTAAAGCGATTCCCCCTCCTCCTCCTGAATTTGAACCTCCTAGTATCGGAGATCTCAGGAAAGAGCTCGCAGCATTCGTTGTCGTCGTTGTTTGACTATCCCTTCGCCCTATAGAAGAATGAGTCCCTCCTCCTCCTCCACTAGATCTTCGTCGGAAAGAAGAATTCGCCGAGAGTCCTCCTCCATTAGTCGTACTGGGTGTACTTGATCCTCCCCCTCCTCCTCCTAGTACACGTTGTGCCAGATTCTCACTGAAAGAACTAGCTCGTTGACGTTGATCCAATGAAGCTGTTGTTGATTGTGGTTGTTGTTCTGGTTGCAAGTTGGATCGAAGAGTCGGAGGTCGTAGGGTATCTTGAGAGAACAAGGACATACGTTCTTCGCCTCTGTTATGCGAGTCCCGCTCTGAATGGGCGAGAGACAACCAGTTCGGAACTCTCATCATCATTTCGTTGAACTCGATCTCTCCATCTCTTTCCACTTCCTTCACTCTCGAATCGAAAGCGTATCGATGACCTTGTTGAGCTACTCGACAGCCTCTATGAGACTCGCTAGGTCTTTGGGAACAGAAGCTGGTCGTCGGTTCATATCGAGTGAGTCGCTCTCTCCCCGCTTCCGGTATCTCTCCTTGCAGCCTCCGACTAGAGCTTGAACTGACATCGTATACTCTTTCTTCAGCTTCGGTAAATGGACCAGCTTTCGTATTCGATATCGTCAGTTGATCACTTCTTTCCAAACCTTGCGCGTCATTCCAATCTTTCGCAACCTGGATTGAATCCTGACACTCCTGTATACTTTAGGACGGCGTATTGAAACAAGGCTCTCATGTATTACCTCAAGCTCTAAAAGTGATGAAAGTTTTAAACGGTGAAAACCACCTCAAGAAGAAATATCCAAATATTTTAGTCACGAACGGTGGTGGTTCTTTAGAATTAGCTAGATCTCAAAGATTGACGAGAGAATTACAAGTACCTGTGAGTTTCACATTAGCTCTTTTCGTTTTTCGGTCTTTTGATCAAAACTGAATCAAGTCGGTTTCTTTTTTTTTTTCCTTCTCTCATAGATTGGTGAACATCAGATTGTACAATCTCATACTATCTTTAGATCAATGTTACCTTTATATAGAGATAAACCAATCTTGGTAGTAGGAGGAATCGGAGACAATTGTAGACAAATCGCAGAAACGTAAAAACTCCTTCCCTTTGTCGGTAGAGTTTTTCTCAAGCTAGATCTTGTACTGATAACAGCAGGAGTGTATTCTAATGTAGATATGGATTCAAACACGCCTACATTCCGGCAGACGTATTGAGATGGAGACCTTCTATTTGGCCTTACCATAAATTAACTGAAGAGGAAATGGCTTATTCGAGAGTGAGTCTACCCCTTTCTTCCACTCTCTCTCTCTTGACCGTCTCTACAGTAACCGAAACTGATCAAGCATGGGGTGGCATGTAGGATGTAGATTTTTCAACTATCCCATTCGCAGCGGTTTTAATCTTTCACGATTCTAGAGATTGGGGAAGAGATATTCAATTGACTTTGGACCTAGTTAGAAGTAGAGATGGAGTTTTCGGTACTTTGAAAGATGAAAAAGATTTAGAACTTTGGAAACCTGAACGACAATTACCGGTTCATTTCTCTCAACCTGGTGAGTAGTATGAGCCTTTACTTTTTTACTCTACTGTTTTCCTTCTCGATTTCAACTGACACACTGCATGTGACGAGGTAGATCTGTTATGGGGAAACGAATTCCCACAGAGTAGGTTCGGACAAGGAGCGCTACAAGAATCGATGGCAGCTGTTTACAAATTCACGACTGGTCACGAACTTCAAAGGTGTGTCTCCTCCTTTACCTTTCCACGAGCAAGTAACTCGGTCTCACTCACTGTATTGTAGAACGACCGGAGGTAAACCAACTCGAGCGACTTACGAGTACGCTGCATCGTTACTTCGTTCTCAAATCGAGAATCTACAAACTGGTAGCCCGATAGATTTGCACGGTACAAGCAGCAGCGGCAGCGGGAGAGATTTGAAAGATGTTTACAAAGGTAGAGTGTATATGGTAGGAGACAACCCTAGATCCGATATTGCAGGTGAGCTTTCTTTTTTTTTCTCTATTGTTTCGTCCCAAACTTTGTAAGAAAGCTACAACGTACTCACGATTCCGTTTCCTGTTTATCTCTCTCTCTTCATCGACTAGGAGCAAACGCTTTCGGGTGGGAGAGTATCTTGCTCAAGACTGGTGTGTTTAGGGGATCGAAACGAGAGGAAGCAGAGCACGTTCCGACAGTCCTCAAAGACGACGTTTGGGTGAGAACCGATCTTTCCCAGCGAATTTCCTCTAATTTCTGCTGGAAGCTGATCATGTGGTCCTGTTGCGTGGTGTTTTGCTCTGCAGGAGGGAGTGAAGTGGGCTCTCGAGCGAGAAGGAGAAGGTGCAGCGATCGAAGGACTCTGAAAAAAACAAAAACTATCCTCGAGATTAACAAGATCTAGATAGAGCGACTCGTAGATATACATTGTAGCAGGAATAGAATTTATGTATCGCATTAGAGCTTTACAAAGAATGAGCTCTCGAAACCGAAGGAGACTTGCTTGCGAAGGTTATTGCGAGGCTCGATTAGAACACTTGTGAAGAAAGAGCGAAGAGAGCGAGAGCGAGGTAAAGAATACCCTTGAGTCCTGCGGATCAGTGTTGATTATAGGAAACCCTTGTAAGCTTGTCCAACCGAGGCAACCCAAGCTACATTCACAAGGTCGCCGTTTCTTTCTCTCTCTCTTTCAATTCAAGGGTGAAATCGAGATGCTTCAGTTTCTTTTCCCCTACTGTACTACCAACTGCCGTAGCGTCGAAACTATTACACCGTTAGCCTTAAGGCCGTTATCGGAATCTGCGAGTCGCTGGGCGGCTTATTATTTTCGAATTGAACCGTTTGAGCTTTTTCTTTTCTTTTACTAATAATAAGACTGTTTCGGCCTAAGCTACTGTGTTCGTTTCTCCATTTGTTTGCTCTCGCTGCCGACGAGTCTTCTCTCTCACTCTGTTTCCGGTCGACTCGCAGCGAAAACGAATTGAAACGAGAACACAAAAAGGAGAAGGGAGCTCTTTCTCCAACAGAGAGCTCTCTCTTTCTTCTGAGCATCGCAGGACTGGAACGTCGGACGGACGGAGGCGGAGGGAGAGAGGGTCGACAAAGGGAGAGCGAGAGAAAGAAGGTTTCGCAAGAGCTTTCGGACAATTCGATAAAAAGGAAGTTCTTTCGCTCTCGGCCTCGCTCGAAATCGTTACAAACTCGCAAACACGACAACGTTACAGTCTTGCTGAATCTACTGCCGAGTGAAGCACAAGGGAAAATGTTCCGAGTTCTCTCATGGCCGTTTCCACGACGATCCCTTTGAAACTTAGTTCCGCGCTAGTATAATGAATTTGAATTTGATCTCGATCGAGGCAATCAAAGCGAAAGTAATCGAGCCACGCGAGAAAACTGAAAACTCGTGCGCCTGTCGAGAAGGCGAAACAAACAAAAAAGAGTCTCGTTGGTAGTTTTCGAAAAGTCGTTCGTTCGTTGGAAGCGACGACCGTTGGAGCACTTAGTGCTCGGCACTAGAGTTACGTGTATACGAGACAAATCTATGTCTAGGAAAGGGGAAAGGAGAGAGGAGAGAGAGGGGAGAAGGACATAATTGAACCGAGCTTTCGAATTGAACATTTCCCGATTCGTTCTTCGACACAGCCTTCTTTTCTTGTGGTTCCCTCGGTACCTGAACATATAATTACGCAGGAAAGTGTTCAAATGCGTACCTTTGCCAAACGAGAGTGAGACTTTTTCGTTTCGGCGAGGTCGTCGTCGGTCGTTCACTTTTTTTTTTTCAACTTCGGAGCAAGATCGTTTTGTCATTGATTGATTTGGGAGGGAGCGAGACGGACTTCCCTTCTCCTCCTTTTCTAGAAACCCCTTTACTCTGTTCCTCTCTCTCCTCCACTCTCAAGTCGAACTCACACTTTCGCCCACCTTCGATTAGCTCTCAAACCCCGGCGACTCGAGCGCTCACAATCGTTCTTCTCTCTTGCTCTCCTCTCTTTCCTTCGACTCCTGACAATCTAACCCTACAATCTCCTTTTCCAATTTGAACACACCTCCACCTCAATAGACAGTACTACCTCGATCTCTCTTTCACCAAACTTCCCTCTCCCTCCCCCTTCATCTCCCAAATGCGCGACCCTCGTCTCCCTCCTTCACCTGCTCCTTTAGAAAGTGGATTCGATCTACGGATACGTGAACAGTCGAGACGGTACCCTTCCACTTCCGCTTCGCCGGCTTGGAATCATCCTTCTTCCGCTTCCTCTTCCTCTCCTCCTTCTCTTGCTCCTGCGCATCAATTTCATCAAGATATTCAACCTTCCACCTCTCGTACGAATTACCCGATGGAGCAACATCAGCGTTACACTCATCATCATCAGCAGCAGCAGCAACGAGGTCCTTCACCACCGCAGTACTACTCTCAATCGCTTCCTCCCTCTTCTTCTGAATACGTCGCAGCACCACCTCCCCTGAGATCGACTCCTCCTCCGCCAGTTCATCGAGTTTACGTTCTCAACTGTGCGACCTGTGATACTTTCTTGACAAACAGGGGAATGAGGGTGAGCTATTTTCACAAAATTTTGACGCAAAACGAAAGGAGGTGAAACCAGGAACTGACTCACTTTTTTGAGCATCCCTACAGGCGGTACTACTGTTGAAACCTCATATCGTCCTCTTCTCGACGGATGCAGCACCCTGTAACGCCGAAACTTCTTGGCCAGACGAAACGTTGGAAGAAGAACATGTCGAAAGGACTTGCGATTGCCTCACTTCTTCGATCGCCTGTCATGGTTGTGGCCGAGTTGTAGGATGTGAGTCACTTCTCTTCGACTCGTGCACTATCAAATCGTAGCATACTGATGTATTTCGCTCATTATCAGATCATATCGTCGCTCCCTGTAGCAAATGCACTGTGAGTTTTTCGTTTTGTCGTTCACGTTTTGCGGACTTCTCACTCATCTATTCCTTCACCACTTCTAGGAATCCGTTCAGAAGCATCAGAGATCAGCAAATCACCATAGATTCGTATTCCATCACAACGAAGTCGCTTCTCAAGAGCGAACTTACTATCCTGGAGAACGAGGAGTACACAACCCAATCCTCCTACCAACCGTCGCTCCTCGACCTAGAGCACCTTCACCTACGCCAGTCCCTGTCGTGACTCGTCGCAGGGTCTCGATCTACGACGTCGAGAAAGAATTGATCGAATCTCGACTCGTTCCCCAACCTCCTCAAGCTCAATCTCCGAGTCAACGATTCTCTCCTCCTCCTTCCCCACCAGCGGTCACTCTCTTCAAAGCAGGTGATGTGCTCTACTGGCATCACCTCGTCAATGGCGGAGAGAGGACTAAACCCGTCGACCCTCGAACTCGAGAACCTATTTGGACTGAATCAATCGGTCGTTAAGAGCTATTTTACCCTTTTCATTCAATTATATACCTCTATCTTACCTACTTAATCTTTTGACTCCCTTCGCTACGAATTGCATTGCTCTCTTATCTATTGCACCCTGAATCTCTAATTTTATATACCTCTCTCTCTCTCGCATAGCATCCTATCTCGTTTGTTTTCTCTCGTTTCTTAGCATATTCTCGTCCTGTCTATCCACCTGTTTCTACTTATACACTGTCTCTTTACCATGTCCACTTTCACCCTGTCTTAACTATTACCGCTATAGCTCATTTCGTTCTCTTCCCCTTTTCGTTGTCGCCATTCTTCGTTCTCCCATTAATGCATACTTCGTTCATATCCTCTTCTCATCGGGCGATAGGGGCCAATCCTGACAAAAAGAGAGGGATACGCTCACTGGGTGCGAGATTTGTTCGTTGACTTTCCACATTTCACCTCTCAACAGCTTTTCGCTTCACACTCGTTACCAGCAGATAGTATCTATCGCAAGCAGTCAGTGGATGGTCGGCGTCAAGGTCTTGAAAGGGAGTTGGACCCCCTGCGGGATCGTTTTTGGATGGGCCAAGGCTTCCTTCTCTCCTCTCACGTACAAACGGACGTTGGAACCTCAAGATGAATCGGAAGAGGAAGAGGAACTGGTACACGCACATCAGGTGAGTTCAAAATGTTGTCGTGAGCGAGTTGAAAGGGAAGGAGATGATGAGAGGGGGGTGTCGATCAACTCTTCCTTCTTTCAACCTGGAAAGGTCATGGACGCGCTGTAGAAGATAGCAAGCGTACTTTGGAGCCAATAGGAAAGCTCTGGAACACGCGATTGAAGTCCCAGTTCGAGACCCCCACTGACTCCTCTCTTCTCCCTCTCTCCTCCATCTCCTCAGGTTCCCCTGGAAGTAGGGGATGAAATCTACGCAGTCGAAGTATTCCGACCGAGATCACGACATTCATCGACTTCGCAAGATCAGAATTGGTACCGAGGCTACGTCGTTTCGACTCCATTGAATCCTCAGTTCTCCTCAGCTACGCGAAACGACTCTCCTACTCAAGCAGCTGCACTATCGCAAGAACCTCAAGTCTCGTTTGGTATCTTCCCAGCGAGCCATGTTTATATCCGAGAACAGTTGGAGGAAAACGACGCGAGATTCCACGAACTGGCAGCTCAGACAGACAAAGGGGAGCAAGAGACGAGAAGACCTAGATCGAGAGGACCTTCGAAGACAGCTCTCAATGGGAGGATGGAACCGCTTCACGAAGAAGACGAAGAGGACGAGGAGGAAGAGGAGGAAGAAGATCAGAACTTGAACGGAGCTCAACAAATCAAGATCAATATAGTCCCGTACGGTTCCCCTTCGAAGTCCAAGAATCGAGCGTCGATTGGTTCAGTCACCTCCCTCGGTCAACCCACAAGGTTCTCTTCTTCATCTTTGAGACCTCCCTCCGAAATTATCGAAACTCGGCCTAATCCACCTTTACCTAACCTGAAATGTGGCGACGAAACGACCCACGGTGCTCGAGAACCACTCATCGATGAGATCGCTTGCGCTCTCAGAGAATGGGCGAGTCTGTTAGGGAATCACCTGTATCGACGAGATTACGCTCTTTTCTCAGCAGTCAAGGAAAGGTTCGACACTCTTCATTCAGGTCGGAGAAGATTGATATCGATGACGCTCGATGGACCGGAGGAGGAATCGCTCAAGGAGGAACTGGTGGAATGCCTGGCTCAAGGCAACGTTGAACAAGGTCTCGACATTATCGTTCGACATCCTGCATCTGGAATCCTGGTCGACAGCGACCTCGAGACCCTCGTAGGCCACTCGACTTGGCTTTCTGTCCCTCGACTCTGTGAGTCTCGCGTCTTGTGTAGTTTCGTATACTCAAAAACTAACTTCCTTCGTGCTTCTGTTCGTGAAAAAGATGCAACTCAAGTAGCCCTCGCTTATGGATCACCTTTACCGCCTCTCAACCGATCTCGTGGTACCTCGACACCTCCCTATACTCGGCAGCTTGTCGAGTCCTCCTCACCATTCTCCTCCTCAATCGCTCCCTCTTCTGTCAACTCTCGGTTTCACCACGTTCTCGTCGATTTCAGAGGACTGGCTGCGACTCTCGCGACGTCAGGCGAGACTATCGAACTCTACTTCTCACTCTTCAATCATTCAGACGCTCGATACATTACCGAAGAATTCTGTCTCGTTCTCGATCACAACGGAGTTCCAGTTCGACCCGAATCTCTCTCCCGCATGACCACCCTCTTCCGAGATCTCAGTCAACACGATTTGCAAGATCAACTCTACCTAGTGTGTCGTATCGTCAAGAACGGAGGATTCGCCAACAGACCCTCCGCCTCTTCCTCGAATTCGGCTCGAACACCTCCTCTCACTCACCGAAGCACCTTCATGTCGGCTTCGCCCGGTCAACGTTCCGAAACTACTTCGATTCCTGAAACTTCTTCAGTCATCTCGTTCAATGGAAACGGGAATGGGGACGAGGTTGAAAGGATCGGAAATTCTCAAGAGATGCTCAACATGGATGGAAACGGACGACTCAGCTGTCGACAACCTTTCGGATGTGCTGTACTCGAGATTAGTCAGTTCAATCGCAAGCAAGAAACCCCGTCGTCGGTCGAGCACCGAATGCCGATTTTCGTTCCTGTCAACGAATCCTCTTTCTCGACACTTCACGAAGACATCATCGCAAGTCGAATACAACAATTTGAGAAGAACGCTCGAGCAGACCAACTCCTAGTCTCGGTTCAGATCTTGCAAGGAGAAGATTTCGAACTCGGTCAACCTCTCTCAGATATCACCATCACTAACCGACTCGGTTTCCCTGATGTCGTCTTCCCTGACGTTCGGCGCAACGACGTCTTCATCAAGCTGTGGTCTGGCGAATTCGGCAATGCCAACAACGGAGGAGGAGGAGGAGCTTCAACCGGAACGACCCGAAGTCTCGCTTCTCTGACGGCTGCTTCGAACTCGAATGCCAGGAACGTCGAAATCTCGGTGGAGTTGAGGCATCAAGATGGAAGACCTTTCGAAGATGTTCTCTCGAGGGGAGCAGGAGAACCGAACGTAACTCGTTTCACTTCAATGGTTTTCCGTTCGAATAACAATCCCAGTGAGTCTCGAACACTCTTACACACTCTCTCTCCACTTGTTTAGACCGACTGCGCTAACCAGATACCATTACGAACAGCGTGGGGAGAACTCGTCAAAGTCGACATCCCTTCAGAAGGTACTCAAGATTGTCACCTTTACTTCGCCTTCAGGAATCGCTCGACGAGTCCTTCGCTTCGCACTACTGAGCAACCTTTCGCCTTCGCCTATCTCCCCCTCTTCGCTCGTCAAGAAGCGTTCCAACCTGACGGCTCTCACAACCTCGTCCTTTATCGATGGGATCGCAGCGTGTCGGTGCCAGCTTTCTACCTACAAGGCCCTCCGACTCGAGAGCTCGACCAACCTCTTCCAGCACTTCCTCCCGCAGTAACCCATACCCTAGTACCCTTACACGATACCTTTACTATTCGCAGTTTCCTCGTTTCAACCTACCATACCCAGAACGAAACTCTCCTCAAACTCCTCCAATGGAAGACCGATTTACTACAAGATCCTGAGCTCGCGAGAGAAACGCTTTCAAAGCTTGCGTGAGTCCTTTCACGGTCTGTTGAAGGTGGTTCGCGATTGATCCGTCCATTCCGCTGTCTCAGGTTCTGTTCAGAGGTCGAAATCTGCAAGTTTCTTCGGTGAGCTACCTTTTCTTCTTCTATGAATTCTGGTTTTGACTGCTGATGTTGTTCGAATAGCGACATCCTCGACGCTCTCTTCGGCCTACTCTCCTCCGATACGGAGTTGAACGAGCTCGTCTTCCAATCGATCGTTACTATTCTCGGGTTCGTCTCGGACAGGAGGTTCACAAACTTCAAGCCCGTTCTCGAACTGTACATCTCGCAACACTTCGTCGAATCGAGTGCCGGTTTGCACATCCTCCAGTCTCTCGATCGACTTCTCCGTCAACCAGGAAACGCAGAATCGGCACCCCTGCTTCGCTCGAGCATCAAAGTCTCGAAGTGGCTCTTCAGGTTCATCGTTCGCTCTCAGGAGCTAGGAGGAGAAAGTCACGAAACCTTTGAACACGAAGTCTCGTCTTTCCTGTCGTCGCTCAAATCGCTCATGAGGGCAAGTTCCCCTTCGTCGATCATTGGCACTCAAACTCTCGCAGTTCAACACTTCTCGAGTATCCTACCGAGTCTCGCCTCGTTCTTCAAACCTGAAGAGCTTACGGAGGAGGTGATCTCGTTCGTTGAATCGATTGGCAACGTCAAGGGCAAGATGGTAGTCTGGAGGCTTCTCCTACTCAACCAGCTCGTCTCTAGTCCAGTTCTCGCATCGGACGTCAGTCGCTCTCTTCTCGTGCCCAACGTCGTTCGGTGGATTAAACCATCACTCGGCAAATTCGACGAACAAGTCCTGTGCAGACCGAACGATCCACAATCTACTCGAGACAACGCAAGAGTCAGTTGGATAGAAGGCATTCGACTATCAGTAGGAGTCGCGGCAGTCATGTTGGACAAACTTCAAGAAGCTCTCGTCGATCCAAACGTCTCGAAATCTCGAAGTCTCCTCGCTCAAGAACATGACAACCTCGAATACCTCCTCGGACTCTTGCCTAGACTGTTCGAATCCTATCGAGAAGTACAGAATTTCTCAAACCTCGACGCGGTCGAACGACAACGATCTCAAGCATCAGTACCTTCTCTTGTTCCGACCACCTTCCCTTCAACCTATCCTCTTTCTCTCCTCTCTTACTCGGCAAGGTTCAAACGGCTACAAGATGTAGGGCTCGAAGGCGCTGCGATCCCAGAATCAGTCGAAACTTGGCCGACACTGCAAATTGCAGTAGGAGAAATCGCAACCGTTTTCGTCGGTCTCGTTCGACTCTCACCTCGCAAGATCTTCGTGAATTGGCTCGAATCGATACTGGAGATTGAAGGGAAGGACACCTTTGCCCGCCAACTTGGTCAAATGTTCCGTGTCGCTCAATCGATTATTGAGGAAGAGGCTTTCCCTGCGGACTGGCTCAACGTTACTTCGCTGGCTCATCGAGCAGTGCTCCAACTAGTCGAAACGGTCGCAGATATACTCGAGGAACATTTCTTACCACCGCCGTCGTCGTCCTACTCGTTCAACACCGCACTCTGGAGAGACTACTTTTCGCTTCTCTTCAAACTGCTCGCTAGTCCGCAGCTTCTCATTGAAGAGTTCTCTCCTCAAAAGAGGTGAGGGAGTCTCTTATTTATTTCCTGAGTATCATACTGACTGAGGTTGATTTCCCAGACGAGCTGTTTGGAGGTTGACAGGAGACATTCGAGCTCAAGGTTCACAAGTTCTCACTCGATCGTGGAATGCTATCGCCAGTCCTCAAGAACGCAATCCCGTTCGATACGGAAGCTACCAAGTTCAATTCGTTCCGACTTTCCTCGACGATGTCCTGACTTTGTGCATGTCTCGTCACGATGAACTTCGCAAAACTGCAGTTGAAATTCTTTACTCTATGATCTTGAGCGAGGTAAGCTCTTTTCTTTGCTGCTTGGACTAACCTGATCGAGTTCTCTAGCTCACATCCTCCCTTGTGTGCAGTATCACCTCAACAGTCCGCCCCAGTTCACTGTTATCGAGAAGGAGGTTATCGATCGGTTCGACCGACTGTTCGGAGTAGATGCGAAAGGAGACGAAATGTCTCGCGCTTCCTTCGTCGACCAGTTGAGACGGCTTTTCGAAGCGAGCGAGATAGAGGACGACCTTCGAATCCAAGTCGACCGCTTCCTCTCTTCGATCGATTCGTTCCTCGATCTGCTCCTCAACGTGCGCAGCCTCCCTGAGGGAGAAGAGGTGAGCACAAGGGCTTATTCGTGTCGAGTAATTGACTGAGCTAACAAACTTCTGTTCTACAGTATCGAGAAGATCGGATCATCTCAACTCTGAAACTCATGTCGGTAAGCCTACCTCTTCCGTCTCTGTGTCAATCACAACATCCGCTGATCCGGTCTCGTTGTTAGTTCATTCGTGAGATCGGTCGCAGCGAGATTTATATCCGTTACGTCAATCGACTCGTTACCTGTTGGTTCTCTCCTCTATCCACTCGCAATTGGCTCCGTCAGCTAATTTAATCGCTCAAACAGATCACATCGCTCTCGGAAACGAAACAGAAGCTGGTCTCACGCTCAAGTTGCACGCTGATCTGCACGAATGGGATCTAAACAAGTTTGTCGACGCAGTTCCTGATCTTGATTTACCTCGTCAAACTGAATTCGCCCGAAAAGAGTGAGTCGACTCTCCCTCTACCTCTCCAAGACTATATACCCTCTCTGATCATTTCATTGTTGCGCTAGAACGCTGTACATGCGGATTCTAGATCACCTTGGAAGAGGGAAAGCTTGGGAAAGCGCTATCGCACTCTCGAAAGAGTTGCAGCATGAATACGAAACGAACGCTTTCAATTACTCTCGACTATCTGAGTTGCTGAATCTGCAAGCTGAGCTCTACGCTGGCATCGCGACTTCGGATCGTCAATTTGGGTGAGTCGTAACATTTTGAGCTTCTTCTTGCTTCTCGGCTCCTCTGACTCTGGCTTCTATTCATGTAGCAAATACTTCCGAGTGGCTTTCTACGGCCAATGGCCAAGTTCAGTGTCTGGTAAACAATTCGTTTATCGAGCTCAACCGTTTGAAACTATCGCCGGTTTCGTTGATCGCATGCTCAACAAACACTCAAGGTAAGCAAACCCTCGCGTATCCTGTGCCTCTACACGACGACGTGCTGACTTTCAAATCGTCTTCAACAACCAGTGCTCAACTCCTGACTAGCGATTCAATTCCCGGCGACGAAATTCGATTTGGAGAGACTCGTTATTTACAAATCACCTCTATTCTTCCCGAACTCGATCAAGCTTCACCAATCTTCTCCAATCCAAACTTGCCGCACTATGTTCGATGTTACTATCAGGAGAACGAGATCAACACTTTCTCTTTCACTTCGCCCCTTTCAAACGACTCGAGCTCGAAAGATCCCTCGATCACTTGGACTGAGAAGACCGTGAGTCTTTCCTCAACGTACAAGTACCGATTACGGAGCACTGACGCTTGCGGCTCGCTCGCTCTAGGTTCTGATCTGCGAAGAGTCTTTCCCAACAATACTTCGCCGTTCAGAGATCGTCGAAATTCGGCTGATTGAGATCAGTCCCATCGAGAACGCTCTCCGAGATATCAAGAATAGAGAAAATAGTCTCGTTGATCTCGAGCGTCGATACACTGCCTTGTGCAATACCGAGAGCGATCCTCGCAGTGTCGATAGGTGACTCCCGCTTTTCTCTCTGTCAAATCATGTTGGAGGGTCGCTGCTGACCCCTCGATCTCCCTTTTATCTAGTGATACTCTCTCGATGGCTCTGAATGACGCCGTGGATCCTCCTGCTGACCGTGGAGTGCCTCACTATCGACGAATTTTCCTAGACCCCGAGTTTGTCGCGACTATACCGAATGCACAGCTACCAATCATTCGTCAACTCGAGACTGCGATCGATAGCTTTGTGAGTTCTTTATCGCTCGTCTGTCCTCGCCTTGTCTCGGAAGACTGATTCTCGCTCGAGTCTCACTTTGTCTCGCAGGTCACTACCCTCGCACGTTGTCTCAATTTCCACGCTTTGATCTGTCCTCGCGAAATGCAACCCTTCCACGAGACCCTCGAACGCTGTAAGCTTACGAATCTTCACTGTACACGTTTCAAGTTTGCTCGTGGACTAACCCTCGAAACATTTCTGTCTCAAGTCTTTGAGAGATCGTTCTCTCAAGAACTATCTCGCCTACCCTCGAACACTTGGTCACCAGCTTCTTTCCAAGATCTCGCAGTCACGCCTATCGAGACATCCCTCGATCTACCCCGAGATTCCCAGTCTACCTCGAATGGTCTCTTGATCTCTTCTTCGACCTGTGACTCGTTCATCGACCGACCCCGTCTCGGATCTATCTCTGGTACTTCTCTCAACTCTGTCGCACCCACTTCGGATGGAACCCGTCGACCTAGCTCCATGCTCTCTCAGCGACCTCAATCTCCAACCAAATCTCTCGTCTCCTCGACTTCGATGCTCGCAACCCATTCCGGCAAGGAAAATGGGTCTCTTCTTATGATGGATGCGACTCTGGAAGAACAACGATCGACGACTCCCACGAATGGCAAGAGGAGCAGTATTTTCAGCACTTTCGGAAAGAAGAAAGGCTTAGGAAAGAGGAAAGGTTCAGTTAGCGTTCTAGCAGAGGAGTAGTAGTGAGTGTGTTTGACTCTCAGTTGTTGTCGCTCCGTTTGTACCGCTTGTTGTCGTTATCAGCCTATCTCTCCCCAAGTCTTTCTTTTCGTTCAAATCTCGTTTTCTCTTCTTCTCGTTAATTATACCCTCCTTGAAATGGCGAGTACCCCTCCCTTCGAGACAGCAGAAGCTGTCTCGCCAGGAGCGTCAGTTCTGCTCATTGTAGAGAGTCTCGTCAGCGAGTTCGCAAGTTCCTCGACAAGTTTCGCAAGTCAAAGCATAGAGGGCAACTCAGCGTGCTCGCCTCTCAAATTAAACGTGTCCCAGACAATCTCACTGCAGAGTGGAGAGAGTAGGCCTGCACAGTGATTTCGAGAACGAAAAGCTACGATGATCCCGCTCCGTCGTCAGAATCGCAATCAACGCGATACACTTGACGTCTACGATTACTAAGGTGGTCTAGAGTGTGATCAATGCTATTCGACATGCGAAGCGACGGCTGTGAGAGTACGATGTGAGCTCTGACCTTTCAGCAATAAGACAAGGAAATTTGTAGACTCACGATTTCCATCTTCAGGAGGACTTGAGGGACAGGATGCTCCTGCTCGAAATGCTGCAAGTAGGTACGGTGTCTATCGGTCAAGTAGCGAGAGTTACAGCGCTATGCATTGTCATGAAGATTGAGCTCGAGGTTTCGATTTGACCGTAATTGCGGTAAAAACTCACCATCTGATCTTTCATGATCTCCGTGAGTACTGCAACGATCCTATACCATTTCTCGCTGTGTATAAGGTTTCTTGGATCATCGTCGATCGCTTTTCGAATGGGATTGAGCCACCTGCGAGCTAATTTGTTGACGTCGACCATCTGAGATTGAATTGCCAACATGATACTACGTAGCAAGTTCTCAAGTATCCTGTGTCTACCGTCTAGGGGCGACTAGCTCGGAACAAGACGAAGAATGTCAGCTTAGCGACGTTCCACAATTACTGAGGAACCTGGCGAGCGTCCTTACCTCAAGTTTGGGGTCTTCCACAAGCTTCCGAGGGTCGAACCTCTCAACGATTCCCCCCTTCTCGACCAGCGTGTACTTATTGCTGCATTATCGTCAGCTCTGGCTATTCGACATTCGAGCGAGCGAGCTAGCTAACCGGCTTTCGACCCAATTTTCTCAACGACAATTTCCCCTGGTGAATGGTTGTGAACTCCTTTTTAATTTTGTCCCAGTTCGCCTCGTGACACATATTCCAATCCATCTCGCGACTTAAAGCAGTCCAAACGCCCGCTTTCCACCTTTTGAGAGCTTCGAAATCTTCTCGGGAGAAATTTGCTCGATTTTGCAGGATCTTCCCGAGGATGGTTTCCAATTCCTCTTGGTGACGATGAGCCATATTGAGATCGTTCAGCGCGAGTCGATGAGCATCTTGAGTCGGATCGTAGTGAGAGAAAGAGTTGTAATCGGGAGGAGCCTCCTCAGCGGATTGATAGCTGTCCATCGCTCTTGAGTACAGACTCGAGAGTGTCACTTGTCGAACCCGAATGTCAGGAGCAGGAGGAATAGAAGGGAAAGGAAAAGGGAAGGAAGGAAAGGAATGAGCTTTTCGCGCTTTGATCTGCTTTTCGAGATTCGGCACAATGATCTCTCAGAGGGCGACCGTGCTCTCCGTTTCGCGTGGCCCCAGCCGAGGTGACAAGTTCGATTATCCCGAGTGTACTATAATCTAACGAATCTATAGCGTTGTCTCTATTCCGTCAATAAGGTATCTAACTATAGTCCAAGCGCTTCTTTCGCATCCAACAGTTCCTTGCACGAGTTTTCACCCGAACACAGATGCCACTCCGCCTGAGAGAAACCTACTATCGTCAACTTCCTTGTCGAGTCTTCGGAGGGAATTGTACTTGTCGATGTCGGTGTTGAAGCGACGACGGAAGAAGGAGAGAATGAACCGTGGGAGAAATGAATGTCGTGTAAAGTTTTGAGGGTGTCGAAAAGGTATTGCCTGAATCGAAACCAGCGAGTGAGCATACATGTATATCGAGAGTAGCCGCCTTTGTAGAGCGAAAGGCCTGGGAGCTCACCTCTCTGATTTATTCAGATCTTCGAAAGAGTTGCTCGGTAGAGGTTCTCCGCAATCCTCCAAAATTGTCACCATCCCTTTAGGCTGACCTTCCTCTACGTTCCCTTGGAAGATTCCGTAGTATGTAGGAATAGGTAGAGCACCACCTTGTGGGAGATTGACGAAAACTTCATCGGCCTCTTTCAACAACGAGAGGAAATCTGGAGAGTATTTGAGAATGACTTTTGTACCGGAGGGTGATGTTGCTCGGTAGACTTGAGAGATTCTACCTTGTATAGGAGGCGAGGTCGTAGACAGAGCGAGAGAGGGAGGGCCAGAACCTGGAGAAGTGGAAGGAGGTGGATGAAGGTAGTAGAGCGGAGAAGGGGGAAGCGTACGCTGGAGGAGTTGGGTGGAAGATGTCAGAGAGGAGCTTATTGACAGGAAAGGAGCGTGTAAGAGGTAGGAAGGGAAGGTAGGAGGTCGAGTTGATGAAGTCATGTTTCGGAGCGAACGAGGGGGCGAGATGAATTGGTTACTCCTCCGTAGCATGCGCGTATCGAACTGTTACCGACTCAAGGTGGTTCAAGGTGCCGCAGGAAGAGGTTGAGGAGGAAGTTGGCGGAAAGTTCGTTCGAGAGCTTTCTGCACCAACAAATCCCCTTTCCCCTCACTCTTTCCTTTTGAATCGACCTCGACCTGTCACGACAACGCTAGCTTGTGCCCTCAAGACTAGCTAGTCCTACTCGAGTCGGCTCGGCGCCCCTCGAACCTCGCCTCCATTCACCTTCCAATGCGGTTTCCTACGCGCCTTTACCTCTCTACGCGCTCAAACAGGTCAATTACAACATCAGGAATATATCAGCTACCTCCCAGAGTTACCAAGAAAGCAGCAAACAGTGCTCCGAAAGTTTTGTTGGATGAATATGGCAGAGAACGAAGACCTCTCCCACCTCTCAACCTCGATGGGAGAGCCGCAGTAGAATGTCAGTAAACTCTCGAAATCGAGCCTTCATCTGTGCAGCAGCTGACCTTGTGAGTGGAGGCTGCAGCGAGTTCGAAGGAAAAGCAAACTCCTCTCAAGCGAACAGTGAAACAGAAATTACCAACTCCTGAAGCAGAAGAGGAGGGTGAACAAGTAGAGACGAAAGAGAAACGTGATACGAAGAAAGGGATGTCGGTATTGGAAACTTCAGTGAGAAAAGACATGGAAAGGTATCCGGATGCGATTCTGCTCACTCAAGTTGGCTCATTCTTCGAGGTGAGTTCGCTCTAGAGACTTCATTCAGACCATCGATGACTCATTACAAGATTGTCTAGTCTTACTTTGATCAAGCTCGGACTGTTGCCTCGACTTTGGGGATCAAATTGACGAGCAAGCTATTCGGAAAAGGCTCAAGTCGTACTCGAGAACCCTTCTGTGGATTTCCCTTATCACAGCTCGTCAAGCATGTGTCGAGCCTAGTCGAAGCAGGTCACAAGGTCGTCATCGTCGAAGAGTTTAAAGAAGCTGGAATGTCGAGCTCAATAGTGACGAGAAAGGTCACTCGAGTGGTCACTCCCGGTACAGGAGTTGACGAATCTTTCGTCGAGATGGAGAAGATGAACTTTGTCCTCGCACTTGGAGTCGTCGAAGAAGGAGGAGGACCAACAGCAAACGAGCAATCGATCGGATTGGCTTATCGAGACATTTCGACCGGAGCATCGTTCACTCGTGTCTCCACTCTCAACTCCCTACGTGACGACATCCAGCTAGTTCGACCGAGAGAGGTAGTTATCGACGAGCGACTAGAAGCATCGACTGTAGGAAAACAAATTCTCTCGATTCTGAAGGGCGAACAAGTTCGAGAATCCCTCATGGTTTCGGCCTCGACAAACGCCGTTCCTTCATCTTCCTCAACAATCCCTTCCTCTCAATCGGCAGCGGAAGAGGTTCTTCTCGCTTACCTCGCAAGTACACTCGTCGACTTGCCGCCTCAACGAACGAGAGCAACTTTCGTCGATCCGGCAGAGGTGATGCAGCTCGACTCGGTAACTCTCAAGTCTCTCGAGATTCGAGAATCACTCAGGGGTGGGATCAAGGGAAGCTTGCTACAAACAGTGAAAAGAACTGTCACTCCGGGAGGAACTCGACTTTTAACTGAACGATTGAGTGAGTTCTCTTCTCAATGGCTGGACTGAGCTACGCACTGACACATTGAAATATATGACTTCAGCTGCACCATCAACGAACCTTGAGGAGATCAACAATCGTCTTACCCTCGTCTCTGTCTTCAAAGACGTTCTACCTGCTTCTCGTTCTTACCTTCGAGCCCTCCTCCGCACACTCGACGACAGTCCCCGTCTACTACAACGACTCTATCTCCAACGAGGATCAGCATTCGATTTATTGGGACTGAAGAAAACGATGAGAGCGCTTGAAACGATTCGAGAAGAAATCGATGCTCGAGTACCTCCTCTCTCCTCTTCTCAGCAGATTTTAGTCGATTTTGGGTTCAACTCGGAGGATGAAGTAAGAGTAGTAAGAGACCTGGTGGAGAGGATCGGCAGGTTCAGTCAATTGGCGCGAGAAATTGAGGAGGCGATCGATGAGGAAGCATTGATGGCTCGTACAAGGGAAGAAGAAAAGAAAGCTATGATCGCGGAAGAGTACGGGGAGAGACACAGAGAAAGGGAAGAGGAGGAGGAGACTGCAGTTAGAGCTCAAGAGGATGGATTGTGGGGAGAAGATCAACCTTGGGTTGTCAAAGATGCGTGAGTTTTCTCGGAGAGATGATCCTTCCCGTCTCTGCGAGTACTTCATCTCTGACAATCTGCCGTTCCATTCGCATAGATTCTCACCGGCTCTCAAGAAGCTTCACAAAGAACTCAAGACTTTACGAGATCGAGCTTTCAAACTTCAAACGACGCTTCGAAAACAATACTCTTCAAAGAACCTGACACTCAAGACGTTGCCGAGAATCGGACCGGTTGCTCATATCGTGACTAGAGACGGAGTTCTGAAACTAGAGGCGGATGAGAGCGCTCATTTGTACCAGAAGAGCAATTCGACCAGAGCTTACATCATTCGAGTGAGTCTGAGCTACCTCTTCCCCTTCCTTGCCGCTCTAGACTGATGGAATTTTGCCCGCGCTGTAAGGAATGGGTTCATCTTTGGAAAAAGATGGAAAATGTTTCGCTTCAGATTCAAGAACTCGAGAAGGAAACGATGGCGATTTTGACGACTCGAGTTCTCGACAATTACGACAGTCTACTACAAACTGCAGATGCGCTCGCAGAACTCGACGTCGTGATGAGCTTCGCTGATCTAGCTCAAGAGAAGCGTTGGACGAAACCAGTCGTCGATTCTAGGTGAGCTTTCCTTCGCCTCTTCACAAGTAAATTGCCTTTCAACTGAACGAGCTATACTTTCGGGTACTTCTAGCAAGTCGCTCGAGATTGTTCAAGGTCGTCACCCGACTGTCGAATCAGCTTTACTCCACCAGAACCGAGAGTTCACTCCGAACTCTGTCGCTTTCCATCATCCTGACGACCAAGTAGAGGATCCGTCATTTATTCACGTTCTCACCGGACCTGTAAGAGCTTCATCTTGATCTCTCCGAGTTCTTCGAAAGCTCACTACATCGATTCTCCTGAACAGAACATGGCTGGAAAAAGTACTTTTCTACGTCAAACGGCTCTCGTCACGATTCTAGCGCAAGCCGGTTCTTTCGTGCCTGCTCAATCCGCTCGTATCGGAATCTTCGACAAAGTATTCAGTCGAGTAGGAGCTAGAGATGAATTGGACCGTGATCGAAGTACTTTCATGATCGAGATGGACGAAGCAACGAGTATTCTCGAAAATGCCACGAGTCGTTCTCTCGTGAGCCTCCTCTCCCCTCTCGTTTCTCCTCGTGTCCCTCCCCTCCCCAACTGATGCGAGTCGCTCTCAGGTCTTACTCGATGAACTTGGTCGCGGAACTTCTCCGATCGACGGTCTCGCAATCGCTTACGGAGCACTAGAGCACCTCACTCACGTCAACAGGTGTCGAACTCTCTTTGCAACGCATTATCATCGCCTCGGCGACCTGCTCGGGTACGACGAGAGGGATTCCAAGGGGAAAGGAGAATGGGAAGGAGTCGAGTTTTGGTGTACCGATGTCGAAGAAGATGAGGCGAGTATTCGAATCTCCTCTTCTAGACCTGATCGACCACTGACGCATCAGTATGAACAGGACTCTGTACGCTACGTTCACGAGATTCGAAGAGGGCTAAACAACGATTCGGCGGGACTGGTAATCGCTCGATTAGCGGGAATGCCCCCTCGCGCCATTCAAACTGCGAAGGATTTGAGGGACAGGTTCTTAGCTGGTCTAATTTGAACTCTCTGTGAGGCAACGAGATATGATATCGATAGATGTAAAAGAAAACAAAAGCTACAAATGGTGGTTTTCCAGTTTTCCAGGGAGAAGATGATATCCAATATGAGAGAGCGACAGATAAGAACGAGCGTGAGTGTCTACAGATGAGTACGAATGAAGGGAGATCCAGAGAGAAAGAATGAGAACGAGACAAATCCGGCTCGGGAAAAGAGAGTGAAATCCGAGAACTAAATCCAAATAGAGAAGCAAAGCAGAGATGAAGCGCCGGCGCTTCGACGAGAGACAGATTTGAGTGAGAGCCTAGTAGACCGTAACGGAGCGAATGGCACCTCCGAAACCGAATCGGTGACCGCTACTCCTCTTTGCGAAACGAGAAGAAGACGATTTAGTGAGGGAGCAACCTTTGACGGGTCCAGGGCACACAGCTTCTAGAGAGCCAGTCTTGACAATCGCGTTCGTCACCTATTGAAGTAGATAAAGACGGAATATCAGTACGATTGGAGAGAACAATGTTTCGCGAAAACGACTCACGCATTGTTGAACTTCCGAGATGCAAGTTACGTATTGAGCTCCGTAGGAAGTTCCGTTGTTGAAGAACTTTTCGAGCTCAGAGTTCAGTTGAGCTTGAGTGAGGTTGTGAGAGTTCGAGGTGAAGTTTGCGATGTAAGGTGATGAATAGTCGACGAGATCAGTGAAGAAGGATGAAGGGAGATAGCCTTGGAATTGTTGAGCGATCGAGAGCATGGTGGTTTGAGAGATTTGAGGAGCGCTTGACTTCTTGATGCAGAGTTCAGCTTGAGTTGCGTTTCCAGCTGCGCTCGAAAAAAACGTCAGTTACTCGGAGTCGAAAAGCAGATAGAACTTCGAAAGCGACTCACTTGCGATGAGCTCGGAAGCGCAAGCTTGAAGGGTTTCGGCGAGAGTGACGGTGTTACCGGAGAGAGCGCTCGATACCGAGTTGATCGCGTTCGAAATTTGAGCAGAGACCTGACCGGCGAGTTTTTGATCCGGAGTCGAAGAGTTTGCGAGGTTGTAGGTGAAGATATTTTCTACCGCGGTCGTAAGGGATGCAGGAAGGACTCCGACGAATTGCTCGAGAACGGATTTCGACGCGGTCTCGAGAGTTGATGCCGCTCCTCCAGGCTTCGTGAAACAAGCGAGAGTGGAAGAGTTTCCGGCAGCTTTGACGGCGTCGGCGTAGCAGGAGCTGACTTGCTCGAGCGCGGTAACAGACGAGCCACTCAAAGAAGCTATAACCGATTGGATGGAATCCTGAAGGAAGTAAGTCAATGAGTGGTTAGTAGGGTTCCTTGAGTCGTTATTCGGAAAAGCCATTCACCTTGATCTGATTGACGAGGACTTGCTCGGATTGAGGAAGAAGGGTGGTGAGAAGAGGAGTGACAGAGTCAAAGATGGCAGAGAGGATTTGGTTTGGAAGAATTCCGACGAACTGCACAACACGAAGACAATGTTAATTTCAAACCCTCGACTGGGGCGAAGAAGAGAACCGTAAACTCACTTGTTCGAGAATCGTGTTGAGAGTACTCTCGAGCTCGGATCCATCCTTTCCACTTTCCGTCAAACACGAGTAGCCTTCAGGCAGTCCTCCGCTGGTGAGAACGGTCGACAAGCAAGCCTCGAGGGAAGCGTAAGTCGATGCTGAAAGGGAGGATTGAGTGAGGTTGGCGGCGGCGAGAGCAGAATCGATCGCTTTCTTGATGTCGAGAGCTGCGTTGATGCTTTCTTGCGAAGTGATGAGAGTCGAGGTTTGAACTTCGGTGACGTTCTGAGTGACGGTGCGGACGATCGTAGTCGGCTCGAGCTTGATCACAGTCGAATTTGCGACTGATTCGATCTTGGTCGCCGTAGCAGTTGCAGTTGAAACTTTGAGAGCGGTTTTCGTAACTTTTTCCGAAATTCGAACAAAAGATCAGTTCGAGCTCTTTCCTGACATTTTAAAGAGAGAAGACATGAGAAGCTCACTCGTGACGACGTTGGTAGGTTTGAGTTGTTGGTTGACAGCAGAGGCCAAGGCGGACGCTAGGGGACTAGGGATTAAAGTTGCGTTCTTGAACTGATCGACCGCCTTGTTCGCTCCCTCGATCACGGTCTTGCTCGAAGAGTGTTGTACCTTGGGCACAGTCTTCTTCTTCGGGGTATTGCCGTGAGTCCACGAGTGGGATGATGACTTTGAAGGAGACGATTTCTTGCTAGTCGAGGGAGTATTCGCGTGTTTGACGACCTTCTTGTGAGTCGTAGACTTGTGCGATGACTTCTGAGACGACTTCGAGGAAGACGAGGAAGATTTCGAGGATTTGTGAGCGGGAGGAAGGGAAAGTTTGGCGGCAGTTCCAATCTTAGAGGGAATTGAGAAAGGGGAGGAGGGCGGGTGCACCACGCCAGGATGATCACTACACGGTTCTGGGTTGGCAATAGTGAGGAGGGCGAGTGAGGAAAGAACCGAGACGATCGCGAAAGATCTCATGACGGTAGAAAGCGAAAATATGGGGAGGGAAAAGGGTCGAGGTTCAGGGAGTGTTAGTGTTGCTAGCGAGCGACTGTAGGTGAGTTTCAAGAAAGGAAGGGAAAGAGGGAGGGGGAAGGGGAGGAAAGAGAAGGGAAGGGAAGAGAAAGAGAGACGCGGTTGAATTTGTCGACGAGCGCGACTCGACGCACATTTCTTCGCGATCGAGCACTTTCCAACATCTTTCCCTCGTGGCTCTTTTCTTTTCTCTGCCTTTCTCCGTCCTTTCTCCACTTGTTTCCCCCTCGTACTGAATCGACCGAAGCTTCTTTGTTCCTTATAGAAAGCTCTCCACACGAGACTTGGGAAACATTCTGTTGCCGGAGCGGACTTTCCGCCTTGACAAAGTATCCTTCTCCGACCCTCATACGTGTGATATTTAGTTTGTTCAATAGACCGTCTACTTAACGTGAATGACAGTTGTTGATCGAGATGGAGTGAGACCGAGCTAAAGTTGAGTGAAGGTGATCATATCAAACTGATTCCTGTTGGCGGTTGCAATACTACCGATGAGTAGCTGTGAGCTTGATTGAGGCGCCCTTGGGCTTCGTAGAGAAGAGAGAAAAGGAGAAAGAGGATCGATGACACCATGCTGTATTGAAATCTCTTCCTCTCATCTTATTTTCATTCGAACGATGGCCGCCTCCTTCGTTGGCCTGCCCGTTTTGATTCAACTGAGAGGTGGAGGTACAGCGAAAGGTATTGTCGCTGCAGTAGATGGAAACGCTGGAACTATTCAACTTGAAGATGGTCAGTTTCATCCCCTCTCCTCGAAGCTCACTGACATTCACTGACCAAGGAAGCACGTTCCAATAGCTCAAATCACTACCGAAGATGGTACCCGAATCGAACGAAGGAGTGTGTTCGGGAGGAATGAAGTAGCTGGACTCGAGTTGTTGGCAGTCAAGAAGGCAGAACCAGCATCCCCTCTACCGCCGAGACAACCTAGTCAAGCTCCTCAGAGTACTCAGCAACAACCTCGGAAGCTGAAACCGTGGCAAGCAGAGGATAGTGATTTCGAAGTGAGAGCATCTTCTTCCCTTGCTCTCTCGATCTCTCTGAAGCTAATCGTTCTCCAATCTTCGATAGCCTCAACCGATCTCAAGTCCCGCAACTCGACGACAACCTCCTACTGCTCCAGGCTATGCATATTCTCCGGACCCTTCTCCTTCACCTCACTCTTCTCCGAAACCTGGAACTCCTCGTTCGCGACAAAAGGCCAACAGAGGCTACGCGAAGAGGGGCAAATCTCAAGCGGCAGAATGGGATGACGCTGAAGGAGGAGATGAAGCGGACCACTACATGCCTCAAGCGCAACAGACTCGACGGAATCACCAACAGAGTGAATCTTTCGATGAAGATTTCGATTTCAACGCTGGACTGCAGTCGTTTGACAAGACCAAAGTCTTTCAACATATTCGAGCAAACGACACTATCGATCCTTCTCTACGACTTGTCGCTCACAACCGCAATTCCAACAGAACCCCTCAATCGAAATTGTTACCTTCAGAATCAGTTTTGACGGTGGAAGAACTTGAAGCTCAACAACAAGATCGCAAAGTAGCTCTCGAAGAAGCGGCTGTGCCGAAACAACAACCGAAGAGGGGAATGACTGTCGAAGAGCTCGAAGCTGGAGTTGCGAGCGTAGGATTGGAGATTGAGCAGGATCGAGGTTACGAGTACGGCAACGAAAGTGGGACGTTGATGACCGAAAGTGGAATTGCTGTACCCATGGTCAAGTTGAGACAGTGGAAAGAGGCTTTGAGTATCGCCGACGTGAGTTCTCTTCTTCACTCACATCTTTCGCAGATTTTGTGATTGACTCGATCTCGACCGTTTCAGATCGAAACTTCTCCTTCGCCTTCGCAACGTTCCGAACTCGCAGCTTATCAGTTATCAACCTTCATCTTAAGTCATCTAGCTCTCAAATTCGGGTTATTCCCGATCCCTTGCCCTCCTCAGTCTCGGCCTTCGGTTTTGCTACTCTGCACCGACTGCGAAAAATCAAATGTCGCTCTCCGTACAGGAATCCTTCTAGCTAATCGCGGGTGCCGAGTCGTCGCTCTCGTCGAGGATGGAAAGTCTGAAGACTTGAGGACGAATCTGCGAGTTTTATCTTCTTCCGGAGGTCGCATCGTTCGCGAGCTTGGTGGTGAGCGTTTCTCATGCACCGAAACTGTGACTATCTTACTTATCTACTCCGCTTTTTAGATCTTCCTCCGACATTCAACCTTGTCGTTGACGCTTTGAACGATTCAGAGTCATCCTCTTCGCTCTCTTCTTCCCTTTCCGCATCGTCGCCGGCTTCTCCGTCTCTTGCGGGCCCATCATTCAAGTCTGAATTCGCTACCGAGGCAGCTCGTTGGGTGAATCGACTCGATGCTGGAGTCATCACTCTGAGTTTGGATGTACCGTTTGGAATCGCTCACGACGAAGGTGCGTCTCTACCTCTTTCGTGCTGTTGAAAGTCTTCTCGCTCATGGCTGCGCTCTTACAGGTACACAAATCGCTCCTGTCTCCCTGACACCAACCTTTATTTTCTCTCGGGCTCTTCCTCGACCAGGAGCCGTCGCTCTCCTCTCTAATTCCGACGAAGCTTCACCTCAATTGTTCGTCGCAGATGTCGGTTTCTCTCCATCGATTTGGGATAGGATTGGAGTAGACGATTTCGAGACACCTGTATATGGAGCGGAAGGGATCGTCAGAGTTTCAATCGACGGTCGTTCATGAAAAAACTTTGGTAGAAGCTTCCCAAACCCCATTCAATCATTCGTGAGTCCACCTAGTTGCATTCTCGACCGTCCGAGTTGGAGATGCCTAACTTTTTCGTCCCCTGACTCTTCGAGCCTGTTCTCTCTCGACAGATTATCTTTCTGTATGTAATACCCACATTCGCGATCTTATCTGTACCGTATACACTGCTCAATGAACATCAACCTCGTAATGTTGACCAACGTTAACCTCATGCCTTTGAGCTCGAGAAGAAGTTCACGCTTCTTTTTTTTCCTCGGCAGGAAGCTTGACCGAAACGCTCGAGTTGAAACTAAAATCCAAGTGCAATCGGTCTTGTCGTCATCAGAATAGGCCGAAAGTTTGGGAAAAAGGCTCTACAGAAATCTTCCAAGGAGAGAAAAAACTGTTCCGCTTCGCCTCCTCCGATCGACGCTACTGATTTCTTTCGCTTTCGCTCAAAAGGGATCACACGAGGAGTTGGTATGCACGACGCCGTCGCTTCCGTATGCCGCTTTGTTCTTGACGACTCCAACAGACTAACAGGGAGTCCCTCGGAATCTCGATTCGATTGGAAAACAATCAAAAGTTATCAGGAAATTTAAAACGAACGGACAACACGCAGCAAAACGAGAGACAAGCCGAAGAGGAGCCTGGTGTCCCGGAAGCTTCTCCTCTTCTCTTCCCACGTGTTTGGGCCGGGAAGAAGCGCGCTCAGGGGAAAGTCTCAAATCGACCCTTCGCAAGCTTTTTCTTCTCATTTCAAAAAGTCGATCCTCTCTTTACGCTCCGAAATTAAACGGAAGTGTACAGCAATCTCGAATGTTGAGCAAGTCAAAACAAGCTCGCTCGGACTTGTGCTGAGCGAAAAGAGGTTTGAGCTAGGTTCGTAGCTAATTATTGGCTGGTCAGTCGACCGAGACTCGAGTTGCGAGTGATCAAACGTGTGGGATCCTCAATCCAAAAGTGAAAGTGGATCACTTGCACAAACAGTTGAAGGGATCAAGAAAGAAGCTCTTCCAGTCTCAGATCGTATCTGGAGTCGGAAGGAAGGAAGGCCACTCTCCGCCCTTTGAAAAGAAAGAAAGTCGAAATTATTATTTCGATTCCGTTTAGCGCGAGGTACTGCAGTTTTCAGGCACCGAAAACGTTTGAAAGTAAAGTAAACTTGAGAGAGAGGATCTTTTTCAGAGAGACTCTTCCACTTCGATTCCATTCGCTCGCCCCTCCCCCCCCCCCTCATCGTCCTCCTCTTCCTCCGCCATCTCTATCTCGTCTCTTACTAGCACTCTCTCAACTCGGCAGTATCCATCGACCGGACAAGCGAGTTGGAACCCCTCCTCTCCTCGCCCTTTCTCTCTCTTCCTCCCCGGCTACCCAAACTCGTGTCATCTCGAGCCTTTCTCCAACGTCTCGCCGGGATCCCTCAAACAGACCTCTGTAGTGAAGCAGAGTCACGAGCGATCACTTTCTACTTCACCGATTATCTCCCGTAATTGATCCGACTCTGAACCAACAATTCGACCTTCCCTTCCTTTCCTTTCCACTTCCTCTTCCTCTTCCTCGATCGGCTCCACAAACTTCTCGACTCTCCTTCTCGATTGTGAATGATGTCGACAGGAGCACCTGGTAGCGCTTACGCTAATCCTCATGCGAATCCGCCTCCTCCCCCTCTGAGCATGGCAGGAGGTCCTCCTCAACAAGGTCCCTCGGTGTTGCAAATTCTCGCCATGGGTCAAGAACGTAACCACGCGGCAGATGCAGTAGCTCACCACCCTCGGATAGAATCGCTGATAAAGTTGGGTAAAGAGTCTGAAGCGACTTGGTTACAAATTGGTGAGCGTTCACGCACTCTCTCTCCTCTTTCTATCTCTCGACGAGGCGCTCTGGATCATATCGAGCTAACGAACGAGATATCGGTTCGGAATAGGGCAAACGGCTGAAGCAATGGGAGATTTAGATCGAGCAATCGGTTCTTATGAAAGCGCTCTGCGGCACAACGCTTATTCAGTAGTCGCGCTCTCTCAAATCGCCGCCATCTGTAGATCAAAGGAAGAGTTCAAGAAAGCAGCAGAGTACTTCGGAAGAGTGGTTGGTATCGCACCTGAGAGTGGAGACGTTTGGGGAGCTCTAGGTGAGTTTTCTTTTTTTCCGTCAATTCAGTCTGTTGCTTCGATTTGGGGCTGAAAATCTAATCTGTTCGCGTGTTGCGATTCAGGACATTGTTATCTCATGATTGACGACCTCAAGAAAGCTTACTCTTCGTATCAGCAAGCTCTTTACTACATGCCGAATCCTCACGTGAGTTTTCACCTTTTTATCAAATTCCCATCTCCAATGATCTTTCTTCCGTCTCCCCACAGAGCTGAAAACGACTAATCATCCCCTCCCATGCGTCCGATAGGAACCGAAACTTTGGTATGGAATCGGAATTCTTTACGATCGGTATGGAAGTTTAGAACATGCAGAAGAAGCATTCTCGAGCGTAATCAGAATGGATCCTAGTGAGTGCCTCTTCGCTACAATCTGGACTGTCAGGTCGAGAAGACTAACCTTCTTGATGCGTACTGTCTAGATTTCGAAAAGTCAAACGAAATCTTTTTCCGATTGGGAATCATCTACAAGCAGCAACGGAAATCTCAACAAAGTCTCGAAGTTTGTCACGAACTTTTACCTGTCGCTCTTTCGAATCTCGCTGATCGATCTCTTTCGCTCGCAGTGCTTCCGATACATCCTCAATAATCCTCCTCGTCCTCTGACCGAGATCGACATCTGGTTTCAAATCGGCCATGTCTACGAACAACAGCAAGACGTAAGTCGAGGAGCGTTCGACGAGCTCTTTTCGCGACCTAGCTGACGTCCGATCTCCCTTTCGCAGTTTATCGCAGCGAAGGAATCTTACGAGCGAGTGTTGCAAGAGAATCCAGCTCATGCAAAAGTTCTTCAACAGCTAGGAGGGCTCTACCATCGATCGCATGCCCCTTTCTATGCTCCCGAAGTGTCAGTACAAATTCTAACAAAATCCCTAGAATCAGGTGAGTCTTTCTCCCTCAGTTTTTTCTTTTTCCCTCCGCTGATTTCTCATCTTTTCCTGCTTAGATCCGAACGATCCATTCTCGTGGTATCTACTCGGTCGAGCTTACATGACTACGAACAATTTCGGCAAAGCTTACGAAGCTTACCAACAAGCTGTTTATCGAGATGGAAAGAACCCCGCTTTCTGGTGTTCGATCGGAGTTCTCTACTACAACATCAATCAGTTTCACGACGCTCTCGATGCCTACTCTCGCGCGATTCGGATTCATCCCTACCTCGCCGAAGTCTGGTTCAATCTCGGGGCACTTTACGAAGCTTGTAACGATCAAATGACGGACGCCATCGACGCTTACCAACGAACTCTCCAGCTCGACCCTTCGAATCAGGTTGTGGGTCAACGTCTTCGCGAGATTCGAGAACACCAATCTAGCAACGCTCAACTCAGTCCCCCTCCGCCTCCGAAAGATATCAGCCCAAACTCTTCGAGCTGGAACTACGCTACGAACACCGGAGGAGCTCCTGCAGCGCTCGCTCAATCTGGTCTCGCTCCTGAACCTAGTCCTCCAACCGGCATCAACGGGAACGGAACTGGAAATTCTCCTCCAATGAATCACGTCAACCGATTCGAAGCTGGACCTCCTGGAACGGCAGGATCTCGACCTCGTTCGACCGATCCTTACCGGAGACACAGCGGTGCGACACCGCAAGACTCTCGTCGAGCTTCTGGAGGACTTCACGCTCCCGGTCCCCCTCCTCCTGGTCACCCTCATTCAAACGTAGTCGATCACTCGCCTCGTACTCATTCCGCAGCAGGTCCTCCTCCTCCTCAATCCTCTTCTGGCCAACATCGGCTCTCTGGATCTTCAGCGGCACCTTCTTCCTCCGTTCTCCCTCAGATCAAAAACATTCACGACCGACCCGCGCAAATGATCGGCCCTCACTCCCGAGCGAACTCTCCTCCCTCTCCTCGATCTCGAGCTGCCGCTGCTGGAGTCGATTCGCCTCACCCCGTCGATCGTTACCCGGGTTCAGCTCCGGGAGGCGGACCTTACCCTTTCCCTTCCCACCTCTCCCAAGGTCATCAACACGGAGTTCCTCCTCCTTCTGGCAACCACAGGACGCCGAGTGAGCAACACGGTCCCTACGAGATGGATTGGGAAAGGAGCCATCGAGCCGGAGGACCTCAACATCTTTCCGCGAACAACCGAAACGGTTCTTCTCACGGTAGAATGCCTCCTCCTCCACCTCGTTCTCCCCCAGGTTCTTCTCACTCCTCCCACGGTCCTCCCTTCGCTCCTCCTCATCCATACCAGTCCCATCCATACGATCGATCGAACGGCGTACCTCACCACCCCTCTCACCAACAGCAGCAACCTCGAGGTCACTTCTTCGATGGTCCGAATTCTGCACCTCCCATCGGCTATGGATACCCGCCACCGAACCCTTCAGCGGCAGCTTACCAGCGCGAACGAGAGGAAGAAATGGCTAGGAGGAGGAGTTCAGGATCGACGACTTCGAGCGGAAAGCCTTCAACTTCTTCTGGAGGACCTCCTCTCCCTCCTTCGACTCTTCAACAACATCAGCAACCTTCAGTCGACTCTCCTCAGCCGGCTGCACCTCCAGCTCCAGCTCCAGCGTCAGCAGCACCGACTACTACAACGGGACGAGGTCGAGGTGGGCGAGGAAAGAAAGAAGATGGAGAAAAGAAAGAATCGACTCCACGGGGAGGCAGAAAAGCGAAAGCGAAAGAAGAAGGCAGCGAGACGACTCCTAAACGAAAGTCGAAAGCGGCGAAGGAGAAGGAGGAGAAGGCAGCAGCGAAAGCCGCTGCCGTTTTGAACGGAGTTGCGAACGCGGGACGACCTCTTCCGCCTCCTCCACCTCCTCCCCCAGCACCTGCTCCTACACATTCCGCAGGTCGTCAAACTCCTCCTCCTCTGCGTCAAGTCGCTTTGCCGAAACGAGAAGTTGATGAAGATTACGACGAGGGAGTCGACGCTTTAATGGGTTTGGCAGCTTCGGGCAACACTCCTACTCAACCGGCTCCCGCTTCTCTCCCGACTCCAGCTCCTCGATCACAGCCTCCTCCCCCTCCCCCTCCCGCTCCTGCGCCAGCTCCCGTCGTCAACAACCAATCAACGGGACCTTCCTCGTCTTCTTCCTCTTCGAACGCTTCTCCCGCACACCTTCTTCCTACCTCCTCGACTCAATCCAAGGAGGCGGTCTCTCCAAACCCTCGCAAACGTTCTCTTCCTCTTACAGACGGTCCTTCAACTCCTTCAGCCAGCGGAGAAACGAGATCCGACGGTCAACCTGAACCCAAGAAGAGCAAAAACGCAAGTTCCCCTTCGACTCAGTCCGCCGTCGCTCCACCTCCTTCGTCGATATCGTCGTCGAAAGTCGAACCTGTTGTAGCAGCAACCTCGAGCAACGAAGAAGCTGAAGAAGGAGAAATCAACGAAACTGTTCCAGCCAGTGAGAACAAACTCGAAACGAACGGCAACGGTACATCCGTCGAAGCTCACAAGGAAGTCGAAGCTGCCAAGGCCTGATCAAGACCTATGTCTTCTTCTTCCTCTCCCTCCGTGCTTCCTCCTTCCCTCTCGTCAACCCAAATTGTATCTACTCTTCTCTTTTGTTCAAAGTCGTTTCTCGTTCTCGTCTTTCGTGATTACCCCCGTTCTCAGATTTCGACAACATGCAAAGTATACCTCGTCCGCTCTCTAATCTATCTGATCTGCCGATCCCGAACAAGCTGAGAGGCACAGCGAGAGGAATGAAACTGTCGCAGAACTTGCGAAACTTGAGCCGTACAAGCAACAATGCTCTCTCGCAAAGAAAAGCGAGCTCCGACTACCAACACTCGAGAGCTATACATCTGAAAGCAAATACTGTCTGTAGCGTGAAAAGCGATCAATCGAGGAGAATGTGATAAACAACCCGTTCCCTCTCTTTCGGACTTCCTCTGACATTCTTTCTGTAATGTATATTGTTCCTGTACTGGTTACACAACACTAGGAGATCGTCGTAGATCGAAAGGGATTGACAGCGAGAGGGGGGGGAGAGAAAGGGTGAGGTTTTTCTCCTTCTCCCTCTCCACGAACTCTCGTCTCTCAAACCTCGCCCAACCGATCCACTTGGATCGAAGAAACCCAGCTCTTCCAGAAAACTATCAGCCGCGCAGCCCACCCAGCTCGCGAAGACCGTTTGCCTTTATCAGCACTTCAATTTCAACTCTTTCTCTCTAAAGCCCGCCAGCCTTAAATCTCCCTCTCTACAGCCCTCCAGAACCCCTCCGACCCCTTTAAACTTTCTCTGTAAGTGTATCTCGACCTTTTGTACGGCTCAAGCGTAGTTCGGAGACGAGTTGAGACGATGAAATCACCCAAAGTGCTTACATTCACCCGCCCTTTTCAACTTTTCGGGAAACAGCATCTTTTCAGCCATGTCTACCGACGCTGCTTCTACCACTACTCCCGCCCCTGAGGCTCAATCTACTTCTCCCGCTCCCGCTACCGCCGAGGCTACCTCCCCCGCCCCTGCCTCGGAGACCAAGGAAGAGAAGAAGGAGGAAACCACTCCCGCTCCCGCTTCCAACTCTAACAAGGAGAAGGACAATGCTGGACCTTCCCCTTCGACCTCCCTCTACGTTGGAGAGCTCGATCCCTCCGTTACCGAAGCTATGCTCTACGAGAGTGAGTTTTCGAAAATCTTTCTCCATTTTCAATTTTACTCGTTTCCCTGACCATTTCTGCCTCCTGCTCACAGTCTTCTCGATGATCGGTCCCGTTGCTTCTATCCGTGTCTGCCGTGATGCCGTCACTCGTCGTTCTCTCGGTTACGCTTACGTTAACTACTTGAACTCCTCGGATGGTGAGTCTTTCTCCTTTCTCTCCGTTTGCAGTCTCGTCGAGTGGTTAGAGCTGATCGAATTTGCCTCTTTCTGCAGGTGAGCGTGCTCTCGAGCAACTCAACTACTCGTTGATCAAGCAACGTCCTTGCCGAATCATGTGGTCTCAACGTGATCCCGCCCTTCGCAAGAACGGAGCTGGAAACATCTTCATCAAGAACCTCGACGAGAACATCGACAACAAGGCTCTTCACGATACCTTCGCCGCTTTCGGAAACATCCTCTCGTGCAAGGTCGCCGTCGATGGACAAGGAAACTCTCTCGGTTACGGATTCGTTCACTACGACACCGCCGAGGCAGCTCGTGCCGCTATCGAAGGAGTCAACGGCATGCTCCTCAACGACAAGGTTGTCTACGTCGGAATCCACATTCCCAAGCGTGAGCGCCAAGCCAAGATCGACGAAATCCGAGCTCACTTCACCAACCTCTACGTCAAGAACGTTCCCACCGAGGTCGACACCGACGAGTTCCGCAAGATGTTCGAGCCTTACGGAAAGGTCACCTCGGCTGTCATCACTACCGACAACGAAGGTAAATCGAAGGGATTCGGTTTCGTCAACTACGAGAACCACGAAGATGCCGCCAAGGCTGTCGACGCTCTCCACGAGAAGGACTACAAGGGTCAACAACTTTACGTCGCTCGTGCTCAACGCAAGTCGGAACGTGAGGAGGAATTGAAAAAATCGTACGAGCAAAAGAAGTACGAGCAAACCCTCAAGTACCAAGGAGTCAACCTCTACGTCAAGAACCTCGACGACGATGTCGACGAGGAGAAGCTCAAGGCCGAGTTCGAACCTTTCGGACAAATCACTTCGTGCAAGATCATGTCGGACGACAAGGGTGCCTCGAAAGGTTTCGGTTTCGTCTGCTTCTCTGCCCCCGACGAGGCTACCAAGGCTGTTACCGAGCTCAACGGCAAGATGATCGGTACCAAGCCTTTGTACGTCTCGCTCGCTCAACGCAAGGATGTTCGCAAGCAACAACTCGAGGCTCAAGTCGCTCAACGTAACCAAATCCGTTCCCAACAACTCGTGAGTTTCTTTTCATTCTAATCTACTCTAATTTCTTTTCTTTTCGACAAGGAACTGATTGAAATTCTCGCTGTGATTTTCAGCAAGCTGCTGGTATTCCTGGAATTCCTCCTTACATGCCCGGAGCTCCCATGTACTACCCTGGAGCTCCTGGAGGATACCCTCAACCTGGTGCTCGTGGACCCATGGGTTACCCTCAACCTGGACCTGGAGGACGTCCCGTTCCCCGTTACTACGCTCCCCCTAACATGCCTGGAATGCCTCCTATGGGTCCTTATGGTCAAGTTCCTCCTCAACAGTTCGGTCAATACCCTCCTCCTCCTCCCGGAGGTAACCGAGGTCCCGCCGCTGGAGGAAACGCTCCCGCTCAAGGACGACCTGGTCAACCTGGACAACCTCCTCTTCCCGCTGGAGTTCCTCAACGTCCCGGTCAAGCTCTCCCCAACGGCGCTCCCGCTCCTCAACGCGGTGCTGCCGGAGCTACCGTTCCCCCCAACGGTGTCCCTCGCCCCGCCGGACAAGCTGGTCAACAAGCTCGTCCTCAAGGCTACAAGGCTCGCGCTGAAGAGCAAAAGCCTTCCTCTGGACTCACCGCCGCTATGCTCGCCAACGCTGCTCCTCAAGAGCAAAAGCAAATGCTCGGAGAAGCGTAAGTTTCTTTCTCTTCACTCGGATGTGAGCGATGAAAACTTGAATTGATTGTATTTCGTTCTCTTTTTTTTCTTCTTGATCAGTCTTTACCCCAAGATCCACGCTACTCAACCTGACCTTGCTGGAAAGATCACCGGTATGCTCCTCGAGATGGATTCTTCCGAACTCCTCTACCTCCTCGAAAACGACGACGCTCTCGAGGCCAAGATCAAGGAGGCTCTTGACGTTCTCGACGAGTTCGCCAAGCGTCAACAAGGTGAGGCGACGGCTTAAGTGCTTCGTTCGTCTTTCACCTCTTGAGTCAACTTAGTTCTCTTTCTCGGAAAGATTTATTTTACATTCTTCCCGAGTAAAGAGTTCTCTGTTTTTCTCTCTCCTTCCCTCTTCCACTCTCCCCCTTCCCCCTCGACTCTGATTCGTCGGTTGTACTTCATCCTTGCTCCTCGTCTACTATATCTCTCATCGCTCTCGACTTCTCACTTTGTATCTCGGTTTAATATTTTTCTTGCTATTTCGAGTGTACGGATGAAGGGAGAAGAATCTTGACGATGCAGATGATATAAGTTGGATCGTGAAGGAGGAAGTACGATATCGACTGGATCTTTCTCCCTCTCCCCCCTCTTCCCTCTTACTTCTTTCATTGTTATTTTGAATCGCGGAAACGAATTCTGTAGGTGTCGGTTACCAAAGGCTTGGCGGCTTGAGATACGACTTCTTCTTGATTTGTTCTTTTTTGCAAGGCAACGGTGAATTTTCTTCCCAAAACTTTGATTCGATCTCAAGAGAGTCATTTCGAGAGAAAGAAGAAGAGACCTCGCAACCTTTTCCCTTCTTTCTCTTCCTTTCGTTGTCTTCGCTCTCTCTATTCTTTCAATCGCTAATTATCTCGGAGATGTCGTATCCACCTGTACCGTATCCGACTATCACTCCAGTCGAACAAGTCTCGTCTCAACAGACCGAACGAGCGAAAACCTCAGAATCTCTCGATCAAGTACGTCGCTGACTAGCTCGCTCTCTCGCATTGATGCAGAAGTCTCTAGACTCGGAGACTAAGTTGTGACTCGTCTTGTATAACCCCAGTCTTCTACTCCTCGCTCTTCAATTCGATCGAGTCACCAACTCTCACAACCTTTCAGATCTCCTCGACGTTGTCCTCCTCGTTCTGCCCCGGATCCCCCTTCACCAACTCCCGTCTTCCGAACGCTCGCGGAGAGCTCGGCAGCTTTCTTGAAACATTTGATGGAGCTGGAAAGTTGGGACTCTGAGAATGTCGAAAGGGAATCTCCTCTGAGCTTGTTTCCTGGTACTTTCGAACCTTTCAGAACTCCAAAGAGGGAGAAGAAGACCTCATCGAAGCGAGGAGTGGATAACGGTGTTACTGGAGATTCGCAAGGAGGTTCGAAGAGGAGAAAGCAAAAGTCGAGAGACGAAGACGATGATGGTGAAACTGCTGCCAGAAACAACGAGTACGCCTACTCATTCGTCTTCTGTCGTCTCGCTCTATCGTCTGTTTTCATCCGAGCTGACTACATTGAGCGGCTGAAACACAGGGCAGCTTCGGATTCGGAAAACGATTCAACTACTTTCGAACCTCTCGCAAAACTAGCCTCTTTTACTCCTTCATCTCCTTCTCCTCTTCCTTGCAGCACCGAACGCACACAAGAACGTCTTCCTTTTCGTGCACCCCGACGACGTATGTCACTCGAACAATCTCGAAAGAAGAAAGAAAGCTCGATCCATTCGAAATCTCGAAAGAAGACTTCTCGAGTAAACCAATACGACGACGACGACGACTCCTCAGATGACGATATACTCGTAGCTTTGGATCGAATCATTCAAAGACAAATTCTACCGGCGGAGAGTAAGGCAAAGAAATTGCAAGAGAGGATTTTGAGTCGCGAGAAGAGGGAAGATTCCTCAAAGGATGAATCGAGAGTCGGTCCTCCCTCTTGAGCTACGCATCATGGACAGACGAAAAAAAGAGGAACACAGGCAATGAGGAGAAAGTTATGGTACTGCACGTTGAGAAAGAGAACAAAAAAGGGGAAAGGAAATTGTAAAACTACCACAAAAGACGAAAGATAAACAAAGAGAACAGAAACAGCCAAAAATGAAGAAGAGTATGAGAGAGAGAGACAGAGAAACTTTGCGATAGACTTGAAAGAGAGTCAGAGAGAGATAGAAAGGAAACAACTGAGAGGAGATTCAATTTGAAGGGAAAAAAAAAAAAAACTGTTCGAACCGAGACAGTCGGGATATCTTTAGGAGAGGGAAGAGGGGTGAAGAGAGGCGGTGTAGAAAGGGGAAGATTGCTATTGTGAGCGAGAGAGTTGGATGTGAACCGGGTGAATCAAAAAAACGTGATGAAAAGGTCGACGTGTGGTATCTGGGAAAATCGAGAGAAATCGAGAGCGAGGGTATATCGATGAGTGCTTATTGAATTGAGCAACACTGAGGAAAGGACAGAAAGTTAGTATATTTCGTGCTGAGGATTCTGCTCAAGAAAGAGGACAAGACTCACTCCTCCAGAAGCCTGAGGTGCATAAGGGTCTTCACCTTTCTGTACAGGACCCCAAACAGACGGACACAGGTAATCTCGTGTAGTCTTGCAGTATCGAATCAACCTGTTGAGAGATGCGATTCAGTACAGACCTCTCTCGAAGGGTGTGGGGAGAAACACAGTTCGAAAGACAGATAGCCGGTTCGACTTGACCGTTTGATAGGTACAAGAGAGCGGCTACCTGTCTATCGAGCGCTTGAGGCGATCAACTCACGATGCAGAAGCTTCTGAGACCCTAACCCTTTGTCGTTCTAAATCTTCCCTCAATCGTTGATTGTGCTCTGTCAACCTGCGCAACTTGAGCTCTCTGTACAAGATAACTTAATTGTCAGTTCACTGCGCCGTCGGTAACCATCGTAGAGGAATTGGAGAGAGGGGAGAAGCGAGCCGAGCGAGGAGAAAGGTGGCACGTTTGGAAGGGTCTAAGGAGAGGGCGGGAGCACGAGAGCTTACGACATTGAAGGTTTCTGGTTTGAAGGCGGCATTGTGAGTCTCTAGCTGATGTAAGGTCGGAAGCGGCGGCGGGAAGTGAAGACAAGCAACTCGGGGGTGAAGTGATTCACGTTTGGAATTTGGAGGACCTTTCTCAATTCTCATCCTCTTCTTCGGGAGCTCTCAAAATTGTATGAACCAGCTTATGACAATTCAGGGTTTCTTTGAACTATCGCTGGCGATACTCGAATTGAAGAGAGACAAGTGAGAATTCCGAGTTTCTGATTGTCTCCGAGTCGCTAAACCTTAGCTTCTCTCCCCTCTTTTCCTCTCCAGGTTTCACCCCGTCCTCTCGATCCTTCACTCGAACACGAATCAGTCGGCTAGAGGCGAGACAAGACAAGAGATCAGCTTCGAATCAGTTCCCCTCTTCTCTAGGCCTCGACGCGAACTCGTCGCAATTTATCGTTCGATTTGGACTCTCATCGGAGAGACCTACACTAAACGATGGACCATCAGCAGCAGTATCTCTCTGCTGAACAGGGCTTCGATCAACGATCGGGAGGAGACTATTCAGCACCACCTCCTCCTCGAAACTCTTCTTCCTCTTCCAAATCAGCAGCAACAACCTCGACCGGCGGGAGGAAACGATCAGCCGATCACTTGGAAGATGAAGACTTGTACTCTCAAGCGGACCAGCAACTAGATCGAGATGTCAAAGACGAGGACAGTTCAGCCGTTACCTCGAATTCAACCACAACAGGAGGAGGAGGAGTGAATAGCAATAATAAATCGAATGCAGCGAGGAAGAATAGAAACGCCGCTCCTCCATTGAAGAGGGGTAACGCTTGTATGTTGTGCAGGAAGAGGAAACTAGTGAGTTCTCAAAAAGTCTATCACTCCTATCGAGACAGATAGAGGGAAAAAAACTGATCACATGCGAAAATGTAGAGATGCGACGGTATCAGACCGAAATGTGGGACTTGTGCGAGATTGAGTCACGATTGTGTCTACGGAGGTAAGTCAGGTCGACCGTCACCCGAGCTCAATCGAGACTGATCAGAAAATACCTTCGTCCGTAGATCCTGCGCAAGAAAAAACAAAAGAACTGGAAGAAAGGATTCGTGAGTCTTCTCACCCTTTTGGTCTCTGTCGCGAACAGAACTGACTCGCTGTATCGACGGTAACCAGGTACGCTCGAAGCTGAGCTCGAATCTTATCGACGAGGAGAAGCTACTCCCGCTCCGAGTCAAACTTCAACTACTCAAACTCAGCTTCTCAACGGTTCGCAGTTCAACAATCTAGCATCTTCTAGTTCAAATGGACGACCTGCGCACGATCGAAGTGCAAGCTTCCCATCTCTCAACATGCCGCAAGGAGATCACGCTTCAGACTTTCATTCTCAATTCTCTGGTTTCCCGACTCAACCTTTTCCTTCTCACAACGGACAACATTCGATCGAGTCTCCCTACCTCTACAACGTCGATCCCACCAGAGCTCATTATGGAAGATCAGATTCAGAAGCTTTCCCTCTCCCTCCCGCTCATTCTGGACCTCCGCACGCAAACTCAGTAGAGACACAATCGCCCACATTGATCCCTCAAGCTCATCTCCAATCCTTCCCATTCCCGATGAACCCGACTCATCAACTCTCGGACCTCATCAATCCTCAGCATTATTCTCCAGTCGCTCCCAATTACCCGTCGAATGGAGTAGTCGACGACGGTTCTCCTGCCTCTCTACATCAGATCAGTCCGGTAGGAGGAGGACCGAATCTCGCGAATGGATTCGGAGGAGGTTACGGTGGAATCGCTCCACTGAACTTGGCAGCGAGCGGTTCTCCGACTGCGACAAACGGGAGACATCCGTTCGATGGTCAGTCTGCTCTAGCTAGTCCAGATAGGAACGGTATCTCGATGGGAAGTATGAACGGAGATGGAATGAAGAAGCAACAGAATGGAGAAGTTTCGACGATTTGGACTACAGCTGAATTACCAGAAATTGATCTCATGGTTGAATTGTCAGTGTCTTTTTCCCCTCTCTCATAACGGATAGATTGAAAAAGACTGACTGACATCCCTGTGACGACTGAAGAGCCAATATTTACTTTTCGACGATTCATCAACATTTACCCTTCTTGCATCGACCTCGTTTCCTCTACACTCTTCGACACCCTGCCTCTCTCTCCTCTCCACCTTCGCTCTCTCTCATATTTGCCGTTCTCGCCGTTGCAGCTCCCTATCACGATACACCTCAGATCAGAGCACTTCAAACCCGCTGGTACAATGCTGCGAGGGAGAAAGTCGAAGTAGCGATTCAAGCAGGAGTTAGACCTTCGGGAGGAAGAATCGCTTCCCTGACAGTCGAGATGGTTCAAGCTTTGACTTTACTGGCATTGTTGGAGATGGGTCAGAGTGATCATCAAAGAGCGTTTTTGAGTATCGGTCAAGCCGTCCGTATCGCAGCAATGTTGGGATTGCACAGGATGGACGAAGATAGAATCAGTGAGAGGTGCGGAACGAGTGGAGATAAAAGGTTGAGACCTCCTGCTCTTCACGAGTTACCGATTGATGGAGTTCTTTTGGAAGAATGTAGGAGAACGATGTGAGTAATCTTTTTTTACTGCATTTTCGCTGTTCCGTGAGATTCTGACGAGCTCGTACGTGATAGGTGTGCCGTTTTCGTACTCGATCGATTCGAACAAGGTTGTGTCGGATGGCCTTCCGCAATCGCTGAGCCAGATTTACGAATTCTTCTTCCGTGTGACGAAGCGCTTTACGAGACTGGAATCTGTTCCTCGGACGACAACCCTCTCTGGTGGCCGGCTGATGGACTCGAAGCTGAAGATGCCGAAACGATGAAACCTGGCAATGAAAGGAAAAAAGTTGGAACTTTCGCTTGGCTATGTCGAGCTGCTTGGGTTGGAGGAAGAGTTCAATTGGAAACCTACCGTCCTTCAGGTGAGTGTCTCTCCCAAATCTTGTACTTTCGACGTGTCGAGCTGACGATGAATGTCGTTCTTCCTGAAGGACCTCCCGCTGGAGGACCGTGGAACAAAAACGTCGCCGCCGATCCTCTCTTCTCAACTTCTGACATGCTCGAGATGGACAAACTCCTCGACTTTGTTAGGAGTAAGCTAGGTCAACTGGCAGCTATGAAAGCTAGTCAGCACAAGGGAGTCGACGGACCTGTCATCATGACTCTTCTCGTCGTCAACTGGTGAACTCTTTCTCCTATTTGCTCCTGTTTCGGGACTAGACGAGCTGACTCGACGATCCTTCTTACAGTCTCTTTGTCAACCTTCATCACCTTCGCGCTTCAACTGGATTGCAACAACTTCCGTTCGACCCTTCTGCTCCGATTTTCATCGGAACTGCAGAGTACAGTCTTCAAAGGTGTTGGGAAGCAATTCACGCACTCTACGAGGTGAATAACAGGTTTCCTACTTCTTGCCTTGAATTCCGACTTACGTTGTCGATTCTATGGTAGATCGTCTCGCAACTCGCTGGATACGAGAACTCTCGCACTTCTCTTCACCGCTCGAGGATCAACACTTTCACCGCTTTCGTTCCTTGTGCGTCTGAATCTCTTTCGAGCATCGTTCTTCATCGAGACACTGACTCCCGATTCTTCACTAGACGTTCTCTATTGTGTCGCTTTCCCTGCGAAATATGCGATTGGAGATTGGACTGCTCTCGGTGAGCCTTCTAGCATCTCTCTTCCACCTAGAGAAAGCACAACTGATCTCTATCTCGACGATACAGTCAACTCTCGAGATCGAACTGAGAATGTTCCCGCTCATTCAAGTCGAAACGATCTCCTTTCGGGAGACGACGTTTTCCCTCCTTCCTACTTTGAACAAAGGTTGAAGATGGTCGACGCTCTATGTGACGCGATGGAAAGAGTAGGCGCAGTTTGGCCCATCGGTCACAAGGCGAGTTTAAGAAAAGGAATTCTCACTGTCCTCGATTTTGATCCGAAGCTGACCAATTCTACCCGGAAAATAGTTTGCAACGATGGTATCCGGAGATCGTATCCGACTCGCTGAACGTACTTACCAAAGAGGCCAGAATCAACAGCAACAGCATGGTCCACCAACGAGCAGTACTGGAACTGGAGGAGGAGGAAGTAATCAAAATACTCCAGTTTCCCAATCTTCTCAACACTTGCATCCTCACCACCAACAACAACAGCAACCCTATCAAACTTCACCCACTCTCCACTCTGATTCAGGTTACTAATCTCCTGTTTTGCCGATACCTTTGATGAGTTTTATACACGCAGTCTCCCTCTTTCTCTCTCTCTCTCTCCTTTTCTCTGTCTTGTTGATTTATCTACCATACCCCCTACTCTCTCTCACCTTGTCGTTCTCTTCAGTTGTACTGCACTTCTCCCTCGAAGGAGAACAAATTTCGTTCTGTCGTTCGTCTTCCCTTTTCTTCAGCTCTCGCAATCGTTTTGATCCATCGTGCTCGAGTGCTTGGAGCGAACAGAGTGAGTCGAGAAAGAGAGAAGGCGAAAACGTGAAGACCGGAAAAAATGGCTCTAGCTCAAAAGTTTCCGCCTAGCTTCTCGAGAGTCTGTCTGAAACGTTGGCGAAGACTGGAGATTGAATCGGGAGCTGGTTTCGCAGCCTTCGAACTTGTGAATCGCAGAACAGCCGGACGACGATCCATTTTGCGATCGAGCTTATCCGCCGAAGTTTGCTATGACGACGACTGTTGGGACATTAAAAATGAATAAAGCGAGAATACAAAACGATTACAGCGCAAAGTTTGCTTTTTCCTCTCGTGTTGTCGATCAATCGAGGCGAACGGTAGCGAGATCCGAGATTTCTTCCCTCCTAGATCCAACCTAGCTCTCTCTTTCTCGCTCGACTGCTTTCTCCTCTTCTCTGCCCCTCTGCCCCTTTGCCGCTTTCGATCTATAAGAAAGAAAGCTCCACGACAATCGAAACACCCGCTCCTTTCCTCCCTCCTAAAGAAAACCTCCAGGACGACACAGCCTACTTGATCAATTGATTTGATCTCGAAACTTCCGACTTTCTCTTTCTCCCTCTCTCCCTACACTCTTCAGACCATGACCTCGTTCGACGACCAAACTGGTGAGTCTTCTATTTCACGATCTCCACGGGCAAGACATTCTCAGCAAGCGAGACCTCGATGGAAGGGATGAGGTGGGGAAATGTATCTTGAAAGAAGGAGTACACCTCGTTTACACCTCCGATCAAGGATCGCACACTTTGGAGAGTATCCTGAAGCTCTCAGCTTTCTCTGGGAGTAACGAGTGGAGGATGCAGTTACTAGATGAAATCGAATTAAAGGCCTCCCATCGTGATTCCGCTCACTTTTTTCCCTTGCCCTACTGACTGGTTATGATTCATACTTGACACGGTTCAGACCTACATACATTCTCCTATGGACTCGACACACCTTCGAAATACCTCAACGATTCGTTCAGTTCAGGTCTCACCCCTTCACTTTTCGGATCTCTCGGAGGACCTCGAGGTTTCACACCTTCAATGATGGGAACAGATGGAAACTCTCACAACGAGTACAACCCGTTCGAAATGAGTTTAGGCACTAACGGAGGTGACAAAACTCGAAGATCTTCATTCTCGGGACTCCTCGACGCTCCTGTCGAAGCTCAACCTCACCAATCTACCACCGCCGCCGAATTCAACCTCCTCTCGAGCAACACTCTCAGTAATGGACGCAAACGAGCTCTTTCCTCACCAGCAGTCACAACTCCCGGTGGATCCAACTTCCCATTCCTTCTCTCCGCCTCTTCTACGACCCGAATCCCTTCTGGAGCGATGCCGAACCTCGCTATCAAGCCTTCGAAACGCCCTCGCATGAGCGCGATCTCAACCGCTTCCGGTCTCAGTGACTTCAGGATTCCTTCAGCTGGCAACAGTGACACCTCTCCCGAGTCTTCAGAAGTACCCACTCCTCCCGATTCCTACCTCGTTCAAGATGGAAGCAAACCTCAGATCCCCTCGCACGATATCGATGTCAACGGCTCGAGCGACAACATATTCTCGAAACTCCAACAACAACGACAATTCCTCCTCTCCGGTACTACTCAACCTACTCTATCTCAACCGCCACCTCTTCCTCTCGGTCCTCTCCCTACTGGCATGCAACAACAGTTCCCTTCCGATCCTTCCTCGACCTCCAACTCTAATTCGGCTCCCGCTATGCCTCCACTTACCCGAAGTGCGAGCAGAAAAGGAAAAGTTCCCGCTCGAGAATCACCAGCGCCTTCCTCCCCTAGTCAGTCCCCTGCACCGCAAACGAAATCGAAACGAGGAGGAGGAAGGAAGAAGAGCGCTACTCAATCGAAGAAGCAGCAGACGGAACAAGCTCAGCAGAAACAACAAGAGGAGGATGCAGAGTTGTCAGAAGATTCATTGAAACGCAAGCAATTCCTGGAACGAAACCGAGTCGCCGCTTGCAAGAGTCGTCAAAAGAAGAAGGAAAAGGTTGGAAAACTCGAACAAGGTCAGTCTCGTTCATGTCAATCCCCCCTTCTCGCTCATTCACTGACATCTTTCGTCTCTACCTCCAGATGCGATTGATCTCTGTCAAAAGAACCAGCTTCTACAAGCAGCAGCACTCGCTCTTCGACAAGAAATCCTCACTCTTCGACAGATCATTCAAACTCACGACGGATGCTCTTGCGAACATGCTCAAGGGTACCTCCAACGAGACAAGGAAGGTCGTGGAATCGTACTACTAGACAACCTCGCAGGGAGAACGATGCACCTCGACTACTCTGTGGCTCCCGAGATGGGTTCTACCGACGACGTTTACTCTTACCTCGAAGATTACGCTCGAAACGGAACGGTTCAAGAAGCGTTCACACATGGAGTCGCACCCCCTCCTTCTCAAGCGATGCTCCCGATCACCGACGCTCCTATGCCCAACATTGCCAGCGCACCTTCCTTCACTCCTTCTACCGTCGTTTCACCCACTTCGTCGAAATCCCACTCTCGTCGACAATCAGATACGTCGCTCTTCCAGAACTCTACCATCGCCGACGGGATCTTCACTCGCTCGGTTGCAGCTCAACAACCTCAATTCCAGCCTCCCGCATTCAATTATGGTCAAATGGCTTCGAACCATTTCGGCATGACCTTCGACTCAAACTCTTCGAACCAACTCTCCTTGGCACCTGTGTCGACTGTAGATCCTTCAGCACAAGGTCTACTAGGAGCTGCACCCGCTCCCGTTGCACCCCTCCTTCGTCGACAATCTTCCGCTCCTCCTACCACTCCTAGCTGGAAGGAACCGAGTAACAAGAATGGTTCCGGAGGAGGAGGTGGAGGAGATTACTTCTCTTACTCTGCTACAAACAATTCTTAAGGGAAACTCATTCTTTCTTTCGACTATTTTCTCTTCCTTCCTCCACGAGCACCAAACACGCACTCTCGGTGGCTTTTCTCCCTTTCTTCTACCGTTCACGAACCACCTCTACCTCATGTTGTCGCTCTTCAGAAGTCCACTACCAAGTTTGTTCTTTCGTTTTTAAATAGTCTTTTCTACTATTTTTTTTTTCGTTACATCTGGTGTTGTATCCTCCTAAGTTTCTCTTCTCTTTGAGCATTACCAACCCCAAAATTTGTTTATATCCCTCTTTTTCCCCTTTGTTCGATTGTATACAACCTCTGTTTTCAATTATTCCCCTCGACTTCTTTTTTTTATTTTGTGAATAACCCCCTCTGACTTGGCTTTTGAATCGGTTCAAGCTCATTCTGTTTACCTTCGAATGAGTTACGAGCAATACACGATATAGCTTGCCTCTCCACTTGAAATTTTCTGCTATAACCCGAGAGTAGCTCAGAGAGAGAATCTATCCAAGTTACAAAAATTTCAAGAATGAGCATCCAACAAAGGTAACAACAAACGATCCCAATGTTGTTCCCAATTCGCCCATTGCTCTCCATCGTCAACTTTTTTCAATGCAACAGAGTCGAGTCGACCATACTTTGCAAGCTTGATTCCCTTTCTCAATTCTTCGAGTTTCGAGCAACTCTGTTCTGAAGGGAATCCAGAGAGTAGATCCTGTAGCCAGATTCGAAAGCGCATCAGTCTCTTGGAAAGAGACTCCACGTCGGAACCATACGAGGCAACGGAGAGAGAGAAGGAGGAGAGGGAGGAACTGACGATTAACTGTTTCGACAACTCTTTCGCAGTTTTGAAAGTTCTCCCATTGACCCCGTCTTTGACCAATTCACCAATGCTACAGTCATACGAACCGAATGAGTTCCATTTCTTGCAACAGAACGAAAGAAAGGAGAAGAAGAGCTCACGATTCGAAATCCAAAGCTAAAACTGGTAATTCACACCCAAACATATCTACGACTTTCATGGGTAGGTCGTATCCACTCGTACTACTATGTAAACTGATTCCTAAATCACTTGATCCCAACAGTTTTGGATAATCTTCCAATTCCAACCAAGTAGTACGAATTTGAACGAATTGACCTAATTTTCCAAGGGATTCGAGGTTGTGAATCGAAGATTCGAAAGACTGTTTACCGGATCCTTTACCTGTTACTAACATGACTAATCGAGGGAGTGAAGCTGAGGGAGAGGAAAGAGCGGTTTGTTCATAAATCGTGAGAGCTTCGAGGAGGATCGTGAGATCTTCATCGGGAGTGTGGGAGGTGGAAGTGACAACAAGGGCTGGTCGATTAGGTAAAAGTGAACCATTCGAGGAAGTAAAGATTGTTGAATCGGCAGAGGAGAGAGATTTGTTCTCGCTGGATGGAGGGAAGTTGATAGTTTTGAGAACTGGCAATCTTTGAAACAGCTACAGAACGAAATGGGGATGTCGAGTCAGCTTTCTAAAGCATCTCGACACAATAATGAAAGAGAGTTTTAACCTCGTGAGATTCGAGATTCGTTTGTCGTCTGAAGTGTTTCGGAGGTCGATCATGAAAAGCTATCGCTTTACCTCTACGGGGCAAAACTCACATCGGGTGAGCTCTGACCGAGGAGTAGAGAGATAGGAGATAGGAGATAGAACTGACTCGAGTTTAGCTTCTTTTACTAACTGCTGCCTCATCGTGTCTGTCACCATTAAATGAGCGTAAGCTCTCTTTCCGAACCACATTTCAATCCTAATGAGAAAGTCAATGGCAGTCAATTCTCCGACGAGGTCGATTCGAGACGAGGGAGAGTGAAGAGGAAAGTTTCGATTAGGATTGATTCTCACTTTTTCGCAATTTTGACGACTGGATGTTCTGATCCCAACCTCAAACTCAATACCGAGTATCCAGTGTTGTGCCAATCGATCACCAAACGACTACTTCTCAACCATACTGCGAGTTGTACGATTGGTAGAGTTGGAATCGAAGGTGGATTCTGCCAAAAGAGTAGTCGAATCGGAATGATGAGCTTCAACCCTTTCACCTACGACTCGAGAGGAACAGTGACTCGCTTGTACGAAGAAAAAAGTAGGAGATTGAGGTATTATGAACAACAGAGCTGACAAGAGGTAGAGAGCCCCGAATAAAACTTTAAAAGGTGCGATGAAGAGGAATCCGATCTTTGGGAGCTTTGAACTAAATGCTAGAGGCTGCGAGAGGTACACGAAATGACATTTCTCGTTCTCTGTGAGTGATCGAGGTGGATTCGAGCCTACGAAAGAGAGGGGAGAGAGATTAGAAGGATCAATGAACTGAGGAGAGAGCGAGAGAGAGAGAAGTCCCTCACCTCGGTAAGCGACGATGTAAGTCGTGTAACCATTCTGGAGAAAGCTCTGAGCATGGTAGAGCATTCGTGGGGACCTTCCAATGTCTCCCAACACGATCAACCCAACTGATTTCGAACCACTCGGAGATGGGGCCTTCAATCGATAGTTGAGACCAGCTAGGAGGATCAACACGCCTCCCAGTACTGTAGTGATTCCTAGCATGCCTTGTGCTTCATGTAGAATAGACCCGAATTGGAGTAAGTAGTGGGTAAGAGGGTCGGAAGTAATCTTCCAAAAAGAGAGCTAGTAAATGGAGGTTTATCCTTAACCTTTCACCCGAAAAGCGCTCGTAGCTATCAGTAGCGCAGTTAATTCCTAGATTCGCTCTAGCAAGTCGCGCACCAACGTCGAGCTGTACCCCACCATCTCCCCTCTTCGAGAAACCCTTCTCTACTACCGAGCTTTACTGGGCGTCCGGAGCAAAATAGGACGACTGTGATTCCATCCGAAAGCCATGTAAATTAGAACCTATCTGGTCAGGAATTGATCGAGAAATTTCGAGACGAAAACTGACTCAACTTTCGCATCTTTATTTCAGCTCACCTCTCGCCTCCACGCTCTATCTCTAGCTTGTCTCCTTCTTGAGACAGACGAATCTTTCCCTTCCACTCATCCCTACAGAATCAGCCTAAAGCAGGATGTCGAACTCTCTCCCTTTGTCCGAAGGAAAATGCGTCGTTTGCGGCACTTTGACACCTACTAGATGCTCCGATTGTGCCACGCATGGAACAGGCTGGATGTATTTCGGGGGAGTTCGATAGTTCAAGCGCTGGACGTTGAAAATCGCAGACTTGTTTTCCTCCGACGTTTTAGTTCGTAGCTACGTACCGGTTACACTACGGTCTTTGAAACAGGCTTGTGCTCTTTGCGAGACTGTCTGACAGGCACATCCATCCCAGAGCCGCTCGCGAGAATGAAAAGAGCTTACGAGCGAGAACTCTTGCGAAGCAAAGTGGTCAGGTCTTGAACCGCAAGATGGGAGGATGATTTTCCCGGCTCGTCTTTGCATGATTTCTTACGAGGAGATCAGTCATCTCAGGATCAGCTCCGTCGGACATTGGAGAATTCTGCGAAACTGCAAGTTGAGCGAAATTCGAGGTTTCCCCCTTGCCCCTCACCCATCTCCCAGAATCTTGACCAACCATGGCGGTGACAGAAGTCTACGAGGCATACGATGACTATGACGAGGAAGAAGAATACTACGAAGGAGGGGAAGGAGAAGAATATTGGATTAATGATCAAACGGTAGAGGAAGTTGAGGAGGAAGCGGATGAGGACGAGTTTGGCCCAGGAGTGACTATTTGCTGGACTAGTAAGCCTAGGAAACAAGAAGTACCTGTATCAGAGGTGGATGAGGCAGCGTACCTCGACCCTCTCGGTTTGGTCAATTGTTGGGAGGAAGCTCTCGTAGATCTCAAGGTGAGTCTCTAGAATCAGAATGGTAGGTACTGTAGCTGACTACAAGGTCGCGTATTCGATAGGCTGCTCATCCGGATCGGTTCTTTCCTCCTTCCGAAGCTCCTCGCTCCTTTTCGCAAAGACAATCGAGAGCTCCTCTGTGAGCTCATTCTTCATAGAAATAGTCTCCTACGACATTACTGACAAGGAACCTTCACCCTGTCTAGATGGCACGGCCCTTCGACAACTCCAAACCCCGCTCCAATCGCTTCAACTTCCAAATTATCTGCTGCTCAAGTCGCAACTGTTCAATGCTCTGCTCCCTCGCTCTCTCCCGACACTCTCTCGTACTCGATGGCTCCTATGCCTGGAAACAGTGCCGAACCTCCTACGAAGAAACGCAAACGTTTGACGGGATCGCAGAAGAAAGCTCGTAAAGCTGCCAAACTCGCAAACAACCCAGAGGCGTCTAGCAGTACAGCTTATCACTCTGGTAAAGTCCTGAACCCGGCTCAGACCTCGAAAGGTAAATCGAGGGAGGAGGAAGAAGACACGAGATCGCAAAGTCCAGGTTACGAACCTCAATCTCCCAATCTTGCTCCACCTTCGCTACCGACAGAAGCAACCTCATCCCTTTCAGCTGTTATAGATCGTCACCTCCCCCCTCACCTCAGTTCTTCTCGAGCAACCGCGCAAGCCTCTCCAGCTCAATCTCAGAATGGCGCAGCCGCTTCAACTTCACAAGTTTCAGCAGCTGCAATCGCCGCTCGGGCTCCTCCACCCCCTTCCGCCGTTCTCTCGAGACTTCCATTGTCTTTCCCTTCACCGCCACCGATCACACCTTTGACGGGTCAAGAACCTGCTCTCGAGCCGGAAACTTCGGAAAGTCTGTTAGAAAGTGCTTTGTGGAGTTGGTACACTGCTGTGAGTTTACGCTCTTCTTCTATACCATTTGAACAAGCATTGTTGACGATCCTCTTGTGCTCGAGCAGGGATATCAAACAGCTTTGTATCATGCTTCCGTCGGAGTTGCTACTTTTAAACCTTCTGAACCGAACGAGAAGGACTCTCAAGAGTAATTTTGAGGACGTACTCTAGCTTGTATCTGAATCGGAAGACTCTGATTCAACGCGACAACCCCTCATGGGAGAAGGTTTCGGTGAAAAATTGTTCTTCTATTGTTCTTTCCTCCCAAAGACGCAAGGAATGAGAACATGCGAGAGCATTTGCTGACAGCATGGCGTTGGAAATAGCTCTCGAAGAGCCTCCTAGGCGTTCTTTCGCTAAGTTGCGCCTCTAACAGTTCGCAAATGAGATTCGTGCGAAAGATCGGAAAATTGAGATAGCGATGGTGAAGCTACCTAAGCCGTTGTTTTCCTCGATAGAATCAGATGAGAGCACAACCTTGTCACAAAGCTTAGAAGCTTGCAAGATGATCGAGGGAGAGTGAGAATGTTGGAGAATTGAGAAGTGAAAATGCAACGAGGCCTGAGCGAGCTTAAGATTTGTGTGGAGCGCTAGCACTCCTATGATTCCTTTCTTTCTATTATTCGACTGTCTGGTTAGAGTCATGTACACTGAAGCTGGTGAGTGATCTGAGGTAGATCAAGATTCAAGATTCGTTCGGATCGTGAACTTTGCTCGTTTGCTCATCACCTCTAGATCCACTCGACATGGTCCCACCGCCTCGAGTACCTCGTTGGGTACCAGCACTACGATACAGGGCACCGAAGGCACAAGCAAACTACTCTACTCAACCTCAGTTCGTAGATTCCCCGCGTCAAACCTGGAGGAAACGAGATCTCGTCCTACGTGGACCTGCACTCTTGTTGAGAGGTCCTGGTTTACTCTTGAGAGCTCCCAAAGCTGTTCTACGCGCACCTGGTGCTGCTAGAGCGAGAACTCAACGGTTGTTTTCGAGCGCGAGGTCAGTCAGGAGGGAGCAAAGGATCGAGGATCAAGGGATCGAACAACCTCAAGCTGGACCTTCCAAGACTGGTGGAAAGACTTACGAGGGAGGAGAGAAAGCTTCGTTCACTTGTGAGTCTCCTTCGGTCTCTCTCTCTCTCTCTCTCTCTCTCTCTCCGTCTCTCTGAGTTAACTTTATGCTTGGCTCGTTCAGCTCGACTTCGTCAAAGATGGCAAGAAACTCCAGTCAAATGGGCTCCAATCCCTGTATCACTCGGTGCGGCAGTTCTCGTAGTTCTCACCTTTTACAAACAAGCGAGCGAGAAAGGAAAAGAACCTTACCCTGAAGGTTCCGTCAAGGTTGAAGGTCCTTGGCAGGTAAGCTCATCGTGATACTGTACTTATCCTCTCTACAAGCTCTTGCTAATACCGGATCCGCAGGTTCACGTCATCGGAGCCCTCCCTCTTCGTTCGATTTCTCGACTTTACGGATTAGTCAACTCGTACACTCTCCCTGTGTGGTTCCGTGTTCCTGGATACAAGCTCTACTCTTGGGTATTTGGAGTCAACCTCGAAGAATGTGATCCGGAAGATTTGAGGGAGTACCGGTCAATGAGCGAGTTTTTCATGAGGAGATTGAAACCGGGAGTTCGCCCTATTGCTGATACCGCTATCGTGAGCTTTCTCTCATTCGCTATCCGTGATCCAAGAGCTTTGCTGATCCTCGCTCTCTCAGGTTTCGCCTGCCGATGGTAAAGTCGTCAACTTTGGAGTGATCAACGAAGGCCGAATTGAATCGATCAAAGGAGCTACCTATTCTGTCGAAGCGTTACTGAGTGGTGCAGGAGACGCTCGAGTACCTCAAACTCCTCATGGACTACCCTCTCACCCTCACAACGCTGAAGCTGTCTCAGTAGACGAGAAAGAATTCGCAAACGTAAACGGAATCAGCTACTCTCTCGACGAACTTATCGGTGATCACAAAGATGAATCGAAGAGGCCGCCCGCAACCGACGCCTCTATGCCCGATGGACGACCTGGCGCACCTGAGAGGAGTATGAGTGGAGATATCGCCGTTGCAAAAGAGATCGCGAAAGGTGCTCTCCAACCGAAGGAAGGTAACAAGTTGTGCTTCGCTGTCGTTTACCTAGCCCCCGGGGATTACCACCGTTACCATTCACCTACGAACTGGGTCGTTGAGCGTAGGAGGCATTTCTCTGGTGAGTCGCTCTTTCCGCGTTTTCGAATTCTCGCCTGAAATGCACAAAAAACTAACGGAACATTTTTGTCCTTCAGGTGAACTCTTCTCCGTATCTCCTTGGATGGTTGGAAAGTTGTCAGATCTCTTCGTCTTGAACGAACGAGTCGCTCTCCTCGGTCGTTGGAGGTACGGCTTCTTCTCGATGGTGCCAGTCGGAGCTACCAACGTCGGATCCATTCGTGTTAATTTCGATTCCGTGCGTCATCCTCCTTCCGATCAAGAGAGTTACCATACTCCATGCTAACGCCTCTCTTCACCTGCAGTCTCTTCGCACCAACTCTCCTCAAAGACCTGTCGTTCCTGGAACTTACTCTGAAGCGACTTACGCTCAAGCATCTCAAATGCTCGGAGGTCAACCTCTCCGTTCTGGAGACGAGATCGGTGGATTCTGGTTAGGAAGTACGATCGTACTCGTTTTCGAAGCTCCTCAAAATTTCGAATTCAAAGTCAAAACGGGAGACAAAGTCAAGATGGGGCAAGCTTTCGGAGTCGTCCCTTCCTAGATTGACTCGCAACAATCTGATCTTACGACCCTTCTCTGCCTTCGATTCCGCTCACGATATTACTCCTTCGACCTTCTCGCTCACCGACCCTTCCATCGACTTTATCGAAACCCGATCAACCCTGTCAAACTCTAAGCTAGACCTCTCTCGTCAATTCTTTGTCTTCCCTTGATAACCCAAACTTACTCCCGCACATTGTTTTCTTTCACTCTCATCGTTCGTTGTATATGCTTATCCTGAAAACTTGCAAATCAAAAATTCTTCTAGGGTCATTTTCTGTCTTCCACTGTCGGAGCGAGAATGTAGTCGTGCTCGTGAAACACGACACGGGATACAGAAGGGATACACGTCTCGCAGGCGATTGTCGCTCAAGCACAAAGAGAACATTTCGATTACTTGTGTCAACAACGATGATTACTACGTGATAAGCCAGCTAGTCAGGGTCCCTTTCAACAGACAATGTGCAAGATCCGTCATTTGGTACGTTCCAATTCAGCGAATAAAATGTGCAACCTGTCCTCGCTCAAATTTCGCAACCTTTTTTCCAAATCCTCCCAATCGATCTTTTCCTTTTGTTCGAATCTTCCAGGTTCTACCACCGCTTTCGACTTTGCGTCCTTGTCGTTGAGCTCGAAGGAGGAGAAAGAGGGAGAGCTGTTTGCGGTGGAGAAATGACTGAGATCGGGAGTTGAAGGGGTCGAAGGAGTTCGAGGGGCAATCACGATGGGTCGTAACTTGCGCTTGGGTGGAGGAGTAGGTGAAGGAGGGACTTCTGCGACAGTTGGAAGAGAGAGAGTGAACGAGGGAGAACGGATCATCGAGGAGGAAGAGGAAGATCCGCTAGAAGGTGCTGGAGGAGGAGGTAGCGAAGAGACTGAAGGAGGTGTCCGGAGAAGTGAAGAAGAGGAAGTTGGAATGGAGGAAGTCGAGCGAGTACGTCGATGGACTCGAGGTGAACGAGGTTCGAGACGAGGTGCCGAGCTCAGTTTAGAAGGAGTAGACTCGGGGGTAGTCGGAGGGAGAGGGGTCGGACAGCGCTGCGAACAGACTGAGGCTGTCCGAGAACGAGGTCTCGGTGTGAGATCCACCGATTTGGAAGAGGCGGTCGAGAGTGGTCGATTCGGGAACGGACCGCGTGCTGCTAGTTGTTTCGCTACCGTTGTCGGTAGCCGAGGAAGAGAGGGAACCGTCGAGGTGAGTGTGTCGAGTGCGAGAGGTTGGAAGGTAGATTTGCGAAAATCCGGGAGAGAAGGAGGGATAGATGCGCGTTCGGAGGAAGTGGAAATGCGAGAAAGAGTGGGAGAGAGAGGCTTGTAGTGGTTGTTCGAAAGGGTGGGAAGCGAGTCGATCTCGATAACGAGAGGTGGAACGGGAGGAGGGGGAGAGGAGTTCCTTGGTCGTCGAGATCGAGAGGTGCTCCGAGAAGATTTGTTCGCTTTCGAAGGGAACTTGTACGCTTTTAACTTTTCCTCCACCTCGTCTGACTTCTCTACGACGACGATACTTGACCGGTTCGACTTCCACGAGAACAGCGACGAAGACCTCCTCGACTTTGAGAATCGATTGTCATCTTGCGACGACCAGTGCGAAAATGGTGATTCGCCGTCGATATTCGAAGAGAATGAAGTTGAACGTCGAAGGGAGGCAGTGATAGATTTAATCGAGAGACGTCGTTCGTGTTTGGGAGGAAGTGGCGGCGGGTGAAGAGGAAGATCCAGCGGGGAAGCGCGAGAGGGTGAAGAAGAGGGAAATTGAGGCATCCTCGTTCAACGCTCGAAGGTTTGATGTAAGACTCTAAGAGTCGACGTCAGAACTACGTTGGTAGACTCTAGAAGGTGGAAGAAAGAGAAAGGGAGAGAAGAACGGTGACTATCTGAGAGAAAAAATAAACTCTTGTGATCTTTGGGTGCTGATAATTCGCAGGAAGGTCTGCTAACTCTCTCATTATGTATCACTCAAACTTGCATGATCAACTCACTTAGAGACCCCTGAGCATGAAACTTGAGAGCCAAGTCGCTTGAGATAACATTTTTGGCGTCGCGCTCACTCTTGCTCTTTGCGGAAATGAACCGGCTCGACGAGGAAAGTTTCCGACGGGGAGGATTTTCTTTCGCCGGGGCATCAGTGTCACTCGTGAGAGAGACTAACCGTCGTGAGGAATGGAAACAAGTGGAAGAGAGACTCTGAAAATATTTTAATTTTCGAGAAGAGGGTTCTAACTTCCTCGCAAAGAATTAATCACGAAGATCCTGCACACTCTATCGCACCACTCATAAACTGCCAAGCGAGGTTACCGTGAGAAAGTGAGAATCGACACGAGAGAGCAGAGAGTGATGGCGGAAGGACTAGTGACTCTCCAAGCTCAAAATTTGCGAAAATTTATGAAACTTCGAAAACAAACGAGCTACAAATCCATTGCTACAGATCGCTAAAGTATAGATATAGATATAACCAAGATGTAAACCAAGTGTCAGAGCTAAGCGATTCCAGCGCTTTGTTCAAATCCCTAATTGAATCAACAGATCTTTCATCCTGTCCTCACTGAACATTTCCTCAACTTCCTTCTCCCATCCTTTCCTCTCTTCAGTACTGATACTTTCTCCCGCCCTAAGCTTCTCCGATTCGGATCTGTAACTCTCCCTCTTCCTCACTCCAGCTTCTCCTACAGTTCCCCTTTCTCTCAGTGTCGGTACAGTTCCAACGGTGATCGGGGTCCCCCGCTTCTTCAAGTCGCTGAACGGAGGTGAGTTGCCGTTCGAAGCGATGATAGTATCCTCACTAGCTCCACTCGCGCTTGAACTTCTCGTGACAGTCGAAAACGAATCCCACGAAGTCCTACTATTCCCTTCATTGCTCCCAGCCGCTGCAGCCGATGCGACAGCGATTGCGTTGTTCGTAATTGCTGTCAGCCGAGGTGAAGAAGATACGGTCGAAGAAGAAGCTAGGGAGGTACGAGGTTTCGCTGGAATAGAAATAGGCTTGCGAAGGGAAGGTTGTTGAGCAGGCGAACGAGGTGAAGAGGACGGAGTGGGTAAGCGGGAAGTTGTAGTCGATGAAGGAGGGTAAGGATTACTTGCTGTGTAGGGTCCGTTTTTGGGTCGAGGTAAATTCGAAGAAGTGAATCGATTCGGAGGAGGGGAGGAAACGTTTCGAGGTGGAGAGAGGAGAGTCTTTGTCGTTGTAGGAGAGACGACAAGTTCAGCGGACGAAGGTCGACGAACAGGAGGGAGAGGGAATTTGTCGGAGAAAGTGTGTTTCGCGAGATCTGGGGAAGGTTCCGCTGAATTCGAAACAGATGGAGAAGGTTGAGGGACTCTAGATGGCTGTCGGAGTTGACTCGTTTCAGATATCCGAGGTAGACGAGAACCGGTCGTAGACGTCGTCGGCGGACGAGGGATGAGAGTCGCAGAAGAAGAAGGGGGTGCAGAAGAAGGGACGGGAGAAGGTAGGTCTCGACTTCGAGGGTCTCTCGGCGAAACAGGAGGTACTGGAGAAGGAGTGAAAGTTGAACGAGGAGGAACAGGAGAATGGGAAACGGCTAACGAGCCCAGTTGAACCTGTTCTCTCGTTTGAGGAGGAAGAGAATTGTCGAGCTCGACGATGAACGGGGGTTGAAATTCGAATTCGAGTACTCCATGTCGATTCTGTCTCCTCTTCCATGTCGACTTGAGCCTGTCTGCCGAGGAAGGTAACTCTGGATGAACTGCCTCCTTCTGCGTCGACGACTTTCCTCTCAAACTGCTGAACCCTACCCAACTCATCTTACTCCCTCCAGACTTCCATGAGAACAGAGAGGTTGCTTTCTTCGAAGGAGCTGTACTCTGTTTGTCGCTAGCGAGAGTCGAATAAGCTGGAGGAGAGGAGGCTTGAATCGGAGAAGGGGGAGTTTGTTGTCGACGGAAGGGGTTCTTGATTGAACGTTTGGTTGATGGCCGAATGCTAGATCCTCCACCGGGTACTGCTATTGAAGATGGACGGTGAGACTGATTTGAAACTGAGGTCATCTTCAACTTTCGATTCCGTGAGTTGCTTCCTCCTCCCGAGTCCAGCGGTTGCCTGTAGGTCTATTGTTCTAGCTTCGTGTTGCTAAGGTATGCCTTGTTCGGTGAAGGATGGTTAAAAGTCGAGCGATGAGAGACGATCTCTACTTTTGAAGGTGAAAAGGTCGAAGATAGCTCTAGTTCATATGTGAACAGAGACACTTGGAAATGAATGAAACAGAGCCTTTTCTCTCGAGGAGAAAAGGAGGGAGATGAGACGAAAGGGAGAGGGAGTGAGGTCGAGACTCAGTTCAATTCGCAAATCCTCAACCCGAAGGAGGAAAGTTTGTCCAATCGACTGACTCTCAAGATTCAATCAACCACGAGGACGAATCCCTATAGCCTTGACGAGGACTGTACAATTGTAGCCATGCAGACACAGCTCACGAAGAGATTTCGAAATCGTCGTTTTGCGAAAAATTCTCCTTTCTCGTCAATCAGGCCCTCTCGCGATCAGGGTTCCGCCCAAGTCGGTATGTCGAGTAGCTGAGATGTAACCACAGGTTGCGAGAGCCAAGATAGCCGTCTCTAATGGTTGGGGATCTGAGATTTCTGCGAAGCGCTGTAACCGAATTCCTACCCTCTGACACGTCGGTCCTAATGAACATCAGAACGACTTATATCCTGATCACGAGACCAGCTCATGAGATTTCCAGTGACTCAAGATCTGTGTGCAGGAGAAATCCTGATCGAGGGAGATTACTGAAGTTATTTAAGCTTTTTTTGCATTCTTCTTGATGATCTAAACGGTTACTCTTCTCCAATGTCCTCGTTCCAAACTTCAGGATATTGTTCGATGAACTGTATCAAACGAAAGAATGGGCGAGTCAGCCATCTGTTACGAGCGACTGGAGGATAAGACGAGAGAAGAGATTCTTTCTCGGCTCACTTTTTTCATCAAGTTCTTGCAAGAGTCCAAGTCGAGGTTCACAATTTCAACTCCATGATCCCTCAAGATACTCTCTCCACCTGATTAACGTGGTCAATGCAAGTCTATCAGCTCTTGTAGATGAATTCTGCGAAGAAAGCAAGAAAATAAACTCACCTACGAAAGTCTCGTTCTCTCCCATTACACATCGTTTGATGCCGAACAACGCAAGAGTCCCGGAGCACATGGTGCAAGGTGATAGCGTTGTGTACATCCTGCGTGAAAAGAAGGGTCAAAATGGTGAAAACTCGAAAGGTTCGGGATAGAGTGAACTCACGTGCAATCCTTGTACACAGATGCGGGTAAGCGGCCGATGTTCTCCAAGCAGTCTGTCTCTCCATGTCTGATTGCGCTACCTTGCTGTACTCGTCTATCGGAGTTGAACGAAGGTAACTTGAATCATCAGTTCGCACAGCAGAGGCATGGAGAGGTCCGAAGCTTACCTGTTCCTTCCAACTCCAACGACTACACCATCGCTACGTACGAGTGCAGCTCCGATAGGTACTCCCTTCTCTGACAGTCCAATCTCTGCTTGAAGAATTGCAGATTGAATGTTTTTGAGATCACTCTCTAAAGGTTGCGTAGTAGGAGCAGTCTTGACTTGTTCTTTAGGAGCTAACATTATTCTCGCGAGTCGTTGAGCTCAAAAGAAAAAGTTGAGAGTGATGACGAGGGAGAGTGAGAAAGAGGAGAGGACGACAAGGAAAAATATTTCAAACACAAGTCCGGGGTAGCAGAGTGGCAAGCCGCTCGTACCAAACCCTGCTTCGCTACATCCGTGGAGCAAACAAAGAACGACGAGGAAGCGCTGATCTCGATTGCAGTCGAACGGAAACAAGTCGACGGAACCAACTGGAGCTGGAGCTAATCAGCTGAATTGGAGGAGAGAAGGTGCGGATTTGGTCGGACGGATCAGTACGGGAGAAGGTCGGTTAGAAACCCCGACTGCAACGGTCGACCGGCCGCAAAAGAAGAAAAGAAAGTGAAATCGAAGACGGTGCTGATCAGAGCGTAGACGAGTAGAAAGCGTCGGAGAGAACCACCAGGACTCAACGAAAGACCTGATCGTCTCGGACAACTCACAAAGTAGACTAGAGACTAGCGAGTCGCGTGAGAAGCTGTTGAGAAGCTTTTTTCGAAAACTCAAATTTCTCCAGGTTTTCAACGTTATCTCGACCTCGTGTGCAGATAGCGGTAAAAAGAAAAATCTATTCTCGAGCCTCGCCTTCCAGTCAAAAACCCTGAGGAAAAAGTTCCTTCTCCCTCCGACAAAAAAAATCCGCCTCTTCCTCTCTATCTTTCTCTTTCTCCTCCTTCCCCTCATAAGCCATCACCGCTCTCTTTCCCTTCCTCTCTTCTCTAAACTCCACTCCCACGACTACTCCTCGCCTTCCACCATGAGCAGTAGTAGTACCGTTTCAGAAGATCAAAAATTAGGGGATTATGAAGAGAAAGGAGGAGTTCACCAACTCGACGCAGACGTCACTTCTGCCGATGACCGCTCGAGCAAAGTACCAAAACCTTTGGCATTCTTGTGGAAGGTAGCAAAGAAGTTGGATAGTTACGGTGTCGAGGTGAGTTCTTCTCTCCGGATAACTTTTTTTTCTCTCTGTCGCCAACGCGTTTCTCATCACGCGCTTCTTTCTACTAGGTTCGCGGTGTTGAACGTGTACCTCCCAATGAACGCCATCACACCACTGTCTACGACGCCGGTTACCTCTGGGGATCCGCCAACATGACGATTTCAACTTTCTCTCTCGGTACTCTCGCAACTTCAGTCTTCGGACTATCAGCCTCAGACGCCTGTTTGACCGCCTTGTTCTTCAACTTGCTCACCACTCTACCAGTCGCCTTGTTCTCATGCTGGGGTAAATCGACTGGACTTCGTCAAATGATGATCGGTCGTTTCTCATTCGGTCCTTTCTGGATTTGGTTCCCTATCGTTCTCAACTGTGTAGCATGTGTCGGATGGGTGAGTTTCGAAGATTTCTTTGGGCGCTACCGTTCTCTCGGCTAAACTTGCAGTTTTTCATTTACAGTCAACCATCAATACTATCGTCGGAGCTTCTGCCCTTCGAGCTGTCTCTGACACTCACAAACTCCCTGAGCCTGTCGGAATCGTTATCATTGCCCTCGTCACCCTCGCCGTTGCCCTCTTCGGTTACCGATACGTTCACGCCATTGAACGATACTCTTCCATTCCAGTTTTCATCATTTTCATTATCTACCTCGGACAAATCGGACGATTCACCGTTGGAGGATTCACTGGAGTCGGTTCATCTGAAGCTGCAATGGTTCTTTCGTTCGGAGGAACCGTCGCTGGATTCGCTCTCGGTTGGACTTCTCTCGCTGCCGAGTGAGTTTTCCTTTCTTTTCCACCCCATGAAACCCTCGCTCACCTCCGTCCCATTCCCAGTTACACTGTCAACTTCCCCGAGAACACTCCCGACTGGAAAGTCTTCTCGTCGACCTACGTCGGTCTTAACATCCCCATGATCTTCCTCGAATGTCTCGGTGCCCTCGCCATGTCTACCTTTGAGGCGAAACCTTCCTGGGCTCTCGCTTACAAGGACCATGGACTCGGAGGATTGCTCGGTGCACCTCTCATCGGACCTATGGGAGGTTTTGGTCGTTTCCTCCTCGTCGTTCTCGCAATGTCGATCGTCGCCAACAACATTCCCAACGTTTACTCGTTCGCTTTGACTTTCCAAGCATTCGGAAAATACTTCCAACTCATCCCTCGATTCTTCCTTTGTATCGTCTGTACCGTAGTTTGTAAGTCATGAACTCCCCTTCTATCCGTTTCGAGAAAGAGGAAACTGACAATTCTCCATTATGTAGACATTATCCTCGCTTTGACCGGTTACAACTCTTTCGAATCTTGGTTCGATACTCTCCTCGTCCTCCTCTCTTACTGGCTCGCAATCTACTCGACCATCCTCGTAGAAGAACACTTCATCTTCCGCAAAGGTTCTTTCGCTCGTTACAACCTCGAAGATTACAACGTTCTCGAGAACCTGCCAGTTGGTCTCGCAGCTGGATTTGCTACCGGAGTAGGAATTGCTGGAGCGGTTCTGGGAATGGCTCAACAATGGTACATTGGTCCTATCGGTAGAACTTTCGGAGGTGAATTCGGTGCAGACCTTGGGTAAGCTTTTTCAGCGCGCTCTCTCTCTCTCCATACCTTGACAACGTTCGATATCAATCTCACCCCTCTCACGATAACAGATTCGAACTCGCTGCCGGATTCACAGCAGTTTCATATCCCGTTTTCCGATACTTCGAACGCAAAGTTTTCGGAAGATAAAAAAAACTCTCTCTCCCCCTTCTCTATAGAACGTGTTTCCCTCTGTTCACCTGCTTGTATCTCTCTCCCTGTCTCTTACCTGGGTCATTTTCTGTTTGGGCATTATCATCTTTTTCCATAGAATCTATCCTATCTTCACACACTCGTTTCTTCACAAAATTTTAGTACCCCCTCCTTATTTTATGTTGTTCAGTTCCTCCCTCTATTATACCCTAGCTACGACGTGAACGTGTCTCGAAACGGAAATATCATATTCTAAACGAAAAAAAAAGCTTCGTAGTGCAAATTGAGAGAGCTGAATAGGCCTGTCAACAAAAGTTTTCCGCTCTCTAAATTGCTCTTCCGTCTATCTTTCTACTCCCGGCTGCAAATAATGTCATCCATCAAACTCTCGTCAACTCTGAAACAACTGATCAAATCTCCTGCGTCTCAACCAGGCCCTGTACCACTTCCCTCTCAAACTGCGACTACTCGGCTATTCGAAGGAATCTCGACTTCGGCAGCTTCGAACGGAGTAGGTCAGAAAGCTTGGTTAACTCTATCGGTACGTATTCTCCTACCGACCAATTCAACTCGTTCTCTCAAGCACGAGTTAGAGGTAGACTGACCTCATTTCCCCACTCTCTCCTTCCCTCCGATTAACCGGGACGTAGGGAGCTGCATTGGTTACTCTGAACTCACCGGCTACGTTATGTGCACTGTATTCGTATGCTACAAGAGACCTCGAACCGAAAGAGAGGACTTTGAAAGCTACTCAAGTCGCAGCTGTAAGTTCCGATTCTCTCTCTCCGCTCGCAGAGTCGGAAACTGACAGTTTGCCTTGGCAATAGATCTTGAGAGAAGCAGGTCTGAAATCTATCTCGTTTAGTGGAATCCCAAGGGTAAAATAATGCTTTCGCAATCGCTGCCTTTTTTCTCTCTCGCAAAACTGACATCCTTTCTCGTTTGACAGGCTATCAACTCGTTAGGAGCTCTGAGGAGTCACCTTGAGCCTGAAGTAGCTGCTGAACTATCTACGAAACCTCTACGGTAAGCGACGTTTTCTTTGGCTAGAACGGAACTCGAAACCAAAACTCACTCTTCTCTCTCTCCTTCCCTACAGTGAACAATCCCCTTCAACAGTTTCCCCCGTTCAATCTTCAGCACTCTCACTGTGGAACTCTATCTACGATCCTCATTCCGAAAAACTCCTCTCGAAACTAGGAGAATCTCATCCAGATTTACCAGTTCACATCCTCTCTTCTCATTACGGTCCACTCCTTTCAGATCCCCTGACAAGTTTTCCCAAAGGTCATTCAAAATTAGGTAGAGTTTTAACTAGTGTCGTAGCAGTAGCTTGTTTGAGAGCTCAAGGAGGGGTAGGACCTCAAGTTACTAGTCACGTTTTCGGATTGAGGAAAAGTTTACAACCTGGTTCGGGTGCAGAAAAAGAAGAGGAAATCGTAGAGGGTCAAGAATGGTTAGCTAGTGAGGAAGGTTGTAAATGGGTTTTGGAACAGGTGGATAGGATCGTGGAAGTTGTTGTAGGAGGTCAATCAAGTTTTGCTACGAGAGCGAAATTATAGAAAAAGGGATATCAAGACTCGATGAATCTAGAAGGTAGACCGCTTTTGAGTTGATAAGAGAGCTTGCTGTAGAATGTTTTGACCTTTTTTTGGCGCTCGATACCTCGTTTTTCTCCTCTTTTGCCTGGCTCAAATCTCCTTTTGCTTCGAGACTCGGTGTCAACTCCCTTCCGAGCGTGCGAGCTATTCTTCGCAGCTACTCGGTACTGACTCGAGCATGCTTGTAGCTCAGGGAGCAAAATGCTGACAAAACAGTGCCTGTGAGCGAATGACCAAAACGAAAATTGAAAACTACGAATATTATTTCTATTGCTTCAAAAATCGGCGGATATATTAATAAGGGTACAAGTGTTAAGAGTATAGTAAGTAGCGGCACAGGAGACAAGCAAGATCCGGATCGAGATTCAAGACGGTATAAGAGAAATCGAGCTCAAGTGGAATGATAAAGTTGTTTGAAAGCAGGAACGAACAGGTGTTTTGATTTTGCCAAACTCATTGTCCAAGACTGAGAAGGCACGAAAAACTCCGCGCGTCAGTTTCGAGAAAAAGAAAGAGAAAAAGAAAGAGAAAAAGAAAGAGAAAAAGAAAGAGAAAAAGAAAGAGAAAAAGAAAGAAAGAAAACTGATGAACTTACACCCCAAACCATGCCGAACAGCTGACCTGCACCACCTTTGCTACCTACACTAACCACCATCAAAGGACTTCCAACTTTATACTCCTTGAAACTCTTTTCCCCTTTCCCTTGAATCGATTGTAAAACGTTGTGAGCCACGATCGGACCATGAGATTTAGCATTCGCGTAAAGTTTTTCCTCTTCGATCGAAGAAATGTCCCCGATTGCGAACACTCTAGGGTTCTCGAGAGATTGGAAAGAAGGTTTGACGAGGACTCTGTGAGTCGAAGGGTCGAGGTAGGAAGAAGGTAGGAAAGATGTGTTGGGAGAGTTTCCGAACGCTAAGAAAAGGAAATCGGCTACTCACATCCCAGTGTGTCAGTCGTAATCACACTTGAGCCCGACAGGCAAAGTGAGAGAGAAAGAAAGGTGGAAAAGAGATATAAAAAGTCTCACTTCGAATCACTTGTCCATTCTTTAACCTAAACTCGCTCTCTTCTCCTCCTCCCAGTTTCCCCGTTTGACGATCTCCCACTTCTACTTTCTCATTGAACAAACATTCAACTCCCAAACTCTCTAATTGTCCTTTCAAGTTTTCTCCAAATTTAGGTTTCCAACCATTTCCATCCAAAAACTTTTCTCCTGAATGTACCAAAGTAATCTTCTTCTTTTCTCTGTCAGAGGTACTGCCGTTGTAGTGTTCAGCTATTTCACCAGCCAATTCAAGTCCAACTGGTCCACCACCACAAATCAAAATCGATGAGGAGGAAGCGATATCTTTCTGAAGTGATTGGAACAACCCTTCGATCGAATCTTGTGTAGAATCTTGAGGAGGTCGACAAGGAAAAGGGTAACTAGAACCAGTTGCTAGAATTAAATAATCAAATTCGATCTCTTTTCCAAAAATTTCATGACTCTTGTCTAAAACGATTGAATCTTGTTTCAATTCTTGTACAGAGTAACCTTGTAAGATTTTGTGTCTTGAATCTTTTGGCAAGAGGTTTGAGAGAGGTGCGATAGTATTTTTTTCGAATCCCTGCTCAAAAATGAACCGAAATTCCCCTTCTTCTTGTCAATCACTCTCCTCAACAAGGAAGCAGCATGAAGAAGAGGGAACTTACGGGTACGACTGAAGCACGTAGAGCACCAGGAGGCCAAAACCCAGGGATCGGAGTGATTGCGACGATTCGATGAGTTTGAGGTAAAGATTTCGAAAGGGATTCCAAAGTGTGAGTTCCGGACAAACCTAAACCTACGATCAGGACGTTCTTGTAATCTGAATTGTCGGTTGAAGACATAACTTGGGGTGGGTGGATCGATCGTGAGCTGGTGAGATGAGAAGATGTTGAATGAGATGGAGGATCGAACGAGAAGAAGGGGTTAGGGAGAGGGAAAGGTTTCAAGGAGTAGTTTTCTGAGGCTGATTAGGTTATACTGGGAGAGCTGGGAAAGAGGTCAAGTAAGCAAACTGGTAACGGAGGCTGGCTCGGAGACGGAGTCGAATGTCCGTTTGTCCGGTTGATGAGCTTTGAAAGGCAATCTCCACTCCCTACGCTTAGACACACGAGTTTACTGTCTTCCTGAGAGTGAGAGAATACCGGAGAAGTTTCAAGAAGTGTCGAACAGAATAAATGCGATGAAGCTGCTAGATCTTTGATCTTTCATACGTCTCTCTCCCTCTTACGATTGACCCTCAAATGCAAACATCTAGATAAGAGACATGTCAGCACACTATACTCAACTACCTTCACAATCTACAGCTCAACTGCCACTCTACTCTTCGGAAACTCCTTCATCAAGTTCGGCACGCGCTTCCCCTTCAAGTCCTCCTCCTGCCGGAACACAACATGATGACGAGAAAGGTTTACTAGGTGTAGATGGCACGAGACTAGATACGACAGATGAGGAAGAAGAAGAGGAAGAACTCGAGACTGAGATCAAGGGTTCTCACTCTCCTCGTTCCTGGAGTGACAGACTACCTGTGAGAACCCTTCTGTTCTCTCTTGTACCAGCTTGTCTACTAACCCGTCCGCTCGTTCCTCGTAGTTTCGACCTCGAACTGTACTCTTCTCTCTCCTGTCAATCTCAATCTTGATCTCTTTATTCCTCTTCTTCCATCCTTCCAAACCCTTCTTCCCTTCTTCTTCTCCTTCAACGACAATCTCACACGACTCGAGTTCTTATTACTCTGGAGCACCACTCTCTATAGGTCTCTTCGATCCATCCCTAGCTCAACTAGCTCCGAACCCTCTAGAGTCTGACGCTACTTTCTCTGATGTACCGTTCGCAAAAGTTGGAGGTAGTTGGAGTGCTTTAGAGAAAGGTTGGAAACCTGAATGGGCGGGAGGGAAAGGTAACCATCTGGTAGAGACAGAAGGAGGAGGGAGGTATTCGAATGGAACTGATTGGTTTGAAAAAACTGTCATCTTGGTCACTATAGAAGGAATGAGGTGAGATACATCCTCTTTTCGTTCAAACAAGTTGTGCGTTCTAGTTAGACTGATATATAGACCGTCGTCAATTGAGCGTTTAGAACGGATTACTTGTCAAAGGAACTGACTCCAAATTTATGGAAACTTTCAAATGAGGGATTCGTGAGTCCCGTCTCTTTGGGTTCTGTCCTTCAGAATGTGAAAACGTCGAAACTGATAAAAGAATTGAGCCTCATCTCGCTAGAGAGCTGAAGCTTTAAAACCAGTTTTCCCAACTCTTTCAGCTCCGAATCACTGGTCAATCTTGTAAGTAGAAGCGCTTCTCCCCAAATTTGTATGAACAAACTGACTGACATTTCTCTCGACTGCTACAGAACGGGTCTCTATCCTTCTTCACATGGAATCGTGTCAAACAGGTTCACCACCAAAGATAACAAAGTTTTCGATACCTCACTCTCAACTGCGAATTTATGGGACCCTTCATTCTATCAAGGAGAAGAACCCGTACGTCTCTCTATCTTCACTGTTCTATCCGAGCTTTGAGCTTTTTTTCAAAAAAAAAAGCTAAAATAGTTTTCGTTGTCGCTACTACACAGATCTATCGAACCGCCTTGGCTTCATCTCTCAAAGTAGCAACTTTGATGCACCCTCTAATCCCACCAATTCTCTCTTCATCTTCTTCCCCGAAACCTTCTCCTTCAAAACCTGATTATTGGTACCCCTCGATTCAAAAAACTCATCCACGTAAAAAAACCAACAAAGTTTTACAATTTTTAGATCAACCTTCTATAATCAAACGTCCTCAATTGATTTTAACGAATTTCGAAGAACTTTCAATTCAAGCTGAAAAGAATGGAATTGAACTAGTAGACAAAGATTCGTCGTGGTCGTCGTCGGAGGGAGAAGGAGAAGGAGGAATTGAAAAAGTTTTGAAAATGATTGATGAAAGTTTTTTCGAGAGTTTGACAAAAGGGTTGAGAGAGAGGAATCTGGAAGATTGGGTTGAGGTTGTCGTAGTGGGAGTTACGGGAATGAAGAGTTGAGTTCTAAACGCCCTTTTTCCTCCTCTTCCTCTCTCTCTCTCTCTCTCTCTCTCTCTCTCTCTCTCTCTCTCTCTCTCTCTCTCTCTCTCTCTCTCTCTCTCTCTCTCTTGAGAATGAACGACTTCAAATAAGTTGATTGACTGACGAAAACTGAACTCATGATTGCAGACGTCGAGGAGGATAAAGTTGTTGTCCTTGATGAGATCCTCGACAAAGAAACGTTTGAAAAACTTTCTCGAGTAGGAGAAGGGAATTCATTCGATGGAGGTAAAACTTTACATTCGTCTTCTCTCTCTCTTCCCTCACTTGACGAAGGAGCTCATGTTTGCCACTATGGTGATCGTCTCAGGTTCCTCGACTGTGATAGGATTGAACTCGGATACCGATGAAACCTCTCTAGAAGACGAGTCAAATCTATTGAAACAACTCGAGATCGCTTCAAGAGATGGACAAGGAGGTTTCAACGTTTACACTCGAGAAAATTTGCCACAAGAATGGCATTTCTCTCCTCGAGAGAACGATGTAAGTTCTTGACTCTTGCTCTCTCTCTCTCTCTCGTTCCTTGATTCGAAGTCAGAAAACTGACTTGAAGGCTTCTTCTCGAATGACATGTAGCGTATCGCACCTGTTTGGTTAGTAGCTAAAGAAGGATGGACGATCAATACTCGAGCTCGATTGGAAGAAACGGAAGGAGGAAAATCATCATCGTCATTGAAAGCGTACGTTCCGGTCTTTTCTTCACTCTTTCTATTCATTCCCATCGTCTCGTGAAAATAACTGACTCTGTTTTCCCCGAGGAACGACTTTAGTACGAACGGGTACAACTCTCGAGAAATGGATACGATTTTCATCTCGAAAGGTCCTTACACGAAATCTATTCTCGAAAACAACGAGAACGAGAAAGATCGATCGATTTTCTCCAATTTGGAAGTGTATGAGTTTGTTTCCAATACTTTGGGATTACCTATCGAAGCGAGAGCTCTGAACAATGGTACGAAAGGGTTTTGGGAGTGAAGGGGATACCGTTTTTTTTTTTCGAAGGCCGCGGTTGAACGGGCCGAACAGACACTTTTTATTAGTTCTCTTTCTTGTTTTTCTTTACCCTTTATGTAGCCTTCTGAACGTAGTACCAGTAACGACTGATTCGACGTTTCAACAGTCACGAGAGAAAAAGAGAGAGACGTCTAGACAAAAGTCTAGACCATGTGCAAGAAGAAGAACTTTTGTTTCTCCACCTTCTCCTCCTCCTAATTTGTGGAGTTCCTCCTCGACTCGAAACGTAATTGCGGGTAGTGTATGTCTACGGTGAGCTACACACGCACGATAGAGTATCACAGCGTCTTGTAAGGTCCAAGCTGATTCAAAAGGGTTCGGTTCTCTCGAGTTGCAGGACAATACTCGATCGTTTCAAACGGCTGGATCGATTTGGACCCGGGTGAGTTACTCCTTCCCTTCCCTTTCCTTCCTTCCCTCTCTACTACATACGTCCGCCGCAAAGGGATCTGTCCACGCTGACGGTTCAAGTGAGAACTTCAGCTACCAAACGAAACTAGTTCGAATCAATCTCCTACTCCTTCTTCCCCATCTTCTCACTCTTCTCCTCGACCGACTCAGTCGTCTACTCTCAACTCGAACAACAGCAATCAGAGTACTCAGCAGTTCACGAGCAACCTGAATACTGGAGGATCAGCGGAAGTATTCCCTTCAAACACTTCGACTTCAACTTCAACTTCAACGAGTGGAGATCTAATCCCTCCCAGTGCTAGCGAACGGTTACAGTCCTTACGAACTAGGTTGTCACCTTCACCTTCAAGAGGAGTACCTTCGATAGCGTTTGAACCTAGTTCATTCTCTCCTTCACCTCCAAACCCTTCCTCCCCTCGTGGTCCTCCTTCCTCCTTCTCTCCTCGTCCACCAGGTTCGAATAGGTCGGTTTCATTCGGTGCTTACGATACTACGAACTACCGTACAAGTTTCACCCAAGCTCTATCAGGTAAACCTTGATTTTTTCCTCTTCAAATCTCCCCACTCTCGAACTTTCTCCCCCCCATTCCAAACCTTTCTGAATCGCTGAACACTTCTCGTTCGTCGTCGTTTGTAGCCAATTCATCACCTTTTTCACCACCTTTATCCTCTTCAGCCTTGACGACACCTTCTACCAACCACCCTCACCACCTCCCTTCTCAATCGGCTACTACGAACAGTTCTACTCAACCCCTTTTGGCAGAAATCTTCTCTGGTAGACCTAGACCTCACTTCAGATCTTCAACTTCCTATTCCTCTCACGCTCACTCTCACTCGACTTCCGAAACGACAAATTCTCTTTTACCTCCTTCCCCTTCTTCTTCGAGTACGATTTTCAACGACTTGACGACAGCGACTAGTACGACTGCTCCTTCATACTTTGCAGCTCCTACCGGTGGCCGACCGAGTATAAATCGTGCGAGATCTCAATCTTCTGCACCAACTTTTGATTCTTTCAACAACAACAACAACAACAACAACAACTTTTCCTCAAATCCTTCTAATTCTAATTTACCTATCGGTGGTGGAGGAAACATGTCATACGGTGCACCAGGTTCTGGATTAAGTCAATCTTTCGCAGGAGCAGATCAACATGGTTGGAGACCTTCAACGACAACGAATCATCAATTAACTAGCAATCATAATTATTTCTCTGCGAGTTTACCAACTACTTCTGCAGTTGGTTCACCTACTTTTTCTTCTTTCATTAATTTGAATTCAAACGGTGGTGGTGGTGGTGGTAGAGATCAAAGTCATTCACCTTCTAGAGGAGGAGGATCTTCTTCAACTTATTCTCCTTTCGCAAGACCTAATTCTTCGCTTTCTGGAGGAGGAGGAGTTGCAAAACCTGGAGCCTTCTTGTCGCAATCGTTTAGTACTACTACTGGATGGGAAGAATTTGAAAGAGAAAGGGAAGGTAGAGCTAGAGTTAGAGATACTTGGGCAACTAGTTCTTCTAGTGTAGGAGGAGGTAGTGGCAGTTTGAATACTACACCAGGTACTGGATTGAGTCCTTTCAGTAGAGACAGTTCTAGGTTGACGGAAGAAACTAATACTTCAGATTTACCTTCTATTGGAGGAGATAGTACTACGTGGGGATCATTAGGACCTGGAGGAGTTTACAAAGTTAGGAGAGATTACAGTTTAGGGGCAGTTGGAAGTGGTAGGAAGAGAAGTGATTCAGCTTGGGGAGGTACTAGGGAAAGAATCCTGAGGGAACAAGACGAAGACGACGATGCGGTAGCACCTCCAACGAAATCTGGTGCTACGAGTAGGAGACATTCTTTCGCTGCTTTCGAAGTACCTTTTAGAAGTTCGAATCAAACGATTGGGTTTCATTTACCTCAAGAAGTTACGAAAGAAGTCGTAGGTAGTAGTAATAGTAGTGGTTTCGGAAGTATCTCGAATGGATTGAGAATGGGAATGGGTAGTTCAGCTATAGACGATGACGATTTAGCTGCAGATTTAAACTCTTTACATTTGAGTTTGGACGCTCACGCGAAAGAACAACAAGAACGTGCAACATCAACTTCCGCTGGTACAACTACTTCGACTCTACATGTAGGATCCATGCCGGTCGATTTCCCCCCGGCGAGGAGTCGTCGATTCGATAGTTCTAGATCTCCAGAAACTAAACCTTCTACCTTACTCTCTTCTACTTCTCCTCAACCTCCCGTCTCTCTGATCCCTGGCTCACCTCGAGCAACAGCAGAACCTTTCACTCCTTCGGCAACTGCACTCGTAGCCCCTCCTCCCCCTCCCACTCAGACTCAAACTCGATCGAATTCGAATTCCTTGAACCCTTCTACTTCTGTCGCTTCTAGGTTCTTCTCAGCTCCTTCTCCCCTACCTCCGACTACTACAAACGCTGTCGCTACCGCTACTCCCGGAGGAGGACCTTCATCTCGCTTCGATTTCTTCGGAATGCCTTCTCCGATTCCTCAACAAGCACAGCAGCAGCAGCAACAACAAAGGTTTGGTTTGCCTCCTCCACCTCTCAATCACCAACAAGGGTTCTACGCTCCTCAGAACCGAGGTCCCCCTCCTCCTCCTCCGCCTCCTGGATCGAATTTCAGAGGTCCACCGCCGCCTCCAACTGGTTCAACATTCTCCCCTTTCGCTCCTTCACCTTACCAATCTCCTTCTTTGCAACATCCTCCACCTCCTCCTCCTCACCTGATGAATATTGTACCTCCCCTCGCTCATCTCAATCAACAACCGAATTACTTTTCGGCTGCACCTCCTCCACCTCCTCCTTCTTCTTCCCAAAACCAGAACTCTTCCTCCTCCTCGAACAATAACAACAACAATGCACCTGCTATGACTTCTCAATCACAATCCGATATGTCTCTAGGTAGAGGAGTTCCATTACATTCAATCCCCCCCGAATCACCTCTCTGTATCATCGGTTTCAAAGCCGGACGTAAAGATCTATTCTTCTGTGAAGATCCAAATCTAGTTTTAGAAGAAGGAGACTTGGTGATAGTAGAAGCGGATCGAGGTAGAGACGTTGGGAAATATTTGAAAAAATGTTCGATAGAAGAAGTTCACAAGTTTCAACAACACATGGTTGAATTGGCTTTGGGACAATTGGCGAACCCTGCTAGTATGACTGCTATGGGTTTCGGTCCTGGAAACCAAATCAACAACCAATCTGGAGGAGGACCTGGAGGAAATTCGGGTGGAGCAGGAGCAGGAGCAGGACCTGCACAATTAGCAAGAATGACTAAAGAATGTCAACCTAAAAGGATTTATGCAAAAGCTGGACCTGCAGATACTCACGCTTTGTTGGCGAAAGCTCAAGACGAAGTTAAAGCTTTACAATTAGTTAGAGGTAAAGTTGCTCAAAAAGGTAAAAACGAAAAAATCTCAATCTCTTGCCCTCATTCTCTTCTCTTACTGACGAGGGGTCCTTTTGTAATAGGTCTACCGATGGAAATTCTAGACGCAGAATGGCAATGGGATAGAAGGAAATTGACTTTTTATTACACTGCGGATCAAAGGGTCGATTTCAGAGAATTGGTTAGAGAATTGTTTAGGATTTGGAAAACTCGAGTTTGGCTGTAAGTTCTCTCTCTCTCTCTCTCTATCTCTCTCTATGGCAAAAGAAACATGTGAACTTCTGAACTGATTCTCTCGAGGGATGATTCGTCGATTTTAAGTTGCTGTTTGGATCAACAAGGTCCTTCATTAGATTTCGTCTAGACATATCAGATTTTAAAAACGACACTAAATTCCGCTTCTCCTCCGTCTCTCTCTCTCGATACACAAATTAGAAAACCTTCCAGAATTTTTCCAAACCATCCATCACTAGACATTTCCTCTAGAGTATTCTCCTAAATTCATTTACACTGAAAAAGTTTGCTTGTTGTTATCCCGAAACTCGAAAATAGAAAAAAAGAAAGAAGAAAAAACAACGACGAATCAACCTTTGGCCCTCAATGTTACTTTTCATGTCCTCTCCCCGCTACTCGAGCCTGTAACTTTACACTATTCTACTCTCTCTCACATCTGTCCAACCAACGAAAGAAATTCATTATTTGCTCTCTCTCATTATCTTTTCCCTTTCACTTTAGTCTTTTCTCGTAGTTCCTTCTTTCTGTCTCTGTATTAGTAACAATAGTAGTGGCAGTAGTAAGCTCAGAAGTAACACGTTCTCTCAAAGACTGTCTCCTCGTTTCCTCTTGTTGAGCGTGAGCTGTGCACCTCGAGTTCATCTCCTTTTTCTCTCCCTCTTTCATCGCGTGCAGAGCTGCTTCTCTCTTACTATGACAATACAGAGATTTCAATGCCAACAACACTACTAATTCTTTCAATCGTACAACAATTCAAACGATATGAAGAAAAAAGAAAAAAAATTGCATGAGCTACTTACTCCTACTTTCCCTCTTCTTTCCTTCCCTCCTCCTTTGACGAAGTCGTAGTCGAAGTCGAAGTAGCGGTAGTAACCTTGTGACGACTTAAAGAATCTTTCTTCTTCTCCTCCTCCTCCTCGCGTTCGAGTTCGAATTGTCTCTGTCTCTGAGCGGTAGTTTTGAAATTTGGTAATTCGAAAAAGTCTAGAATCCTTTCTGCAGGAGTCGCGAATCCATACCTAGTTCTCTCTCCATACTTGTGAGTAGATCCTATAACGTTTACGCACGCACAAGTAACATTTGGTTAGCGGACCTTCCGATCAAGAGATCATAAAAACGAAAAGTAATAGCGAAAAAAAAACTCACCCCTTGTAATACCTACTACACTACCAGTTTCAAATTCAATTATTGGACCACCAGAACTACCTTGCAAAGGTAAATTCGACATCCAAAAACTATTCAATTCGTCATAAGTACCAACTTCCGAAGTTCTACCAATAGAATCTTTGTATTCTACGATAGTACCGGTTTGCCATTCTTTGAAAGGCAAGTTTGAAAGTTTTCTAGATAATCTAGATAATGGGTTCAGGTAAGAATGAGATGAGATTTTTGTAGAAATTGGAGATGGGTAAGGGTTTATTGGGAGGGAACGTAAACGAGGTGGTGATCTAGGTGATGAGAGAGTCGGAGAAGAAGAAGGAGAGTATGAATCGAGGGGAGTTGGAGATAGACGTAGGAGGAGTAAATCGGAGGAAGGGAGGGAAGAGAGTAGAGATTCGATTGGGAAAATGTGACCTGATGAAGTCAGGACGAAACTAGCTGAAGGAGGAGGAGGAGGAGGAGAAGACGGGTGTGGAGATTTGGTTTCAAGTTTGGTTAAATGACCTTCGACCTGATAGAAGAAGAGAAGAAGATGTAAATCGTCAGAAATCTGTTCGCTTTCCTAGTAGTCTCCGAGGGAAGAAACAGATAGATAGATAGAGAGAGAGTGTAACTATACTTGATCGAGAGTATGAAAACAAGTCAGAATCATGGCACCTTGATCAGTTGCAGTTGAATTCTCTTGTTGAGCTTTTATCGCGAAACCACTAGAAATGACTACTTTAGGTTCTCTACCTCCTACTACGTGTGCAACCAATACAATCCCATCTTGTTCCTCTTCCTCCTCGTCTTGATCCTTCCTGTTTGATTCTTCTTTACCATCTATCCTAACTCTCCTTTCTAAAGAAGGAGTCGATTCATAAGGTAAACTAAAACCTTTCAAAACTCTTCCAGATCTCGATCGACTAGATTCAATCAAATGTGGAATCGACGTAGTACAATTGGGTCCTTTGATCAAGTCGAGTCCATTGAGAGTTCTGAGGAATAATTCTTCGAGTCGAGTATCATCATCGTCGTCATCGTTTCCCTTCCTTCTCGATTCCACTACTACTTGTTGTACTATATCGGAAGTAGAAGTAGAAGGTATAGGAATAGGTTGTCTACTGTTAGTAGTAGTTTGAGATTCACTCGTCGGAGGAGATGGTTTCGGAGGTGGAGCTCGACTTGGGGCTGTAGGAGGTAAAGTTCTCGCCCATTCAGGACTGATAGAACTCAATGGAACAGTGTTTGAACTTGAAACTAGTTTCGCGAGGTTCTGACGAGTCGGAGCAAGGAACCTAGTTGAACGAGATAGCATTGGATGAGGGAGAGGAAAGAGAAAGAAAGGGAGAAGGGGGTCGCGCGACTTTTGATAGCTGAAAAATCGAGACTCCAGTTCGAGAAATCGAGTTTGAACAATGTGGGATCAAACCAGAGTGAACATCCGCAATCGGAACGCGAGAGTGAGAGGCAGAAGAGATAGGAAATTGCAAAAAAAGCAGATCGTAAAAAGGACACGGTTCGAGTGAGAAAAGAGTGACAACGAAGGGATGTAAGAGGCAGATACAGAGGTCTGTAAAGGAAACAAGCTCAGATCGAGCAGAAACAAAACGAAGGCAACAAAAAAGAGAAGGGAGAGAAAAGCGAAAGAGAAGCTGTGAAACAAATAGAGAGAAAAATGGATCAAGCGACGACGACGACGACAACCTAACCATCACCTAGGATTCCCAGATTACACCAGAAGGAATCTCTGAATGTACAGCGTTCTCTAATCCTCTCAATTGAGCGTCCTTCTGCAAGTTTCAAATACCAAGCAAAATGAACCAAACCGTCAGCTTCTCGAAAGAGCGTAAAAGGAGAGAGAGAGAGAGAGAGATGTGTGGGTTTTACCTTTCTAGGTACATCAGAAGTAACCCTATTGTTACCATGTACAAACAAAGTTTTAATCCTCGGACACTCTTTCCAAATTTTCCCAATCACGAAATTATCTACCGATCTGACAAAACTCAAATCCAACACTTCCAAATTCTTACACTTTTCTGCCAATTCGAACAAGAAGGGTGAATCTAATTCGTCTAGAGAATGAAGGGACAAGTGTAGGAGGGAATGACCAGAGTGAGTTAGGAGAGGGAGGAGGGATCGAGGAGTTAATCGAATACATCGGTGAAGGTTTAGGTGAGTTAAACCGGGAGAATTCCATCGAGTGAACGCTTCTTCTGGTTGGTTTTGTTCCTTTTCAACTTGTCCGTCCTCAGGTTGAGCTTGAGGTTCACTTCCTTCTCCTTCACCTTGAGGAGGAAGGTGTCCTTCTTCTTCAAGTTGTTGTTTAACTACAGGTTTATCAGAGAATAAACTTTCAAACCCAAAATTCCCAACCTCTCCCAAATCCGATAAACTCAAAACTTTCAAATTCGGACAAAACTTTTTAACTCCCTCGACCAAGATTCTATCAGTTAAATTGTAATTCCCATCTAAATTCAATTCGTCCAATTCTTGTCCCAATTCTTTCAACAATTCTATAACTTGATCATCTTCTAATACAGTACCTTGAGGAGTACCTAACCTACTCAAATCTAAACTTCTCAAACTATTAGATTCTTTCAAAGGGTACAAAATTTTTAAAGAATCTCCATCGAAACGTCCAATTTCAGATAATTTCAAAGAGATCAAGTTTGGATTGAGTTGAACTAGAGCAGCTAACGAGATTTCGTTGAATCGGGAAGACATTCTCAATTTGAAACTTGAAAATTCTAATCCTTTTTCTTTCCTCTTTTCGAAAAATTCTTTCCATTTGTTTGCGGTAACCAAATAAGGTGCTATACTCGAGGTCGAGATTCTCGTTAGCCCCCTTTTCCTTCCTTCCTAGCCTAGCCTCCACGATATAGAGAGGGAGGAAAAAGAAAACGAGAGAGAGAAAAAAACAAAACTCACCATAGAGATCCAACTCTCTCAATTCTTCCAACCCATTCTCCCATTGATCCAAAACATCATCGTCCAATCTACCACACAAGTTTAATTTCAATTTTTCCAAATGTGGACAAAAAATTGAAATACTCGCCAATTCTTGATCTTTGACATCTACAAAACTCACAAAAAAATCACTCCTCAATCAGCTCTCTCTCTCTAACTTACACGGAGAGAAGAAGAAGGGATGTTTTGAACTTGTGAAACTTACTTGTACAATCATAGAGGTTCAATTCTTTATGACTAATTTCTAAGAAAAGTTTGAGGTTCTCAGAAGTTAGGGCACGGTTTTTACAAACGATTTTTGAAATCCTGTCCAAGTTTGTAGCACCTAAATCTCCTAAAGCTTCTACTTGATTGATGTATTGACCTATAACCTGAAAGATTCAGAAAAAAAGAAAAAAAAAGAATGAGAGGAGGAGGGTGTGTGTGTCAGTCATTGAGAGGATTTCCCGTAAACACCATAGGAAAGAAAGGTGTTACTTACAGATAAACAAGTTTGTTGTAAAGTGATTACAGGTTTGTATAAAGTTTCTTGAACTCCTTTTTGTGCTTTCTTTTTAACTGGTTTCTTCGTCGCTCCTTGTGAAGTACCTTTCGAGGAGGCAGAAGGGAAAGTAGCTCTATCTTCAATTGATTCAGTCGTACATGCACCACACAACATTCCAGGTCCGTTTGGATTACTTGCAGTGTACTATATATATCCAAGATTGACAAAAATCAGTATTCGCTCTTCCTTGAAGAAAAAAAAAAGCTTGTTTTATAACTATTACCTTTGAAACTGTGAATTTTTTACCACACTCTGCACAAACTGCGATACTTCCAGGTGTACGATTTTCATACCTACCTTTCTTTGGTCCTCCTCCTGAACCAGAAGCACCACCACCACCATCGAATGCTTTACCTGCCAACTTGAACCCTTCTTCTGCAACTTTTTTTTGTCTCTTCAATGCCGCTTCTGATTGTGCTTTACTTCGTTTAGCCGGAGTTGAAGAACCTGAACCTGAAGCGATTGGAGATGCAATGGAAGTTGAAGCGATGGGTGAAGCTACGATAGATTGATCTTCCGTCGTAGTCGTGGTCGAACCAGGTGCACTAGTCGGATTGACCGAGGTCGTATTGTCATCTTCATTAGTAGGATTGGAAGAGGAAGTTGAAGTTGAAGGAGTAGGAGGAGTGGCGGCGGAAGTGTCTGCAGCTGGAGTTCTATCAATTCTACCATTGAAACCAGTTGCTCCAGGTCCTGTAATACCTTGTTCCTAATGATCCCACATGCTCTTTTTCAGCTCTGAAATTCTCGAGAGGAGAGGGAGGAGGATTCAACTCACTCTGAGGAAAGAAGTCAAGGCGGAACGGGGACCGTAGACTGCTCCTGGGTTTGATGGATCTCGTGGAGTTTGAGCACTACCGCGTCTACGGGGAGGCATAGTTGAAGAGTTGAGAGTTGAAGGTGAGGAGGGGGAAGAGAAGCGAGTTGAAGTCACTCCATTCTCTCTTTCTCTTTAATCGACAGCTCACCCAATCTTGCTTCACTTCCCTCGATCTAGTAGTGCAGACCTTCAAAGAAGCAACACGTAGAGCAGCAACTTTTCAGCCTGACTCGAAATCTCGATTGAAAGTTGTCATCATCATCATCACTATCTTCCCTCTTCAATCTCAATCAAGACCACTAGTAGTAACGTAGAGATATGGCATTCTTGTGGGGTAGTTCTACAGCACAAACAGAATTCGATACTCTCCTAGGTGACTTCTCTTTTCTCTTCCCCCCCACTCGCCGACCTCCTTTCCCCCTCTCTCTCTCTCTCCATCTACTCACTCAACACTCACACTCTTCGATCTCGTGAAACAGAAAAAACTACTTCAGATTTACTCCCATCTTCGACACCAGTCGATTTATCCCTCTCTTTACAATTAGCAGACTTGATCAGATCAAACTCTATCCCTCCGTCTCAATCTTGTAAATCCCTTTTGAAACGTTTACAACATCCAAACCCCAACGTACAATTGTTGTCCTTACAAGTTTTAGACGTTTGTATCAAAAACGGTGGAGAAGCATTCCTGTTACAAATTTCAGATAAAGATTCAAGTTTTGTACAACAGTTGGAAGACTTCGCAACGAACAACAAGAACAAGAAGGAATCGATCAACCGAGATGTTAAGACAAAAGTTTTAGAAAAATTACAAGAATGGTCATTAGCGTTCAAACAAGGTAAACCAGAATTGAGAGAAACTAGGTTGGTAAAACTTTACGATCGATTGAAACTTGATCCATCTATCGAATTCCCTACAAAAATAGATTTGGTCGCTACTGCAGCAATGGTAGATAGTTTATCAGCACCTGAATGGAAAGATTCGAGTTACTGTCAAAGGTGTAGAACAGATTTTTCAACTTTTAATCGTAAACACCATTGTAGGAATTGTGGTCAAGTGTTCGATCAAGCTTGTTCTTCACAGAGTGATACTTTACCTCATTATGGAATCACTCAACCAGTTAGAGTTTGTGATACTTGTCATAAAATGATTAAACAAGGTAAAGGCGCTCAAGTAGCTAGGACTTCGAGTAGTAGTGACAGCAAAGGTGGTAAAGCTACAAGTGGTAGTAGTAAAACTAGTAGGCAAGAACAAGAGGATGAAGATTTGAGAAGAGCTATTCAAGCTTCTTTGAACGATTCAACTTCAACTCACTCTCATGGACCTTTGAGAGAATCACAATCACCACCTAAACCATCATCATCATCAGGTTACAATCCTTCTTACGCTTCAAATTTCTCAGGAGGTGATAGCAAGAAGAAGAGTCAGGGAGGAGATCAAGAAGATTTAGATTTAGCAGCAGCTATAGCAGCGAGTTTGAAAGATGTACAACCAACTCCTACCGCTCCTCCTGGTTTTAATCGACAAGATACTTCCTCTTCTCAACCAGTTACTTATTCAGAAATGTTTCCTTCTTCTTCTTCTCGACCCAGTTACACTTCATACGATTCCACTTCTACTGTGCCTACACAACAACCTAACAGACTTCACTTACCTTCCTACGATTTATCTCCAACTTCGTTATCCCGTCTAGAACAATTTCAACAAACTTTCAACAACCCTACTCATCCTCATCCAGGTCCTACATATTTAACTTCATTCGAACACGAATTAGCAAACGAATCAGTTAGGGAATTGAAACCACAATTAGAAAAAAGTTTAAGAGATACTAGGAACAAAGGAACGATTTTAAAAGAATTGGAGCGGAAATTGAGTGAAGCGGCTAGGATTTATGGTGCAGGTTTAACTGAATTGAATCATCATCATTATTATTCGAATGGTCAGTCCCTTTATCTCTCGGTTTCTTCTTCTTCTTCAAGGGTCCAAAATCCTCGGAAAAATTGACGACGCCTTGTTTCTTTTTTTCTTTCGTTCCTCTGTTTTTAGGTTATCAAGTTTCTCATCATCATCATCAAGCTCAACAGCAGCAATATACTACACCTCTTCCTCCTCCTCAGCGAAACAGTAATAATCCTCAATATCAATACCAACCTTCATCATCTTCAGCTTTAGTTTCAGGGGGTCAACCACTTCCAAATTACGCTGTTCCTCAACCTCAACCTCAATATCAACCTCAAGCAGAGTACTCTCATCACCATCACCAAACTCAACAGGAACAACAAGAACAACGACAGATTGAACCACAAGTTGAACCTGTGATTAAAGGACCACCTAAAATCGCAGGTTATTATAAACCTTCTTCATTTCCAAACGTACCTAGTACAAACCCAGTTACTTTACCTCATGTACCTGAACAAGAACCTTGGAAACATGACGAAGAAGAAGAACAGGTGGTGGTGTCGAATAAGGAAGAAGAGAAAATTGGTGAATTGATTGAATTTTGAAAAAGGAAAAAAAATAACATTTTTGGTCGTTTTTTTAGTTTTTGTTGTGTCAATGTTAAATCATGTTTTGAGAGAGAGAGAGAGTGTGTCTCTCAATCGCATGGTTTTTTTCTTCTCAACTTTTTGAGATATAAGAGAGGTTTTATTTTATTTTTGACGACGTAATCTTCGAACTTCCAGCCTCTTTCTTCTCCCAGCTCCTTTCTCTCTCTCTCTCGTCCTTCTCTTTAAGAGGGAGGAAAATGCAATCCTCTTCATCCTCCTCTAGATCCTACTCACCATCTTCGCAACAACAACAACAAGGAGGAGGAGGACCGTTCAAAGTAGTCCTGATAGGTAACACTTCTTCAGGTAAAACTTCATTGAGAACTAGGTTCGTCAAAGGGGATTTCAGAGTTAATTACAGAGCTACTATAGGTTGTGATTTCTTGATTAAAGCTATCGAGGTCAGAGGTCCACTTGCTGCTGGTAAAGGGAAAGGGACAGGAAAAACAAGTGGGGAAGATCAAGAGTCTAGGGAAGTTGAATTGAGTTTATGGGATACTGCAGGTAAGCCCATAGAAAACATCAACTCCTCTCTTCCGAAGAGAAGGAGGCTGACGAGAGTGCGTAGGTCAAGAAAGGTTCAAATCAATTTCACAACCTTTTTACAGAAACTCTTTAGCATGTATCATAGTGTTCGATTACCCATCTGCTAAACAAGACTTGACAAAAACTCTAGAAGAGATCAAAGTTTGGTTCGAAGAGTTCAAAGGGAAATGTAATACCTTGACGGAAACGAAAGACGAAGAGTTTTGTTGGATTTTCGTTGGAAACAAATTAGATCTCGTTGAAGAGAACGACCAAGAAGAGGAAGAGCGGAAAAAGGTTGAAAAGAAGTTAAGGAAACATATTGAGAATTGGTTCAAAGAGGAGAGAGGAATTGTCATCGAGGAGGAGAAAAAGAAGAAAAAGAAACCTAAAACTAGATTAGAGATTGATCCCTCACCAACTACTACCAACCACTCTTCTGAACCTATCCAAGTTCCCACTTCCTCTGCTTCTTCTTCTCCTCATTCGTCATCAACTACGATTCGACCTTCCCTTTCTCAAACCTCATCCTCTTCAAATCAATCGATCTCTCTATCTTCCTCTATCCCTCTACCACAAGTTTTGAACCCTAAAAGTTTATTGTTGATGTCAACTTCTCCTCCAGTAGCTCCTAGTTCTGTAGAACCTTTGGAACATCCGAAAGCGGTTTATTTAGGTGGACCTTTCAATTCGAACGAAGGGAGATTGTTGGACGAGGACGAGAGTGAGAGAACAGACAACCATAGAGAGGAGGAGACGGAAACAGAAGAACAAGAAGTCGAAGAGGCGGACGAGGAAGAGGAAGAGAAAGAGGAAGATTTCTCAAAAATTCGTTTCAAGTTGTTTACAACTAGTGCGAAAACTGGTCAAGGTGTCAACGAAGTGTAAGTCCCTCTCTCTATTTCCCTCTGCCTCCCTCCGTCTTCTCCGACACTTTTACCTAATTCCCTTTTCCCTCTTGCTCGCTCGCTCGAATCAGGTTTGAATATTGCGCTAGAAGAATTCTCTACAACCTCTCGAGAGCAGAACTTTCTTCGAATCTAAATTCTCGAAACAGCAGTAACGAGAACGGAGTGATCAAGATCAACGAGAGGGAAACTGATTTAACTACTGGTCAAAAAATCAAAAGAGCTTGTTGCACTTAAAATAATCATTATTGTTGACGTCGACGCGAAGGGAGGGGGCTCGTGTAGTGTACTTCCGTGGACGAACCCGAGTCGGGGGTCAAGAGGGGTTTGTACTCGATTATAGAGTTTTTTCGAGACGGAGGCGTTTCCTCCCCCCTCTCTCTCTCTTCTCTTTCTCTCTTCCAACATTCTCTCGCTACGTTACCTCTCGACTCCATCTAGTTCCTTCCGTCAGTATCTACTTCCTCCTCAAGCTCAAGTGAACCCACTTTTACCTAAAAAAGCAACGGACCCCTCACTCTCGAGCCCGCTTGTTCCCCTACTCTCTCTCATCTTTACTCCTTGAGAATCTCCACTTCAGAAATCATAATGGAGGCGAATAAACCTTACTGGTCGGAAGAAGAGATAGGATACGATCAAACGTCAAAGGAGAAGAGTTTGTCAGATCAAATCGATTCGAACAGTGAAACTTATTTAGCCGAGAACACGAGTGGTGGGTATAGTGATCATGAAGGAAGAGGAGATGGTGGTGGTGGAGGGTTATTGGGATCAGAGATGTTGTTTTTGAATTTACCAGTGATTAGGAGGTGTTCAAACGCTTTCGCACCTGATTCTCAAGAATCTTTAATTCCTTCGGTTTCGGGTCATGATACGGAGGAGGAATCATCATTCTACATCCACTCGAAGAAGATTCAAGGTGCTCAGGAAGCAAGGAGAGGGACAGAACCAGAAAACTCTACTACTACCAACTCGAGCTCAACTCTTAAACGACCTCGACTTTTAATCGAAACTTTCAATCCATCTCCACTTTCGTCTTCTCCAACTCGTCCCTCGGAAAGTTCTTCGAAGTTCGTACCTCTCTCGGCGATAGTTCCGATCTCTAGTAGTAGTAGCAGCAATAGTAGTACTACTTCTGTTCTTCGATTAGAGTCACTCACTCTAGAATCTACTATGACGACGAACCTCCCTCCTTACCCTCTTCTCATTCCACCCTATCTATTACCTCCTCTCCCTAATTCCCACCCTCTTAAGGACACAGTCGAGTCGGAGGAGGAGGATTCGTCAGTGATCAAACTTCCAGAATTACTTTCATCGACTTCAATCGATATGGATGATGATGACAGCCTCGAGGAAGGATCGGTCGAAGGTATTGAATCTTGCGTGGAGGTGAAGGAGGAGGATGAAAAGATGAAAGATAGTTTCGAGGGAGGATCGTTATCTGATTCGACAACTCGTCGAATTTTCGATTTCTCTCCTTCTTCGTTCATCGATCACTTCCTCATCGACGAGGGTCCTTCCATCAACCTTCTTTTTCTAGATAAACGTCCAACTCCATCTCCCTCTCTCAAAGAAACAACCTCAGAATTTCGTACACCAAAACCTCGCCGTCGCTCTCCTACCAAATCCTCCCCTCCTCCAATCCTTGATCGTACTCCAAGTTCTCTTGACCTAGTATCATCAGCACCATCGAAACATCCTCCCAACTCGATCTCTAGTGTTCGTTCTCGTTCCGCTTCACCTCCAGTTCCTTTGAAACAACATCCACCTTATCCATTCCTACTCTCCAATTCCTCTAATTCCAAATCAAACTCTTCTCCTTTCTCTCAATCATCGCCAAGATCTCGAAATCCACAAAGGAGGAAAAATAGCAATTCATCTCGTTCTCCGATCAAACACAGTGATGCTGTCGATGGAAGTCCGAGTAAACGTAAACGAGCTCAAGCAGCAAAGGAGGAGGAAGAGACTGAGGAATCTTTAGGAGAAGAAAAAGAGAGAAGAGGAGGAATCGTTTGGGTTTATGAGAAAGGATTGGAAAGTCTTGAACAGGAGAGGGAAGTTAGAACTTCCTCGCCGTTGAAGAAGCAGAAGATGCGAAAGAACCAGAACAAGTCGTCGGTAACAACAGCGACGATGGAGGAAGAGGCGGAGAGAGATGTCTAAGGCGTCGAACTGGACTTTTTATGACAAAGATTTCTAGTCGTTATAATCTTTTTTTTTTTTTTTCTGGTAAAAATTGTTCGTTGTTTATACTTATACGCAAACTTTTCAGTATTTTTTCCGTCTTTCGGACTCTCTGTAGTGCGTCTCACTTCCTAGCACATCGAGAAATACAAGAGACACAAAGTAGATCGAAATTTCCCTAGTTTGAGTCTACTCGATCCTTTCGTCGTCTCCGATAGCAGAGAATGCCATCGTTTCAATTTTTTTAGGTCCTTTAACTTCTTTCTGTAAAATTTCGTCAATGACTCGGAACGACCCAGGATCGATTAATGCGACCTAGTAGGAAAAAAAAGACGACAACGTTCGTTCCAGTGTCAGCAGCGACTAGTTGGAAAGTAGATTGAGGAAGAGACTCAACGAGTTCCCATTCGTCACTCCATTCATCATCTTCTACTTTCGTGATCAAAGGTAAAATCTTTTCTTTCAACCTTTTACCCTCTTTCGAGGCCATCGTGATTCTCACTCGCATTTGGGCTCGAGCGATCGGTAAAGTTTTTGAGGCTTGTAATACCTTGATCAAATCGAGTGCCTATGAGAGAGAGCAAATTGTAAGTTTTAAATCAACGAAGAAGAAGAAAAACGTGAAGGAAGTTTTTCAAAGCTCACTTGAGCTTTCGCAGCCTTAGAACCGACTACATTGTAACCGACTTCGTTCATAGCCTTCTCAATCATTCCAACGGTGTGAGGTCTCTGGGTATCAGGATCCACACACCTCGAAGCAACTTCTTGACAAATTTCCCTTTTCAAATCTTCCAACTCTACCGCTCTTTCCTTCTCTCCAACTTGTAACTCTCCCTTTTTCAAAATTTGTAACATGATCTCTTTCCTATCTGTAGTACCGAAAGCTTTCTCTAAATCTCCAGTAGGTGAAACGGCACCTTTCGAAACGTTTGAGAAGACGTTATCGATTTGAATCACTTCAGACAAATCGGTTTGAGCTCCGGTACGCCAAGCTCGTACAGTGTTCTTGTAACAGGCGATCTCGAACCGTTTACCAGCTTTTTTCAACCGGACGACTGAAACGTTTGTGAGTTTGATTTGAGTACCCGGTTGTTTGCCTGCTGACCTGTTTCAGTACAATCGAAGGGAAGGTATGAGTACCTTTGAGCGGTCTGGAGTGTAGAGGAGTACTTACATGTTGAGGTAGTGAAGAGTTTAGATGAAAAGAGATGCAATGAGATCACTCTTCTCGACTTTCTACCATTACCACCTCATTTCTCTCTATACTACATGAAGCACAAGGCATGCTAGCAATCACTATAGTACTAGGAGGCGTGTTGATCCTCCTAGCTGGTCTCAACTATCGATTGAAGTCCCCATCTCCGAGTGGTTCGAAATCAGTTGGATTGATCGTGTTGGGAGATATTGGAAGGTCCCCTCGAATGCTCTACCATGCTCAGAGCTTCCTACAGAATGGTTACACGACTTACATCGTCGCTTACCGAGGTGAGGGACTTCTCTCTCTCTCTCTCTCTCGCTCGAGTTCATTGATCCTTCTGAACTCTCTCCACCTCTTTCGTAGGCTCGAACCCACCTCGATCACTCACAGAGAACGACAATTGTCACTTTGTATACCTCTCTCAACCTCTAGCATTTAGTTCAAAGCTCCCAAAGATTGGATTCCTCTTGATCGCACCTTTTAAAGTTTTATTCGGTGCTCTCTACCTCTTGTCAGCTCTGTTGTTCAGAATCCCTCAATCTCCTACTTTCTTCTTTGTACAAGTGAGCTTTTCTTTGTCGAGTCGTAGATGAAAGTAAGAGAGCTTATCGTTCGACTACTCTTTTGGCAGAATCCACCTTCGATTCCAACTCTACCAATCGTACAACTCGCAGTATGGTTGAGAAGTAGTCGTTTGGTGATTGATTGGCACAACACTGGATACTCGGTGTTGAGTTTGAGGTTGGGATTAGAACATCCAGTCGTCAAAATTGCGAAAAAGTAAGAATCAATCTTAATCGAAACCCTCCTTTCACTCTCCCTCGTCTCGAATCGCACTCGACATAACACTGACAAGTATTGACTCTCTCATTAGGATTGAACTGTGGTTCGGGAAGAGAGCTTACGCTCATTTAATGGTGACAGACACGATGAGGCAGCAGTTAGTAAAAGAAGCTAAACTCGAGTCAGTTCTATCTCCTATCTCCTATCTCTCTACTCCTCGGTCAGAGCTCACCCGATGTGAGTTTTGCCCCGTAGAGGTAAAGCGATAGCTTTTCATGATCGACCTCCGAAACACTTCAGACGACAAACGAATCTCGAATCTCACGAGGTTAAAACTCTCTTTCATTATTGTGTCGAGATGCTTTAGAAAGCTGACTCGACATCCCCATTTCGTTCTGTAGCTGTTTCAAAGATTACCAGTTCTCAGCACTGTCGACTTCTCTCCATCCAGCGAGAACGACTCTCTCTCCTCTGCCGATTCAACAATCTTTACTTCCTCGAATGGCTCACTTCTACCTAATCGACCAGCGCTCATCGTTACTTCGACCTCTCACACTCCCGACGAAGATCTCACGATCCTCCTCGAAGCTCTCACGATCTATGAACAAACCGCTCTTTCCTCTTCCTCATCTTCACTCCCTCGACTAGTCATGTTAGTAACAGGTAAAGGATCCGGTAAACAATCTTTCGAATCTTCGATTTACAACCTCGAATCCCTTGGAAAATTAGGTCAATTCATTCAAATTCGTACTACCTGGTTGGAATTGGAAGATTACCCGAAACTATTGGGATCTAGCGATTTAGGAATTAGTTTACATAGTAGTACGAGTGGATACGATTTACCTATGAAAGTTGTAGATATGTTTGGGTGTGAATTACCAGTTTTAGCTTTAGAGTTCGAATCGTGAGCTCTTCTTCTCCTCTCTTTATTCTGTTGCAAAGAATGAAACTGACTCGGTTCGAATGATTCTAGAATTGGTGAATTGGTTAAAGATGGAGTTAATGGGAGAACTTTCAAAACTGCGAAAGAGTTGTCGAAACAGTTAATCGTCAGTTTTCCTCTCTCTCCTCATTCTCTCTCTCTCCGTTGCCTCGTATGGTTCCAACGTAGAGTCCCTTTCCAAGATACTGATGCGATTTCGAATCTTGGTACAGGATCTACTCTCTGGATTCCCTTCAGAACAGAGTTGCTCGAAACTCGAAGGATTGAGAAAAGGAATCAAGCTCGCAAAGTACGGTCGACTCGACTCTGTTGCATCGAATGAAGGTGACGATGGAGAGCAATGGGAGAATTGGGAGCAACATTGGGATCGCTTGTTGTTACCTGTGTTGGATTCTCATTCTTAACATTTGTAAAAAGATCCTCGCGATAAGAATCCGAGTTCTGCTTTCGCTGCTCCCCTTGTTTTCGGATGGTAACCGACCGCAAAACAAGCTCTGGTGGCTCGTGTATGAGACGATCGACGCCACAAAACTATCGATGGTGTCTCTCCAAAAGAAAACTGAAGCGTTTTTTCACTGTGCTAGTTGCACTAAAACAACCTCGATTCTGTTACCCGCCCAGTCTTTTCCTCATACACCATCATGCGAGTTTCTTCCTTCAGGGAATCGATGGCTTGCCGTGCCTGTTCCGGGAAGTCCCTACTGACTTGTTCGCACAAGACACGGAAGATTTCAGATAGAGCGTAATTGAGGTATCCGAGGTGTTGAGTCATCTCTTCATTGTCCAATCCGAGTAAGCTTGGATCTCGGTGCTGGTACCCTAACAGTGCGACGTAAATAAGTAGTCGGTGATGCAGCTCCGTCCACCAAGGATAAAGTCTCGAGCCCTCCCGGGACCATAACAGGAAGTCGAGCCAGGGCAAGGTTTCTGATTGCGTCTTGGCGAGCATTTCGAAAGGGTCTTGACCTACGATTGCCGTTCGCTCGTACTCGTTTGCTGAAGCTCTTATCTTCGCCTCTACTCTGATCCAGTATCCGACCCGGCGAAAATAGAGAACCTCCCTCACGGCCTCGAGAGGCGGATCTTGGTTGTTCTTCCATCTGTCGGCAGCGAGCTCCGCGAGCCAAGTCTGGATCGCAAAAAATCGGAATGAGAATTAGCACGAGAACAGTGTAGAAATAGGTCTGCAGGTCCGTCGCTCGACGAAAGAAGGGATGTGTTTAATCGGTAGGATTCCAAACTTACTTCTGCATGGCGTTCGCATCGTTTTGCGATATGGTCCCCCCAGGTCTCGGAACCATTGGGAGAGTTTTTCGTTTTGATGATCTTCTTCCATTCTTCTTGTTCACTTTTCGAGAGCAGAGGCCATTGGAAGGGATTTGAATTGACACCACAAACGCGTTTATGAGCGAACCAGGTCTGTAAACGAGTTCAAGTCGAGCGCATCAGCACTTTCAAGTTTGATTTAATCGCTTTGGAGGGGTATTCTCTAAAGAACGACTTACCGTCTTCTGGTGCTCTCGAGAGCAGAAATACATCCAGTCTGTTCCATGTTTGGCGCAATCAGAGCACCTCGTAGGCGTCAAAGTGCCACAAACGACGCATTTTCCTGGGAGATCACTTGACATTGTGTTCGAGGCCTGCGATTCTTGAGTCGAACCGAAAAGGAGCAGACTCGACACGAAGGAGGGAATAGGCTTGCGATAGAGCGTGAACGCGAGAAGTGAGCTGCTCACAGTTGCGAAAGTTTGGTCAGTTTTCATTTTTTTTTGCCGGTCGAATTTCGCGATTGATTTTTGACCGGCTATAAACTCATACGATCGAGTTCAAGATTGACTCACGATAGTCCTAGTCTGCTAGAAAACCTAGTGAAGCTCGGTAGTGGGGAGAAAGTTTCGAAGAGGGGGAAAAAGTGTTGCAACAGCTCGACGGAGGACGAAGATTTGCTGGAGCGTATATAGAGAGCGCTAATAGCTGTGCAGTCGCTGTGAATAGCTCTGGAGAGTGAGTGGTGAGGAAGGAAACACCTTTTTACATTCCTTCTCTCTTTTTTTAAAAACTCCCCACTACCTCGACAAACAAACCTCGTTCTACATCGACTCGAGCTACCTGATGGTTCGTTCAGAACCTACTTCAGCTGATTTCGATCCTGCCCGACCATTCGTTTGCTCGGTAAGTCTTGTCAAACTAGCTCTTCACTCGAAGCAAAACCTCTGAAGAAGACTAACGGCAACCTCTTCGTCACACTTTTAGGAATGTTCGAGTCGTTATACTCGTCAAGTGAGTGTTTTTAATTCCTTTCCAGCTCTTTTCAGAGCTGCTAGAGAGCTGTGGAAAGGAGAGAGATGAAGGAGGTGCCCCTCTCTCCCCCTCCTTCGGTTCAAGCTGACCCTTCTCCCTGTTTGCCTGTAGGAACATTTGGATCGTCACATCACTGGTAAGTCAATACTTACTTCCGCTCCCCTCGTCACCCTCGATCTCCCTGAGCTCATTTTCTCCTCGTCCCCACTTTCTTTCTCTTTCCCTTTTTTCCGTTTCCCCCCCCACTCCTTAAAATCCTCTCTTTCCTCGTCTTTCCGATACGTTTCCCGATCGTTACCATAACCAGCTAAACACAGAGCAGCGAAAGATCATGTTTGCGACACTTGTGGGAAAGGATTCGCTCGAAAAGACATTTTGAAACGTCATCAACAAGGTCATGAGAAGCAGGCAGCTCTCGCAGCTGAAGCAGCTAGGGCAGAAGCTAGTGGTATACCAACTGTAGTCAGTACGAAGGGAAAGAAACGAGCGATCGCTCAAGACGTTCATTTAGAAGATGGAAACGGTCCAGTAAAGGCTCCGAGGGTAGGTCGAGCTTGTGCCCGTTGTCGTTCTAGCAAGTGAGTCACATCCGATCTGAACAAATACGTCTCGCATCGACGGTTCCGCTGACTCTTCTAACGTCTAGACTTCGTTGCGACGGAGAACTCCCTTGTGCGAGATGTCAAAAAGCTGGAGTCGATTGCACTTTTGATCGACCTTCGAAAGTAGCAGCAAGTGCCGGAGGAAGATCTCACTCGATTGCAATGTCGGACGATAGCCCAGGAGGTTCATCTGGTTCTCAAGGAGATTCGGACGATCGAGTTGCAGATTACGACGACGATTTCGGACTCCCTATTCTCCCAACTCCCCCTACTGGATTCGAAGGATGGCGACCTCCTCCGAACACGACTTTCCCACCTATCCCTCCCAACTATGCCATTCCTCCTCGTCCTCCCGGTTCCCACCACGCACTTCCTCCGAACAGTTTCCTAGCTGGAGGCGCTGCTGGACCGAGTTACTACCCTCCAACTTCGAACCCTTACAACTACAGACCTCCAGGTGCTCCTTACCCGAATCCTCCAATGTTCCCTTCCCTCTCTCTGCCTCACCACGTCGGATCTCCTCTGAACCCTTTCGCTCAACAACATCAGCAACAATCGCAGCAACAACAAGCGGCTCCTCCAGGACCTCCTCAGAACATGAACAGTCAAGCTCCAGCTCAAAACGCTCATTACGACGATTCTTCGTTCGGTCGACAAATCGGAGAATCTTCAAACGACTTCCTCGATTTGATCTCGAGTGGAGCGAACGACGAAGCCATCGATTGGTCGGTTCTCGGAGCGGGATTTAGTGGACAAGCTTCGAACAATTTCACTCCTCGAGGTGCATCGCCTGGAACTGCCAACGATTTGGGTGCAGGTTTACTCGCCGCTGCAGCTGCCGCCGCCGCCAGTCAACCTCTGTCCGACATGCGACACAATGGAACGACTGAAGCCGATCCTACAGCACCAGCAGAAGCTTACGCAACTTCGGCAGATGAAGATGGAGGAGATGGTCCTACTCGAAGAAACCGTCACCACCGAAACTCGATCGTCGAATCCGACAATGCCGCTGTCTCTCTACTTCAACTCGCTTCAGCAAACCACACTCCTAGAGTCTCTCCCGAACCCGAATCTGCCCCTTCGAGCAACCACGACCACAAACCGGCCTCTTCCTCTCGACTACACCAATCCTACGTCAATCCAGCTGATCCAGATCACGATATCGAAACTCCCGAAACTGGTTCAGGAGGTCTACGTTCTGGAGAAGAAACTCCTCGACTCTCTCACCTTGCCCCGCACACTCCTTCAGACCCTTGGCCTCTCTCGTATCGTCCCACCGAACCTACCGAAGACCCTCTCCCTTCTTCCGCTCGAGGTACTGGTTACGGTTCTCGAGCGACTTCTCCTCCTCCTCACCAGACTTCCGCTTCACCTCTAAACCAAGTCGCTCACGTCACTGAATCGACTCGTTACCGAATCCTCTTCAAAGTTCGTGAACTCAACGATCCTTCCCTCTCTGAACGTTACGTCCCCCGGCTCGAACTCCTCGAGTTGTTCGTTCAACTCTACTTCGACAAGTATCACTCGTTGTTCCCGCTCCTTCACAAACCGACTTGGGATCCAAACACGGCACCTAGCTTTTTAGTTCTCGCCGTTGCGAGTGTCGGAGCTAGGTACGCTTACGAAAGGGTTGTCGGTTCGAGCATGCACGCACACGCTCTCTTGGAATGCTCGAGGAGAATGATGCAAGCTATGGTTAGTCTCGAGGCCTCTCCGTCTTCTGCTGTTGGAATTCGTATACTAAACCTGGATTCGTTCTCGTAAACAGGGTGATCTCGACAACACGCTCATGAGAACTGTAGCTTGGCAACAAACCCTCCTCATCGTTCTGATGACTGGAATGATCAGTGGGAACAAACGAGATCTTGAACGAACACAAAGTGAGTTTACAAAGCTTTTTCCCTTTAGCTGTCTCTCATCCTGATTTCATCCGTTACCTGTAGCGTTCTCGAGTATGCCTACTACTTTCGCCCGTCGTCAAGGATGGCTCAAGGTTTCAACGAGCTCGGATGAAGAATCGGCAGAGAGCGGCCTCTCGATCGAAGAGAAATGGAGGAAATGGAGAGATCGAGAAGAGATTCGAAGGCTCGGGTTCGGTGCGATCGTGAGTCTTAATCGTACACTTCTATCACCTCAAGCCACCGCTCACAGCCTTCGATTCCGATGACAGATGGTCGACTGTATGGGAACGGCACTTTGGAACACGGAGAACGCTGCACTCTTCGCTGATGCTGCAGATACTCCCCTACCGTGTTCTGATGCTCTTTGGGTAAGTCTCCTCTGTCTTGCTCGCATCTGCGTTACCGCTTGAGCTTGAACTGACGAGTTTCTCCGCTCGTTCTTCAGAATGCTTCGACTGCTCTCCTGTGGCAAGCCGCTTATCGACCAGCTATTTCGCCTCCCGTTTCTCCGACTACATCTTCCGCCATTCAACACGTCTGTTCCTCCTCTTCTACCGATTCGCCAATCTCTCTCGCTCTGTCGAAGAACGTTTTCGCTTTGTCGATCGTTCTCGCAGCCCTTCACGCTCTCGGCTGGACAAAGGATCACGCTTCATGGACTGAGAAGAGCCTGTTGAGTAGCTTTGAGATGTCGAACGGAAAAGAGTCGAAACCTGTCATCGAGGAGAAAGAAGATGAATCGAAGGCGACTTTAGCTCGTGGTCTCAACTACTTCCAAGTGAGTCCTGTTTTATCTCACTTGAGCTCTTGCCCATTGCAGTTGCTGACAACAAGATGCGTGTACAGGACAACGTGCTTCTTCCAGCTTCGATGTTAGCGAGGACCGACGAGCCGAATGTGACAGCAGAGAACGGATCGATGGCGTTGATGCTTCACCTTGCTGCACTCACCCACCGTCTTCCTCTGAGAGTACTCCAGGTATGTTGATGCTATCTTTTTCTGTAGTCTACGTATGTGTCGCTGACTCGCAAATCCGAATTTGCTACAGCCTCTCGCTCGCGTCTCTTCTTCCTCAACGCCTACCGATCTCGCCGCGTGGTCCACACGTCAAGGAGGAAAACTAGCCAAAGAAACGCTTTACCACGCCGGTCAACTCTTCAGCTTGTCGTGCTCGTCCTCGTCTAGTTCCGCAACCGGTACCGAAAGTCCTCTCGAACCTTTCACACTCTTCTATGCAACTCTCGCTATCGTCGCCTGGATCAAACAAAATGCAACTACGGACGATATCAAGCAAGAAAGTGCTGGAGAATTAGCTCTCGACATTCTTCGAGATCGATCCGATCCAGTTCTCGCCTCTTTCTTCTCAGCTTCTCCCTCCTCTTCGACGACTCCAACTCTTTCAGGACTAGGTCGCCTGACCGATCGCTCAACTGCCCCGAAAGTCCTTCGTTCAGCAGCGAACCGTCTATTGGGGTTGAAATGTTGGAAGGTTGGTGAAAGTCTAGGTAAAACTCTGATGGAAGTTGTCGCGAGGGAAGAAGCTGAAGCGAACGGAATCAAAACGGAATAACTCTTTCTAGATTTATAGACTTCTTGTGTGCTCGTTTCCTACTATTCTCCCTTTCCCCCTCCCCCTCTTGTCCTCTCTCTCTGATTTGTATCTCTTTCTCCTTTTTTTCGCCTATTACTCTACGATCTATTATCCCCTTCTCGATATCCTCTCACGTCTTTCTTGTTGTGTGTCAATCCATTACCTACTCTCGCTCACTTCGAATCGTGACTCTCAGAGAGCACCTTGCGGACTATGGAAAGCGAAAAATGAACAAACAAAAAATGTATTATTCTTTAACAACAACGATTGCTTTTGAGCGGAGAAAATAGAAACAATATTACTACTTTTAAGTGAAGGAAGAACGAGATGAGTGGTGCAAAAGGTAGTAAGGTACAAACGAAATGTAAAAAATGAACAAATGGAAAGAACGAAAAAATTGGTGAATGGTGAGATGATAGGAATTGGTGTGTAATTGACAGGATAGGTTGAGAAGAGGACACGGTCATTGAGAGGGCCATTCGATTTCGCCATGAAAATCGAAATCGTCGAGATGCATCACTAACCCTCTCGTTGGGGTCGAAGCTCCTCCGATTTGTACTGAGGAAGACCAGGGGTAAGTCGAGTCGCTGGTGACGAAGGAAGGAATAGGGGCAGTGAGATGGTGAGAAGAGCTGGGTAGTTTGGAAGGAGTTTCGGGAATTTGAACTCGGATAGAATGCGAAGGGTGGTCGATATTAGAAGGAGGAGCAGAGATGTCGTAATCGGGTCCAGAAGCTGTCGGTGTGACTGAAGTTGAAGCCGTCGCCGAAGTCGAATTCGAGGTGTACCAACCTGGAGAAGCTTCGTCCCCGCCTTCTCCTCCGTTTCCAGAAGAAATGAGGAACGAATCTACGTCGAACATCGAGACGCTCGTCGAGGCGTCTCGCATCTTGAACTTTCTTTCCGACTCATCTGAATCGACGTCCATTCCACCTCCTCCCCATTCTGCGGCGCGATCCAGCAAAGACACATCGTTTCCCTTCGCCTCCGCTCGAAAAACTTTTTGTGGGTCTAGAGCAGTCGAGAGTAACCTGTGACGTTCTTCCCGACGTAAAGCTTCGTATTCTGCGTGTTCTTGCGAGATTAGCAACGAGAACGGATCTTCGGATTCTGACTTGACGGGAGAGGTATTGGAATTTGGCGGAGGTAGATTGACTGGAGAAGTTGTAGTCGAAGGTGGGAAATTCGTAGTTGGAGGATAGGATGTCGTGGGAAGAGCGGAAGGAGGGATCCCCATAGCTTCCATGGCGAGTTTCGTTCCAGTGATCGTTCGAATGGCGTCGAGAAGACGCAGACCCAGTCGTTTATCGTCTGCTGAGCGAGCGGCCAAGTCGGCGTCTGCCTCAGAAGTGAGAGAAGTCGAATGGGCCGTGAGAACGTTTTGGGGCGATTGAGCCGGGGTCGAATTTGGCGAAATGGAGGCAGAGATGGGAAGAGGAAGAGGAGACTGAGGAGCTGTCGTCGCGGGGGATACAACGATCGCTGGAGGTTGTGTCGAAGTTGGCATTGAGAGGGGAGTGTGGATAGAGGGTGGGAAGTGAGATTCGTAAGGAGGGGGTTGATCCGAGTAGACTACTGTCGAAGTTTGCACTAGAGGCTGAGAGTGAGCAGTTGATTCGACGGTCTGAAGGATTGGCGCGCTCGCAGGTCGGATCGGAAGCGAGAAAGGCTTGCGTTCGACGGGAGTAGTTGAATCCTGAGCTGAAGGAGGAGCTGTAGCGCTGTCGAGAGGTCTACGAGGAGTGCAGTGACTGTCGAGACTGCACATCACACTCGAAGAATTAGATAGGTTCGCGAAGAGAGGAAGGAGAAAAAGGAGGGCTCACCTTGTCGTTTTTTCTTTGGTTTCACTAGCATCCCAACTGAGTGATCGCTTCAAAGACTGCCTCGGTTCGTCTTGCGTTTGTTCGTCCTCTTTGACAACGTCTTGAGAGAGATCTTTCATCTTAGCATCCTCTTCTTCTTTCATCTTTTGCAAAGCGATCGCTCTCCTCCTCCTCCTTTCAGGCCCTTCAATCCATTTCACCTTCTCCTTCTTCGTCTTGCTAGTTCCAGCATCCAAATCACTGTTGGCCGTCGGTGAGAATCCTACTTCTTCTACCCTTCCTTCGCTCAAGTTCCTTTCGAGTCCTGCCAAAACCGGTTGAGGTTCGGTGGGAGGAACCAACAACCAGTGTCTAACCCTCTGATCGCTTTCCCGTTCTGCCAAAGCTTCCTTCGCAGCCCAGTAACTGGTCTCGTAATCATCTTCGTCGTCCATTCCTCCCGCTGAAGAGAGCTCCGAGCAAGAACTTGCGGAACTCAAACCACTCAATCTCGGTCGACTCCTAGGTCTTCCATCTCTCCCAACGAGGTTTGACGGAGAATTGTTGAAGGTTGTAGCAGATGGGAAGAGAGGCGGCGTAGTCGCTTGTGTAAAAGGTTGAGATTGATGACCCTCGGTGAACGGATCGATAGTTTTCCTCCTTCCTCCTGCTCCTCTCCTGTATCCTCCCCATCTTCCTACACCGCTTCGAGTTTCTCGACCTCCTCCAGGAAGCGGTGTGCTACTGCCCGCAGCGGCAGCCCTTGAGCTCATTTCTTCTCCACCTTCCTCAAAATTCGGAACTCCCTCGACCGCGAAATCGTCGTAATGGCTGCTAACTTTCTTCGTTCTCTTCGGTCTAGGTCCTCCTCCTGCTGCGGCCCCAACGTTGCTTCTGGCCAACAAACTCGGAGGTCTTCCGAAAAACGAAGTACCTCCAGCTCCACCGAGAGCTCCTTCGTCGAGAGGAGCAGGTGTTTGAACGTAACCGCGAGCGATTAAAGCGGGAGAGGAAGTGTTGTGATTGCCTCTTCTACCAGCTCCGCGACGAGCTCCTCCTCTACCTCGACGAGAAGCGGTGGGAGGTGCGAGAACGATTTCGTCTTCGATCGAGACGGAATCGTGAGGAACGAATGTACCTCGTTCGGTCCGAGGTCGCTTCGGAGGTTTCACTTTGATTTTGAGAATACCGGAAGACGGCAGTGGAGCGGGAGTAGGGAGAGCGGAGATAGAAGTAGAAGGTTGAGGAGCGATCGGTTGAGGTTGGTGGACAGAAGTGGCGGGAAGAATGGGTTGGAAAGCGGGAGTCGAGTTTGTCGGTGGCGTTGGAACGGAGGAGGTAGAACTCGGTAGAAGGAAAGGGTCGACAGCTGCTGAATTTGGCGGAACAGCCGGTTTTCGATCTTCTGCATCTTCCATCTTGACTCCCGGTGTTACAGATCTTTCTTCCGTACCAGCAGCACTGGTAGCTCGAGATGTGGAATTGATCGCCTTCAACTTTTCTTTCCTCCTTTTCCTACAATTTGAGCACTTGCATCGATCTGTGCAAACTGGACAAAGGAACATCGTGCCTTCGACGAAAGAGCTTGTCGGTGTTTGATCCAGGTAGCTGAACAGTGTGAGGCGAGTTAGTAATTTGTAGCGGTATTGAGAGGGAGAGATTTGAGACTCACTACTTCTCGACGCAGTTTTTACACCACACCGTACGACATTCAGGATTGTTTGTACAAGTCATTCTCACTTCTCCCTTTCCCAAACTTCTGTGATGGTGACAAACTCGATTGATACTCGAACTTCTGACCATACTCGTCGAAACCGAAGAACCAACTTCTGCTCCTCCTGCTGTCGGGTCCGATGTCGAAGGATTCGGTAACGATTCTGATCCTTCCGCGGTTGCTCCCGTACCGAGTTCTAGTACAGCATCTTTTGATTTCCGTTTCCCACCTTTCTTCCCTTTCTTTCCTTTCCCTTTCCCTTTCACCTTCTTCGGTTTCCCATTTGAACCGATCACCACTGACTCTGATTCCTGTGCTTCGTTCGACATTGTCGAGGACTGTGTTGCACCGAGAGCAGTAGGTAACTGAGAAGGTGGAAGGAGAGAGGAGGAATTCGAAGGTTTCGAATCTGGATCCGGCGAAGCAGTGGAAGAGAAATTTGAAGAAGCTGGAGCGGAAGGTGAAGGTGGATGTGGTAAAGGTGATGCTATTGGATGATTCTGTACACAGTCAAGAGCAAAAAAAAAGGAGTTTTGGAGTTAGCTCTCTTCTGCAATCGTCTGATTTCTTGTTATAAAAGTCAGAGAAAAACTCACTTCTTGTTCTGTTGTGTTCCCTTTGAATACGATCTTGAACCTTCCACCGTTACCGCCATTTGACTGTTTATCCGAGTTCTTCTTTCTCCCAGTTGAGGAGGACGAAGGTTGTTCAGAAGAGGTAGTCGGAATTGGACCTGAAGATGGAGGCATCGAGAATTCTGGTACTGCAGGTATTGAAGATGCTGAAACTGAAGCTCCTAGTGATACTGGATTCGAACGAGTCTGTACACACGGGAGAGAGAGGGAAGAGAGTTTTGGAGACCAAAAAGAAAATGTGGAGAAAGGGGTGGTGGAAAAGTCAGTTAGTTTATGATCTGTCAACTTCGGCAAGATCTTTCAGATCAGAGTTCGGAAACTCACCATTCTACGATCGAGTCAATAAGCGAGCTAGATAGCTGTTCTGTGAAAACGTAAAGCGAAACAAGCCGAGGGTGAGGGTTAGATCAGATCTTCTCCATGAGGCGTGATGATTCAAATCAATCTCCGAAAAAACAACTTGCAACTCTGGAACGAAAAGAGATACTCACCTTGAACTCTTGGAATGCTCAATCAGATCTGATTCTAGCTAGCTGATCCAGTTTGTTGTCCGATGTGAGAGAGGGATTGGTTTGCGGGATAACTTGAGAGAAACTGACGAGTCACGTTCTATTCTTCTAGCTGGACTTGCACTGCTGTCGGACTAGCCTTGCGGCACTGCCTTGCTGTTGCTAGTGACTTTCTTATTCAGCCAGAGGAGGCAGCGAGTTGGAGGCGGGACTCGAGAGGGAATCGGGAGATTTTCCGAGGGAGTGAGAGTGGGCACTCTAGAAGAGAACTGGAGGTCGTGACTGGCGTTGAGGTCTGTGTCAATGGATTAGATACCTCTGGGAGATAGAGCGAGGTAGTTTTGAGGGAGGTGTAAGCGAGAGTGGAGTCGAAGAACTTGGAGAAGGAGAAGTTGAATTCCACTCGCATACACTCACGCATCGAAAGTTCATGAAATTACCATTTTCTTCAAACTCGAGTTCTGATCAGTTCTGGAATACTGCGAGTGACTCTTGAGAGTTTCGAAAGACATACCTGACATTATCAGAGAAAAATCAGAAGGACGAAAGGTTGGAAGTTCAACGATTCGAATCAAAGTTTGTAGCGCAAGCCTCGCGAGCGTAAGAATCGACGTTGGACATCTCGAGTTTGATCAAGATAGACTTGTACAGCGTAGAAGAAGGGTAAGGAGTGGAGTGGAAGAGAGAGAGGAGTGCGACTGGAAGTGCTTCGCGAGATTATGGTTTGATTTGTGCACCTCTGTCGTTATGCGCTTTTGCAATCTATTAGACCAACGAAGCTTTTGAGATTGGTTCGGATAAGTTACCTCACGACGGGCACAAGTCGCGAGGTGTGAGAGCACGGGAAACGAGAACCAGTTTTTGCAACGAAGATAGACTGAAACGAACTAGAACCATAACAGCCTGGGGCACCAGAGGAAAGAAAGAAGAATCGAAAACAGATAAAGAGTAGATGGGAGAGCTAGAATAACGTAGCGAGACAGAGAGAGGGAGAAGAAGCAGGAAAAAAATGAAGAAATAACCAGAGGTACGAGTGGAGGGAATTGTGGGACAGCTAGAGAGATAGAGAGGAAAGGATATGTAGTGTAGAGAGTGAGAAAGGGTCTATAGGAAGGAGAAGAAGGGAGGAAGGTTTAAATTGCGAGTGAAGAGGAGAAAGTTCAGGGATCGTTTGGACAGAGGATATAGAATTGAAAGAATAACGAAAGAGTTGAATGGAGAAGAATTAGACCCAAAATAGAAGAAGCGAGAGTACGAAAAGAGACGGGGCAGAAAAAAGAGCACGGAACGAATTTTTTTTTGGAAAGGTGACGAGAGAAGGAACCTATACGAGAAAGAACGAGTTTGCGAGTGATAATGGGGATCTAGTCTATGCGGGAGGAGCACCCATAGCTTGTTGTTGTTGTTGATCTGTCATCCTCGAATGCAAGTGAGCGAGCGTTTCAAAACGAGAAAAAGGAAAGAGACACTCACAAGCAGCCCATTGAGCGCCGTATTGAGCTTGCCATGCCGCCATAGCTGCTGCTTGATCACCTCCAGGAGGGAGCTGACCTTGAGGAGCGGGAGCGCCGTAAGCAGGTTGTTGTTGTTGTTGCTGAGGAGGAGCGTACTAATCCGAACGAATACAAGGGTTGTGTCAGTTCTCGCACAACTCTCTCGGGGCTCGAGGCAGAGAAAGAGAGGGGAGAATCTAACTTACTCCACCGTAGCCTTGAGGAGGTCCTCGAGATCCACCGTCTCCGCCTTCATCTCGACTCTTTCCCCAGGAGCACTTCAATCCTCGACCGTGAACCATGGTACCTTGCAAGTTGACGATCGCGTTGGCAGCGTTCTCGTGAGAGTCCAACTTGATGAAAGCGAAACCTCGGTCGGGTTGCATTCGGATTTCGACAATGTAACCGAAACCTTGGAAGAGAGGGATCAAGTCGGCTTGAGTGACGAAAGGTACGAGGTTACCGACGTAGATAGTAGTGTTGAACGATGAAGATTGAGTGATGACCGACTCGTACTGTATCGGAGAAAGAAAAAAAAAGAGTTTAGCTTTTTCCCTTTGGATCGAAGAGAATGCGAGAAAAAAACTTACAGATCCGCCAGGTCCTCCTCCTCCTCCTCCCGACATGCTTCCAGCCATTCCGCTTCTACTTCCTCCAGCATCTCCGGCACCAGGAGCAGCACCGTTGTTCTTTTGGTTCGCCCAGTTACACCTGATCGCCCTAGCTCCCAAGTATTCACCGTTCATGGCAGCGATAGCTTGTTCAGCATCGGTGCGATCCCTGAAGGCCAAGAAACCGTATCCTCTCGATTTACCAGTGTTCATATCCCACATGACTCGAGCGTCCGAGAGGGAACCGAAAACTTGGAAAGCTTTGGTCAAAACTTGATCGTTGACTTCGGGCGACAAATCTCCGACGAACAAGTGGAAGTGGTTCGTGAGGTCTTCTTTGGTTTGATTCGTGTTTTGATAAGCCCAGTTGCATTTGATTTCCATGTCGAAAATCCTTCTTCCCGAAAGAGTTTGGAGTGCGGTTTCGGCAGATTGCATCTCGTGGTACTCGACGAAACTGTATCGAATGGAAGAGAGATTGTCAGTTTCGTGCAGGAAATCAGCGAATAAGAGAGAAAAGTTTCGATTTACCCATAGTTGGCTCCTCCGTGTTGAAAGTTTCGGTCGGGAATAATCTTGACTCCCAATACGGGTCCTACCATTCGAAATCTAGATAAGGTAAGTTTTGACTACTTGAATGGAGAAACAAGAGGGAGTGACTTGCCAGCTACAGCGAAGATTTCTTGAAGCATGTATTCCGTAACTCGAGGAGACAAGTTTCCGACGTACAAATGAGCACGCTTGGGAGGTTCTCCTCCGGGACCCAACATGGAGCTGTACAGTATTGACAGGCGAGAGGCGAGTCAGCTAAACAAAGGGGAAAGGAGAGGAAGAGAAGGCGGGATTGGGGACAACTCACGGAGCACCGTAAGCAGCGGGAACTTGAGCAGGGAACTGATCCATCTTAGTTGTACTTTAAGTTGAGGGTATTTCTAGATCGAGGGACAGAGTCGAGCGGAAGAAGGCGGATTCAAAGGAAGATGAAAGAGAGAGAGAGAGAGAAGAGATGGGAAACCGAGAAGAGAGGAAAGCGCGTATTGGAAGGAAGGGAACGGGGTATAGGGTGAATCACTGATCGGATAGGAGGAGAGGAAGGTGGAGATGGGAGAAACGAGACTGAGAGAGAGAGCCAAAGAGATCTTCGTCGTCGTTTCAAGTTGTTGAGCTGTTTCATACCTCTCACTCGACTCTACCGGTCAACAACGCGAACTGCATGGCATCTCATCACTACCCTGCTCACCCTCCGACTGGTGGGAAAGGTCTCCCTCCTCCTTCAAACTTCCTTCAACCTCAGCATCCTCCTCTGCCTCCTCAACAAGCACAGCAGTACGGATCAAGTCACAGTCACATTCAAGGCAACCCACCAGATCTCGAGAAGCGATACAAATTGAAAGTAAGGTACCTCAAGATTCAGAAGAAATACTTCAGATCCCTCGAGGTGACTCTCTTCCCCTCTTCTAGCTGCTAGAATCGGCTTTCCTGACACACTATCGTCCTCGGTATAGGTAAGGAAAGATCTCGAACTAGAATTAGCAGAGAAAGAAGCGAAACAACAGAAGTTACAGGACGAAATCGAGTGAGTTTCCTATTTTCTGAACTGATCCCGGGAATCGACTCTAACTTCCTTCTTACCTCCCGTCTAGTCTGATATTGGACCAAATACATCAATCTGACTACGCTCATCTGCGACCGAAAGACGACAACATCTTTTCGGACGACGAGGGAGAGGGAGAAGAAGAAGCAGAGAACGGAACCGGTGATCTAACCGTCAAGCGAGAGGCACTGGAAGACGAGGAACGAGACAGGAGAAAGCAACTTGAAGAAGAATACGGTATCGACTCGGGCCAGGCTACGATTGTGAGTGATAGCTTCTCTCTCCTTTCAAACTTCTAAAAGACTGAACCGTTTCCGATGCCGCATTGCAGAACCCCTCTTCTTTCGCCTCGTCCTCGAAACGCTCTCGATCACAGTCTCAAGCTCAACAGAGTACCCAGCAGACATCAGCACCGTCAAATCCATCGACCGATCATGCTCAACCCCCGAATCCAAAGCGAATTAAACTCACTTTCGGTTCGGGAACTTCGAATATCCAAGTCCAATGATTCCTGTGTCTTCTCCTCTATGTTATTTTCTTGTTCGTCGTTGATCGTTGTAGTCCTTCGCCTTCCCTGTCCATGTGTTGTTTCGAATTAGAAAATTTTGTTCTTCTCGAATTTCTGCGATCCCGAGTCGCCTCGTTCTGAGTGGCTTCAGCTATTGTACTCTCGGTAGAGGACAACCTTTGAGCAGGGATGCGATTTGTTGCCCCGGGCCAGCACGCCGTTGTCGGATCTCGAGCGACTTGCGAAATTGAGATTGCGCGATCACTCTCGGGAGAGATCGATCTACGCGCTTCAGATACTCTTTCAGCGTATATCGGAAGGCACTAACCGCATCTCAAAGGTACCGAGAATGATTTGCACCGAGACTTTACGCGAGAAGATGTGAAACTGAATCGACCTCTTCTGTCTTGTTACACTTCACTCCCGACTCGCTCGAAGCGCTACTACCACGATGAGGATCCCAGAAGACCTCTTGAAGATGGTCATCGAGCAACTCGACCCTTTCGACGGTGTGAAAACGACTCAAGCTCTCTCTTCCCTCTCTCGATCCTGCAAGCTCCTTCACGACCTCGCACAACGCCAACTATACTCGGTCGTTCGGATAGACGACATGCGCTGCAAGATGGATCACGCCATGATTGAATTCTCTCGAATGATGCAGGCAGAACCGGGAGCGAACGACCCTTCGAATTATCCTCAGTGGATGAGGACTATGTTTAGGGAGAAAGAGTACAAGGCAGCGTTGGACAAATGGAACGAACAGCAGAGGTTGAAAGAGGAATTGGGAAAAGAGCTGCAAGAAGGAGATCGGGAATTCGTAGAACCAGAAATATTCGACGAAGGAGATGAGGAAGAGGATGAGCAAGACTACTACGGCGATTACTCGGATCTACCTCGTTTGAACTATCTCGATTGGGCGCCCACCGATATTTTGGATCCCTTCTCTTTCCGACAACTCCAAGTTTTAGAAGCTCACCCTCACCTCGCAAAACTCGTCAAAAAGCTAGATTTCAACGGCAGAGTCGAAGGCAAACCTTCCTGCATAATCATCGACAGATTCCTCGCCGTATGTAGCAACATCGAAACGATCACCCTTCGAAGAGGACAAGTTCGTTATCTCCCTTGGGAATGGGTTCGAGTGATCGAGCCCATCGTCAGTAAAGTACCTCAGCTCAAACGTCTCGAGATAATCAACTTCGACGACGGTGGATGTGTCGAACTGTTCGAAGGGATCGCAAAACTTAAGAATCTTGAACACCTCTCCCTCACCTGCACTCCTCGTTACCCAATGACGATCGGTACCGACGAGTTCACCCTCGAATCTCTCACGACCCGCTCCCTCACTTCCTTCCATCTCGGCTCGATGGCTTCCAAACGCTTCTTCAGGCAAATTCCTGACCACCTCCTCAACTCGATAACATCTCTCGGCGTCGCAGTTCGGCGACAAATCCCTGATCTTTCAAACTTTAAAAACTTACGACACTTCACTCTCACTTTCGGTTACGTCTCTCAAGCTATCCAAGCACTCCGAAACCTCCCAACAGTCAACGAAATCACCTCTCTCGAACTTCGATACTCGGGAATTATCGCTGAATCGGAATGGAGGGAGCGGAGAATGGAACGATCGTATAGTGAGGAGGAGGAGGAGGAGATGGATTCGGATGACGATGGAGAAGGAGAAGGAAGACGTCGCAAGAAGAAGGAGTTGGATTCACTCGTCGATCTTTTCGACTACCTTCCCCCGAAACTCGAATCTTTATCGCTGCCTTACGATCTCTCGGATCCTCAACGCCAAGAATTCAGACAAGCTATCGAAACTAAGCTACTCCCGTCCATCAAGAAGATTCTGTTGTTGGACTCGACGGCCGAGCAGCAAAATGAAGAGATGTACGGCTTCGATGAAGAAGACAGTGATGATGATGGTGTTGGAGGAGACGGACTGGAAGGGAAGGAGAGACGTTTCTGGGTAGACGATATGTCGGATTTACTAGAGACGAAAGGAGTCGAACTTTTCCAGGTCAAAAGCTGGGATCGAGAGCTTGAGGAGAGGTCTGCAGTGTTGGGAAGGAGGGGAGGTTGAGTAAGAGTGGTCTTCCTATCCTCCTTTGTACATTATTTATCATTTGTCACGCACTATTTTGCTGTAAGCTTTTCCAGGCTTTTTCCGCAGAAGACATTGATCGAACAGTGAAGCGCAAGTCACAGTCTCATGGTACTGCGAGAAACAAATACTGCAATTTCGAGAAGCGAAAACACGGGGGAGAGGGGGAGAGGGCACAAAAGAAAGAAAAAAGAATAGGATAAAGAAACTTTGGTGGAAAGTTTTAGGGTAACGAGCTTGACTTGACGATTCATGGCGACGGCTGAAATGATCGGCCAATTGAAGAGGAACAGAAGGGTAGGGTATAGAGAGGTGGGAGAGGAGGAAGAGGAACATCGTAAAATGAATCGGAGAAACAAAGAGAGGTGGGCAACGTCTAGTGACCATTAGTGACTCCATTGTCGTGGTGAGGTACTGGAGGACCTTGTTGTCCAGGAACAGGTGAGGGAGCCATCGATGAAGATTGAGAACCGTTCAATTGATGGTTGTTGTGAGCTGCAAGTCGAGCTTCGAGATTTCGCAACGATTCTTCCTTGGCGAGCAACTCTTGACGCTTCTCGGCCAGTTCACGTTGAGATCGTAGTTCCAAGTCACGGAGTTTCTCCTCTGTTAGATGCAAGAGATTCGGTCAGTTTCCGTAAAGAGAAGAGAAGAAACAGCAAAATGGGTCGGGCTCGCTGAAAGGGATCACTCACCTTCACGACGCAGTTGTTCCTCCTTGAGTCTGACGGATTGAGTAGCAAGATCCTCCGGTAACACACTTCCCTCTCTACCGTCAGGGTGAGGACTGCCCGAACCACCGTAAGAATCATTTAAGCCACTTCCACCAACGCTACCTCCCATAACGCTGCGAGAAAGTTTCTCGGTTCGATAAGTTTCGTATAAAACATCTACTCGAGGACGATCAATTCAATATGGAGGGTCGAGGAAGTCGGTTGGCCGAAATTGAGGATGAAAAAGAGAAAAAGGATTGAAACAATCGGGTCAGTCAGGCTCTACATCGCTCATTTAGACGATTTGACATACCGTGCTGTTCTCTCAAGCATAAAAATAGACGTTGAAGCGTCATTGATGTGTAGGGATCAGGGCGAATTCGAGAATAAGTGGGGAGATGATAACGAAGAGGGAAAGAAAGTTGAGGAACAGGATCAGCTTATTTGCGCTTGCACTCAAGAGTGTATACAGAAGCTGTGACGTACCGTAATTTCTTTCAAATCGGTCAAGTGAGTCGAAAGGAGAGCGTTGCGAAGTCTTCCGAAATCTGAATGTTGAGGGTTATCGACTTCGACAATTCCCCAAGGGTATCGACGACCTCTGATAGGCTCGCCATCGACTTCGATCTCCTCTTCTGAGCCTACGATAGCAAAAGGCATCATAGCCTGCGAGGAAGGGTCAACATTAGCTCGTGGGAGGTTCTTTCAAGGTCGCTCGTCTGCTCGAATGCTAGGACACTTACTCTGAGTTCACTGTTGTCCTGAATAGTCTCCTCCTCATCCTCTTCGACGTCGTAAGGGAAGTTGTAGACTGGAATGTTGTAGTATTCAATATCTTCGGTGATTCGTTTCTTGAAAGCTGCGAGTTCGGAAGGAGTGAGAGTATCGGATTTGCCAATGACAGGGATGACATTGACGCGGGGGGAGAGTCGCCTCATGAGTTCAATATCGAGTTCTCGTAGGCTATCGTGAAAAGAAGTAGGATCTTAGCTCAATGAGGAGAATTCGCTAATAATGCTAAGGAGGACAAGGACCTACGCGTGACCGGTAGGAGTGATGAAGTAGAGTAACACGTGTACACGGTTGTCACGGAAACGAGGATTACGCTTGATACGGCTCTCTTCTGCGAGAATGTCGTCGTATTGACGTTCGAGGTAACCAGAAATTTCTGCGAAACTATTTCGAGCACACAGCGAGTCAGCTCTACATGCTCGCCAAAGTCTGGTCATAGTATGAGGGAGAGCTTACCTGGCTTCATTGTCGATCCCGTCTCCGAAACCGGGAGTGTCGACGACTGTCAGCGAGATCCTCATTCCTTCTTCCTCGAGCTCTAACTCGCGCGCAATATCAATCATCTGTCAGTCTCGTTCCAAATGGGGGAGAACCTGAGGAGGAGAAAGGCGGTAGAGCTCACCAACGGTAACAGGCTTGATTTTGACCAAATCTTGTTGATGAGCGTATGTCGGATCCACTGGTTCCTTGTGCGGTAATACATCGGATTCGCATAGAGTGTTGACAAAGGTAGTACGACCGGTACCGGATTGACCTAGATCAGGAAGGAGAAAGGTTGAGTCGATGTGGAGAGAGTGAGAAGACAAGGTCAGGGAGGAGAAGCTTACCGACTACCATACAAGTGAAAGACAACCCTTTCTTGACAACTTTGCGGCGGGGACGAACTGCTTTCATCGAGAGCGGGATAAAGGGGGAAGGTGGGAAGGGGAACGAGATGAATGAGGAGAAGGAGAGGGTTCAGTCAGTCAAGGAGACCCCTATAGCCTGTGTTCTGAGAGTGGTTACTATACTACTCACTGGAGGACATGGCTGTAGCGCGATGGAGGATGAAGGAATCAAGGATAGTCGCGCGCCGATGAGGAACACGTCTTTTTCCTCGAGCTGACTTTCGCAACGATATTCTCCCAGAAGATTAGATACGATGCAACTGTACGTCGCGTTTCATGAATGTGAAAAGTCTATACAACACGGCAGCAAATAAAATGACATGAAAAACCTATAAAAAATCGTGGAGCGATCTAACCTCTCTCGTCTGCTCTTTGCCCAGTCTATTGTTGTTGAGTAGCTTCTTGTGCGGCCTTCTTCTTGATCAAGTTGAGCGCACTTCCTTCTCGGATCCACTCGACTTGATCCTTCGACAATCCGTGAACCGTTTTGATTCGCTTCTCAGATCCATCTTTCCTGCTCTTGACGACGATTTCAATCTCGGCGCTCAAGTCACCTCGGAGAAGAGCGTCTAGTCCAGAGGTAGAGACGGCGTCTCCGGCAGAGACGAGAGAGTAGTCGTTATCGTTGGCGAAAGTGAGAGGCAAAACTCCTTGCTTGGTCAAGTTTGTTCGGTGGATACGAGCGAAGGAGCGACTGTAGAAGAGCGAGCAGCAATCAGTCTCGGAAAGTTTAAGCTGTTAGTATATCGTGTGGAAGAACTCACGCGAGGATGACCTTGCAGTTAAGGAAACGAGGTTGAAGCGAAGCGTGTTCACGAGCGGAACCCTCTCCATAGTTGTGCTTGATATCGTGAGAGATTCAACAGTCAGGGCCGAAGCTCGTTCCGGCGGATAGCGAGAAGAAAGAGCTTACATCGGTAACAATCATCCAAGGTTGACCTCGAGCTTTGTACGCTTTAGCGACTTCAGGAATCGTACCTTCTTCACCAGTCTTGAAGTCGATAGCAGAGTTGACTCGTTCGGTCTCGTCATTTGTGGCACCGATCAAGGTGTTCTCACTACATCGAACAGTGTCAGGTCAATATTATGAGAGAAGAGATCGAGGAGAGGGAAACTCACGCCAAGTTCGAGAGATGTCCCTTGTACTTCAACCACTTTCCAGCGGCAGAGATCTCGTCGGTAGTGCACTTGCCCCTGATCCTCAACAAACAGGTCAAGTCCTCGAACTCCAATTTAGAATTGGGATCCTCGAAAGCGGCAGGAGAGAAATGAGGGTCGAAAGGAGCTAGGAGTTCGAGACGGGTCGAAGTTGGGGAAATAGCGAGAGGAGTAGAGGGTTCGGGCGTGGGAAGAGCTCGGGGAAGGTAAGTGGTGTTGCCTGTTCGACAAGTAGAAGAAACGGTCAAATTTGAGCTTTGGATGTAGCAGAAGAGCAAGCGAGGTCATGACACTCACCGGCAGTGAAGCCTTGTTCCGGCAGTTTATCTCCTTGAGGAGGGTCGAACTTGAAAGGCTTGCCTTCGGAATCGAGAAGAGTGTCTTTGGTAGGATCGAACGAAAGTTTTCCAGAGAAAGCCATGGCAGTAACGATATCGGGAGAAGCGAGGAAGTTCATAGTGAGTCGGTTACCGTCGTTGCGAGCCTTGAAGTTTCGGTTGAACGAAGTGAGGATAGCTGGAAAGAAAAAATTACGAGCGAAAGTAGTCAGTACTGCTAGAGTTTGCTCGAACACAGAAACGAAGACGTACCATTCTCTTCTCCCTTCTTCTCGGAACGATCCCATTGACCGATACAAGGTCCGCAAGCGTTGGCGAGAACAGTTCCTCCGACAGCTTCCAAGTCTCCCTTGAGACCATCTCGTTCGATTGTAGCGTTGATGAGTTCAGATCTGCGAGAGAGAGTACGTCAACAAGAGTCTCGACGTACGTCGAAAGATCAGCGAAGTGAGCTTACCCAGGAGTGACCATGAAACTGCTTTGAACCTTCAAACCCTTGGCTTTAGCTTGCCTAGCGATCGAAGCTACGCGACTCATATCCTCGTAACTCGAGTTTGTACAACTTCCGATCAAAGCTGCGCTCAACTCGTCCTTCCATCCCTTCTCTTGAACCAATCCAGCGAATTTCGAGAGGGGAGTCGAAAGATCGGGAGTGAAAGGACCGTTGAGTTTGGGTTCGAGGGTAGAAAGGTCGATGGTGATGTGTTGGTCGTACTCTGCTCCCTTGTCAGCCGACAAGAAGCCTTGAGCTGCAGCTTCGTCAGCAGCTTGAGCTACGGGAGATCGGTTCGTAGCTTTCAAGTAGGCTTGCATGTTGTTGGTGTAAGGGAAGGTGGTGGTCGTCGCGCCCATCTCTGCACCCATGTTTGCGATAGTAGCCAATCCCGTAGCACCCATCCTTTCAACTCCTTCTCCGTAATATTCGAGAATTGAACCGGTTCCTCCTCGAACTGACAAGCGACCGACAACTTCCAATACGACGTCCTTGGCGGAACACCATCCAGACAATTGACCTTTGAGTTCGACTCCGATGAGTTTGGGCGCTTTCAACTCCCAAGGAGTAGCAGTCATAGCGTCGACTGCATCTGCTCCTCCTACTCCGATGGCGATTGCTCCGAGTCCACCTGCGTTAGGAGTGTGAGAGTCGCAACCCAACATCAAGAGACCAGGAGCAGAGTAGTCTGCAGACAAGGGAAGTTGTGTCAGCTTCGGAAAGCGAGAGAAAGAGGCGAAACGGCGAAACTTACTCTCGAGAACGATTTGGTGAATAATTCCTGATCCAGGTCCCCAAAACTCGATGCCGTACTTCTTTGCTGCACTCTCTAAGAAATCAAAAACTTCCTTGTTTGAGACGATAGACCTCTGCAAAGAAAAAACGGATTAGCTACTTTGTGCGAGAAACGAGAATTCCCGAAAAGATTCAGAAACGCACCTTGAGATCCGCTTCAGCTCCCTCGTAAGCACTAATCAAGTGGTCGCAGTGAATAGAAGTAGGTACTGCAGTAGCCTCCCTTCCACAAGTCGAGAATTGCAAAATCGCCATCTGTGCCGAAGCATCTGAAAAGAGATCGTTCTCTCTCGCAATCAGCTTCTTTAGGCTTCAGGACAGACAGAGATATACTCACCTTGTAAAGCTACCCTATCAGGTCTGAGTTTCAAGTGTTTCTCACCTCGAACTGGATCTCCTCCAGATAATCCTTCTTCAACATTGACCAAATGAGAGTATACGATCTTCTCTGCTAGCGAGAGAGGTCGGTTGAGAATCTGTCTGACTTGTTTCAATTGAGCTAGAAGGTGTTGATAGGGAGGAGTGATAGAATCATAGTTTTTGGCTGGAGGTGGAGGGTAAGTTCCAGAGACGGGAGTGGCGAGAGTTCGAGAAAGCCTAGGTGCACGAGGTGCTACTCGGCGAAGTGAGAGCATCTCGGGAAGGGTGTGTGGAAAGATGGAAGTTTGAGAAAGGAGCCGCCGAAAAGTTTCGGATTCGATTCGAAATTGTACATGTCGCAAATTTCAATCCATTCTGATTGGCGTGAACATCTTCACAGTCCTTTATTCACTTGAGCTGCACTCAACAGAGTACAGAACATGTGATGCTCCGAGATCCAGCGCGAAGACCATGAAAAGTCGTTTTTTTGCGAAAATGAGTCAACAAAATTGGCTTTTCTCTGCAAGAAATTACGTTGAGGCTGAACGAAAGGGAACTGCGCTGCAAGCTGTGCGACAGGACATCTAGATCTCTACGGTCTTTCCTCCAGCTCTCAGCCTCGCCTCAAACTTTGCAAATGCATCTTCCGCGACAGCTTCTTCGGGACCCAGAACCTGCGAAATCGAAACGTGAAGGTTAGTACTGAGATCGAAGACGAGGATGAGATTCATAATACGTGCCTGTTCAACTTCTTTGACCTCTGCATTTGGGCAAGGGAGAAGGTCAGCGCACCGGAAGGAGAACAAGATAGAAGAAGAGAAGAAGAAGGACGAACCTGGAATGTAATGCATCAGCATTCTCTCGATACCGCTCTTGAGCGTCACGGCCGAACTCTCACACCCTCGACAACTTCCCTTCAGACTTAGCTGAACGACTCCCGACTCTTCATTGAACCCTCTGTATTCAATATCTCCACCGTCTTCCATAATCGCCGGTCTAACCCTAGTTTCCAACAACTCCTTGATCATCGCTACTACTTCGGAATCGGTGTCCAGGATCCTCGTGTCTTCGTTTCCAGATTCTTGACCTTCATTGAACAGAGGTCGTCCAGCAGAAAAGTGTTCCATGATGATCGAATAAATTTCGGGTTTCAATTCGATCCAACTTGAACCTTCCGTCTTGTTGATCGAAATGAAGTCGGGACCGAAGAATACAGATTTCACGTCGGGGAGATGGAAGAGTCGGTCTGCGAGAGGAGAAGAAGCGGCGGAACCAGCATCGAGGAATTCGTGAGTTCCGGTCGGAGAGACAGCTTGACCGGGAATGAACTTGAGCGAGTCAGCGTTGGGAGTTGTCTCGGTCTGGATGAACATGGTACGGCGTTGAGGTTGTTGCGAAGAAACTTTTGGAAGTTCAAAGATGAGGTCAGCAAAAAGAGATGTCGTAAGGTTGGCAGAGTCTTGTTCAGCTCACAGATGGCATTAGACTTGGCATTGTACCTTGTCCTGATTGTTCTCGAGGCGGAGGGAGCGAGTAGGGAGGAGTAAGAAGGAGTTGGAGATGAAGCGAATGTTCGATTGCCACAGACTCGAGTGACGGCTCTGGATTGCTTCAGAATTGATCGTGCTAGATTAGGAGTATTCATGTTGTTGTGCGGCGAGAGTCCTTTTGGTGCAGTGAGGTATTGAAGAGGAAGCGTTGCCGGCTCTCTCAACTTTCATTTATTCACTATCAAATTCGACTTCTAACCAACTACCGAAAGCTGTACCGAGACTAAGGAGATTCAAGTGAAGATCAAGAGATAATGGGTTCCCGCATCTGTGCAAAACGTTTGACCAAAGTGAGTCGCTTGATTCAACTTGGTTGCACGACTCTCGGTTCCCCTCGATCCTGATCATAGAGTTATCGGGTTGTAGGAGCTCAACGATCTTCGTGCGAATGGTCCACCTGCTGGTTAGTTATTCCCTTACCTTATCTCGTTCTCTCCAAGGGTGCCCCACTACTACCTCTTCAACCCTCTCCTTCCGTCTCCGTCGATACAGGTTGTAGGATCATTCAAGCAGAAGATCTCGAAACTTGGATCTTTGGAATCAAAGTGTTGGGAGACGAGACTGAGACCGTGTACGCAGGAGGTGAGCTTCCTCCCATAAAACTGAAATCTGCCCCTCGGAACGAGACTGACTTCGTCTAATACGTTGGCGATCGTCAGAGGAATTCGCTCTAGTACGCACAAGGGTGGACTCGATAGATGAGACGGCTCAAGCTGATCCTTGATTCGGCTTTTTCGGTTTGACAGCGCTTCAGATTCTCCACACAATATCCGATAGATGTGAGTTTCGAGACCACGCTCGTTCATTCTCTGTTTGCTTGACAGGACGTATCGTCGAATGCTGACCCCCGTGATCGTTGCGTCCAGTCCCCGGAGGTCACTTTCGTCGTTTCAGGACCTTTCAAGTCTCCTGAACATCCTCATTGTTACACAAATGGTCACATTTGCGCTTCCGTGCTCGGTAGTGGTATGTCATCGGTCTACTTCATTTACTTCTCTATTCGCCGATCGCTAGGGAACTTTCTCCAAGTGTGAGCTTTTCGCACGAGTACTGACCTTGTACCTTCCTTCTCTTCTCTGATAGGATGGAGTCCCGTATTGAACGTGAACAGTTTGCTTCTAACGATGCAGAGTATGTTGGCAAGCTGCAAGAAAAAGGAATTACCGCCGGATAATGATCGGTCAGTTTTGTCGCTTCTCGTTCTCCGGAGGGGGTCCCAAACGTACGACAGCTGACCCGTTGATGTTCTCACTCGAATCTGTAGATATGTGAGGCCCGCTCTTTCTCGAAGAATGGTCGGGTCTTCAGCACAGAAGCTCTCAAGCTCATCAGAGATCTCATTTTTTCGGTGCGACACAGGTTAGGAGCGCTCCGAAGAATCCCAAAGAGACTAGATGGTGAGTAGTACCTTTCTTTGTATTTTACATATGTTTCGTAGCTGACTCTGAATCATTGGTATCGTAAAAGGGCTTACCACGATGGTCCGTAACCAAGTTTTCTCTCTTCACTGGTCAGAGTATTCTTATGAAAGCTCATCTGTCGCATTTTATTGTGCACTTTTAGATACCGTCTGATCCTCTCGCTACGGCTGTCCGCACCTGGCCCTTTTTCCAGCTATCGCTTCCCGTATTGACCTCGCAATTTTCGATTGTCGTTCCTGCTCTGTCCTTCTCTCCCTTCTGCACAACCTGTATGTCCGTAATATCAGTACTCTAGAAGACTTGGTGCTACCTTTCCTGCAACTACTTTACAATCTCAAATCGGAAGACAAGATGATGACGGAAGAGTTTTCGCAAGACTTTTCGGTGCCGGCTCACAAAAGTCACCGTATTTCTTTCTCAATGTGTTTCGACTTGTGAATACAAGCTGAACCGAGCTCATCTCGTCAATCTTCTGCATCGCGAATCTGCGACGAAGTCTGAAGGAGCTGAGCTCGTGAGTTAGTCAGGATACCTTGCGCGAAGTTTCGAGAATCTCCTAATCTTTCCGTCAGCGAAGGAAAACGACCTCCCTAATCGTTCCAGAACGTCGAAAGCGACAAGCAGCCAAACCTCCATGTGGGAGAGAAACTTCTCAAGCGAAAATCCGAGTCCCTCCGACTCGAGGCTAGAATTCCTTCAGCATAAGGTCAGGTGGGGCTTTGAAAGGTACGTTCCGAATGGGAGAGTAGTAGCTCGGGCATTACGTATCACTTTTTGCTTGGAAAAAGTTGGAAGAGAGGAAGGGGGAAAAGCTCACGTTGTCCCCGCACCGCGAAAACCTCCCTCTGCGAAATCTTTCGCACTCCCCACTATCGCTTCTCTCTCTTCTCCGTCTCTTCTTCTTGCGCTTTTACGCTTTTCGCTTACACTACAATCTATACTGTGAGCTCGAGAATCTTCCCCCAAGAATGGAAGAACTTTAAACTGACATTTCGACTACCTTTCGTTGGTTGAAACAGAAACCTCAAACTCTCTCCTTCCTCTCTGACACCTCCACCTCTACCACTCTCAACCATGACTGAACTTCACGAGTACCGTCAAGTTCCTACTCACCCAATCTCGAAGCGTACCGACGGAACTTCGGCTCAACACCACAAACCTCATGCCAACACGGAAGAATATGAGAAATTGTACAAGGAATCGATTGAAAACCCTAAAGAGTTCTGGGACCGTGTAAGTCGATCTTTCTTCTATTCCCCGACTGGCTATGTGGATGGTCGAACGAGCTCCTGAGGAGACAAGGAGAGAGAAAGGTGGGGACAGGGAAAAATAAGATCGGGCGATCACAATCGATGGATAGCTTGGAAAGCTAAGAGAGCTGGCTGAGAGGTATCGCAAGCCTCTCAAGAATGCTAGGAGCTATAAGATGTCGATTCGGGTCGAGGGAGAACCACGAGAAACTGCTCGTTGGGGAGGTCGAAAGATTCTCGAGTTTCTCCGCTCGGCAGTAGCTACAGAGCTCCAGGAGGCTGGCTAGAACGGCAAAAGATGGACTTGGTCTCTCCCTACGCCTGTTTTGAAATCGTTACAAGCTCCCAGACGGCCGCAACGACAACTCTTAGGGAGGCGGGTGTGTTGAGTAACTGAAAACTGACCTTATTTTGCTTCGTTTTCGATCAATTGTAGATGGCTAAGGAGAACATTTACTGGTGAGTCCTCTTTCGAGCGGATTTCTGCGTCGGAAGCGGTCTCGCTGACAGTTTTGTTTTTTTAGGCACCGACCTTACTCCACCGTTCAAGCTGGTTCTTTCACTGCTGGTGACGTTCAATGGTTCCCCGAAGGTGGATTGAACGTTTCTTACAACTGTGTTGACCGATGGGCTTACAAGCACCCCAACAAGGTGAGTTTTAATTCTGCTCTCGAAGCCCCACTATCGAAGCTAATCTGAAGCTTTTCATTGCCAATTGCAGACCGCTATCATCTGGGAAGCTGATGAACCTGGAGAGCACGTCGAATTGACCTACGAGCAACTTTTCCAAGAAGTTTGCAAGACTGCCAACATTCTCAAATCTTACGGTGTCAAGAAGGGAGATGTGAGTTCTCCTCCTCTCAGAACTGTTCTAAAACACGAGAGACTGACTGGCAGACCCTCGAATGATTAGACTGTTGCTATCTACCTTCCTATGGTTCCCGAAGCCGCTATCGCATTCCTCGCCTGTGCCCGTCTCGGAGCCGTTCACTCTGTCGTTTTCGCTGGTTTCTCCGCCGAGTCCCTTCGTGACCGTATCGTTGACGCCAAGTCGCGAGTCGTAATCACCACCGACGAAGGAAAGCGAGGAGGAAAGACCATCGCTACCAAGTCTATCGTCGATGCCGCTCTCGAAGAGTGCCCTCTTGTGGAGCACTGTCTCGTCTTGAAGCGAACCGGTGGAAACGTCAAGTGGAACGACAAACGCGATCACTGGTGGCACGAAGCCAAGGAATCCGTTCAACCTTACTGCCCTCCCGAAATCGTTTCTTCCGAAGACCCTCTTTTCATCCTTTACACTTCTGGATCTACTGGAAAGGTACGTCGGATACTCTTGTCAGCGGGGATGATCCAAACTAATGAGAGTCTTTCGATTGATAGCCCAAGGGAGTCGTTCACTCTACCGCTGGGTACCTTCTCGGAGCAATTCTTACTCTCAAATACGTCTTCGATGTTCACCACGACGATCGTTACGCCTGTATGGCTGATGTAGGGTGGATCACTGGTCACACTTACATCGTTTACGGACCCCTCGCTAGTGAGTTATTTTGTCTCGTTTCTCGTTCCCATTTGTGCTGACTTTTTCTCTCCCATTTCAGACGGTGTTACCACTACCATCTTCGAATCTACTCCTGTCTACCCCACTCCTTCTCGTTTCTGGGAAACTGTCGCTAAGCACAAGCTTACTCAAGTGAGTTTTCGTTTTCCCTCGAGCTTGCTCTGCAAAAAAACTGACCGAGTTTGAAATTCCTCAGTTCTACACTGCTCCTACTGCTATCCGTCTCCTTCGTCGTCTCGGTCACGAACACACTCAAGGGCACGATCTCTCTTCTCTCCGAACAATCGGTTCCGTCGGAGAACCTATCAACCCTGAAGCTTGGGAATGGTACTGGGAACACGTTGGAAAGAAGGAGTGCGCTGTTGTCGACACCTACTGGCAAACTGAGACTGGTTCGATCATCATTACGTGAGTTTGCTCTTTCGACGTCCCGAAAAGAATCGTGCTGATCTTGCTTTTTTCGCAACTAGTCCTCTTCCCGGAGCGACCAAGACCAAGCCCGGAGCAGCCACTCTTCCTTTCTTCGGTATCGATGTCGTCCTCCTCGACCCTACGACCGGTAAAGAGATTGAAGGTAACGAAGTCGAGGGAGTTCTCGCCGTTCGCAAACCTTGGCCTTCGATCGCTCGTACTGTCTACGGAGACCACAAGCGTTTCCTCGATACCTACATGAACGTCTACCCTGGCTACTACTTCACTGGAGACGGTGCTGGACGTGATCACGATGGTTACTGTGAGTTGGCGATTTTCCTCTTTTCTTCAATATTCTTTTGCTGATTCGCTTCGTGTCTGCTCAGACTGGATCCGTGGACGTGTCGACGATGTCATCAACGTCTCTGGTCACCGTCTCTCGACTGCCGAGATTGAATCTGCTCTCATCATGCACAACGGAGTCGCTGAGACCGCCGTCGTCGGAGTCAGTTTTCGACTCCTCTTCTTCCGCAGGCTCTGTTCAGTGACTAATACCCTCTCTGCTGCTTCTAGATTGCCGATGAACTCACTGGACAAGCCGTCGTCGCTTACGTTACCATGAAACCCGATTTCGATTTGGCTGGAACCGAAGAGGCTGCTCTCGTTAAGGAGCTCGTTCTTCAGGTTAGGAAGACTATTGGGCCCTTCGCAGCACCTAAGAGGGTAAGCTATGGTTGTCTTGACCCATCGTTGTGCTTTTTGATCGAAACTGACGCGAATTTTCGAAAATCTAAAAATCGCTCCAAAACTCCTCTAAATCGACTCTAAACTCGTTCTAAATCACCCAAAATGACCCCAGATTCTATTGGTATCGGATCTTCCAAAGACTAGGTCCGGAAAGATCATGAGAAGGATTTTGCGCAAGATCTCTAGCGGCGAAGGAGACCAATTAGGAGACCTCTCGACTCTCGCAGATCCTTCAGTAGTTGACCAGATCAAGGAGAAGTTTGAACAGAAGTAAACTGGGCATTTAAAGTCTGTGTATCGAGGCGGCGTTCCTCGGCAGTGGCAATCAGTTTTTTAGTCGCCGTAATCGTCTTTTCTTTTCCTTTTTCCGTCCTAGTGTCTCCTCCGTGTTTGTACTATAGCTTTCCAGTATTACATCAATCGTGCATACGTCCCCCTTTGCTATTCATCGCTTCCTCGTCATTCTTACACTCGAAAGATTGATGCACCTGACCCGAGTCGACCTCATAGTGCTCCTCACGTCTTCGTATTTGGCCTGCAAGTCCTGGAAGCTGAACCTCGCACATTGCGTCACGGTAGTGATGTCGAATAGACCTGAAAAAGACAACTCGACGCAACAGCCCGTACCTCGGAAAGAGCAGATTGACGGAACAATTTCGACCGAGAGCTTCTTTTTTTGCGCGTCTTTAGCGGAGCGATCACAGCAACTATCTGGAACAACTGCCCAAAACCCCTCTTGGATATTCTGTCGACGAGCTTGTGTGCGGAACGGACGGGAGACAGAAAAAAAAATCCGTATTCCTCCTCTCGTGTTCTTCAGGTCCGACAGTCGCATATTCTGCTCCACGTCCCGATAGAGAAGTCTCTACAGTATAGATACACGCTTCTGCAGTGCAAGAACGGGACGCTTGCGCCCGACGAAGTACTGAACGCGAGTTTCGAATCACTCAGCTCGGACATGGAGATGAAAACTGTAGAAAGTCATACAGCGATGTGGCTCATCTCTCTGTAGTGCTGGCGCTGGCAAAGGAAACGGGGGTGCCGAGACTCACTTCAATCGTAGCGCAGTCGAAAGACGGCAAAGTGTACTCTGCGAAACAGGAAGATCCGCCGATTCCGATCCTTTCTCTTGTTCCTGGACGATCTGAGAGCAATTGACGTAGCTACAAGTCTTGCAAGGATGCTCCTGCATCAATGCGCTACCCGTGCAAGCTTCTCAGTGAGAACAATTCTGCTTCTTGCGGAATCTTGCGAGGCGAAGAATAATCCAATGGACTGCTAATTTTTAAACGTCGGCGAGCTTATCAGGAATGGAAAAATCCAGACTACTTCTGACAGGTCATACAAGGCATAAGCTGAAGTCAAGAGCGAGCGAGACACTTTTTCATCGAAACGGGTTCTCTAGCCTTTCCGCTGTTTTCTTGCAGTGTCCTCCCTACTGCTTTCACTTCTATCTCGTCTGTGAGCAAAGTAAAGCGAGAGCAGCTTTGATAGCCTTCTATGCAGATGCAAGCTGAAACAAGAGAACTCGAGTTTTGACACTCGCTCTTTTTTCTCCTCTAGTCTTTAGGATCCCCAGAGTTTTCTCTGATTTTGAGTTCCGCCTGAGAGACAGCTGAAAAGTCACTTCTAATGACCGGGTCTACGGCTGACACCCGCAATTCTGCTGAGAAAAGGTGGATTACATTACTCGATTCAGCTCTGACGTAAAAGTCCTCCCGCTATTGCAATGCTCTGTTGGTTACACAATATCTACATCTGCTCCTGAGCCAATAGTAATGCGCTATATTTGGCTCCAGTGGGTTAATTGAGAAGATCTCACGAAAACATCGAAGGAACGGAAAGGGAGTAGTGCAGCTTGTTGACGTTTCACGCTCCTGTCTCAACAGCTGACTGCTCAGGTGTCGATGATATGCTCTGAGAGCCATGGTCTGTGGGAGGTCTGAGGGGAAACGACGCGAAGTTCGAGAGCAAAAAAAATTCAGAGGCGGCATGAGCTGATGCGAAGAAAGACGAGAAGAAAGACGAGAAGGGATTCTCTGCTCGCTAGAGCAACGGCTACCGCCAGCAACACTTCTTTCCTGACTGTTCGTCGCATAGCAGCCTGGGACCTAGAGATTGTTCACGAGAGTGCTTTTGAGACTCAATTCTGCCGGAAAGATCATGAGAAGGATTTTGCGCAAGATCTCTAGCGGCGAAGGAGACCAATTAGGAGACCTCTCGACTCTCGCAGATCCTTCAGTAGTTGACCAGATCAAGGAGAAGTTTGAACAGAAGTAAACTGGGCATTTAAAGTCTGTGTATCGAGGCGGCGTCCCTCGCCAGTGGCAGTCAACTCTCTCGTCTTCGTCATCTCTTCGGCTAACAATTGGATAACGGATAACTTTGCGATTGCTAGACGAACGGTACAACATACACTGCAAGCGAAGCGAGCGAAGCGGAAACCTTTTCAACAATCGTTCCCCTCGAGGACTTTATCGAGTTCCTTCCCTTCTTCCTCGACACATCGTTCCATCGCTTCTAGCCACACCTCCATCTTCGGCATTCGGCTCTTTGCACCTCTCCTCGTCGAAGAAGCGGCAGCGTGTAAACCGATGTGTCGAGCGTGAGCTAAAACTGGTAGCCTCCTCAAAGTTCTACCCGACATTCCCTACGTAGACGCAACACAGTCTGAGTCAACCGAGTACGCTGAGAATAGAAGGAAGAGCTCACTTGACACTTCTCTGCGAGTCTCCCCAGTTTGAGACTACATTCCCAATCTCGGTCTTCTGCCGTCTTTCTTCCGTTCACTTGCGATTCTTCGTCTCGCGATCCAGATAGACCGTTCGTTGTCGTGAGAGGCTCAGAGGTTTTGTGCAATTGGACCAACTTGTAATCGGAGAGATTCTAACGAACAACACCACGAGCGGCGATCAGCTCGAGCGAGACTGGAAACAAGAGAAGAGAGGTGACGCACGACAGGAGGTATCAATCCAGCTCGCATGATCTCGTTGAGACAAGATTGCAAGATCCAGTAGACAGCTGCTGTAGGAGGTCTGGAAGAATGATATTTGAGAATGAGCTCGAGGATGCCGCGAAGCGAAGGAGACCAAAGCTCACAATCCGATGTATTCTTTGATATCAGCTCGATCAATGAAAGCGTTGTCTGACGAGGCAAAGTAGTCAGCTCGATTCTGCAACTCGAAATCCTGAAATTTGACTCACCGATCGCTGACGACAGGTTCGACGTAGTCATGACGAGACAGTTCTTGCGATGTTTGAGCTTGTCGAGTTGAGTGAGTAGCGCGTTCACCACCTTGGAAAAGGTTCAAAATTCGTCAGTTTTCTCCGGCTTGAGACTGCGAATCTCGACTCACTCGAAGAGCATCTGAAGGCTCCTTTCCAGACATCGCACCAGCTCGAGCCGCAGTCAACGATTCGACCTCATCTATCAGAGCGAGATGTAGGTCAGTTTCGAAAATCTCGAAATCCTCGCGAGATGGAATTGAGCGACTCAGAGGCACTCACCGATCAACACGACGACAAAACAATTCTGATCGTCCACCATCTCAGTTACTTGAGCGAACAACCTCTGAACTAGCTTGCCAGATTCCGAGAACCATTTAGAAAATAGCGAGTGAGAGTTGATTTCGATCAATTTGCCGTGATCGTACCTGAGGAGAGAAGGGGACGGTATCAGCGCACGTTGTAACACTCGAACTGACTGCGACGAGGAACTTACCTGTCTGATAGCCGGATCGCGAGCTTCTGAGCGAGTGAGCGACACAGAGAAGTTTTCCCAGTACCGGGAGGACCATGCAGTAGAACGACACTATAGCGAAGGTGAAGCATCAACAGATAGCCGAAAGTCGGACAAATCGAAGAGGAGAGCTTACCGATTCCACGTAACGATATTGAAATCGACGCTCGCATCCGAAAACAGCATCGTCGAGTAAATGTAACCCAAAAGTTTCTCTTTCACTTCTCCCTCGTAGATCAGAGTATCCCAGACACCTTCTAGCGATAAGGATGGTAACTCGAGCACGGACGCAGCAGGAACATCCGAATCTCCATCTTCATCATTTTGAGGATTTGTGGAGAATTCGGTGACATGCGAAGAAGAGGGAGGTTGGTAGAGATGGATTTGGAGTGTCACAGCATCTAGAGGTACAGCCTGACTAGGTAGAGCTACATATATGAGTAACAGGAGCGTCAGCTTGACCTCGTTTGAGCGCACCGAAGCTAAAAGTGAAAACGCGAACGACAAGCGACTTACAACATTCACCGATCCATACTCGCTCGACGTTCTGTTCGAGGACTGAGACCTCTCTCCAGTCGTGTACTTCCGAATGAGTCAAAAGGGTATCGTACTCGTCGTTCAAATGATTGTGAAGCATCCTGCGAAGAACGTCGTATCTCAAGGTTGAACTCGATTTCAATCGGATTTCAACTGTTTCGTGTTCGAGGGAGACTTGTGTCAGCTTCTTGAGCCTGGTATCATCGAGAGGAAGCTTGCGACTGACCATGAAGAGGAGGTCCGTCTTCTTCAGCATCCGACAGTTCTCCAGTTCGCTCTTCCTCACTGAGCACAGCCTCGTCTAGCTCTCCCATAACTTGAGACTGTAAGCTATCGTTCCTCACTGCCAAGTCGACGATGCCCTGAGATTGTGTGTTCGCTAACTCCATTGAAGAATCGACCTCTCCCTCTTCCTGTCCTTCTGCATCGACTGGAGCTTCCGGACTCTTCTCAATAGATCTCATCCTTCCTGATCCGTTTGTGCTACTCCTGTGTTGTGTATTGCCGTTCGGAGAGACCGAAGAATTTGTTTTTGTTGATTGATCAATGGAGCGTTTCCTCTGTTTTGTAGGTGAAGCTGATGGCGGTGAAGGCGCTGGAGGTGCAAACTCGAGTACTGGCATAGCTAGACGCGACTGTCACAGTCAGTCGATAGGGATGAGAGACAAGTTTCATTCGCGTCTCTCTCTCGCCAGAAATCCTCCAAGTCTCACTGTTCGAATTTTCTCTCTACGTCGGGATCGCTGATTGACAGCGAGTAACGTTACTCTGAGCGAAATATTGTCAAACCGGAATTTTGGGTAAAAAAATTTGAATCAATCGAAAACTACTACTTTCTCCTCCTTCAAATCTATCGTTATGAAAAGCTAAAACTTCCCCCTCCTCCTCTTCACTGAATGAACGTCCATCCTATGCATTTTTTGATACGCGACTTCACCACCAATCTCGCAAAACTTCTCTCTCGCACACCATTTCTTCTCTCCTCATTCTGCCGATTTCTATTCTACCACTCCAAGCGCTTAGATGGCCTTGTTCTTGACGAGGGCTGAAAGGGAAGTGGAATGGTGGGAGAGTCAGTAAGCAATACGGGAACCAGAAAGGGAAGATCGAAATGGGAGAGCTCACTCTCAACTTCAGCAACAGCGGAGAGGAGGATATCCTTTTGCAACTTCTTGTCACCGAGTTGCTTTTGAACGGAAGAGAGAACAGACTCGACGAGGTCCTTTTGTTCTTGCTCACGAACTTGAGCCTCGTGACGAACCCAGGAGTCGAGAACCGACTTGATGTCGGCAGAGACGGCAGCTTGTTGACGAAGCTTGAAGGTTTCGTGTTCGAGCTCAGCGGTTTGCTAGTGCCGTGAATGATGGTTCGAGATCGTCGGAAGGGAAAAGGAGGATTGGAAGCGAGAAGAGAAGCGATTTATAGGAATCCGGATAAAGTTTAGTTTTCGAAACGTAAAACGCGTCAGTTTCGCTCAACAGAGTACAACACATGAATGAGACCTGTAGACTGACCTTGGAAAGCTCGAAGAGTTGCTTGGTGAGAGCCTCAACATCCTTCATCTCTCCAACCGAGCCAATTCGCTCCTTGACAGCGCTAGTGTGGGCAGCACGAGCGGTACCGAGGATGTCCTTGACTTTCTACTCGTCGAGATTGTAATCTAGCATCAGTTGTTGTCCTCCTCTACAGTCGGAAGAGATAGGTAGATAGATAGATAGGTTGTAGACTAACTTGGATTTGACCGTCGGCCCACTCACGGTAAGGCTCGCGGATGAGGGACGAGACGTAACCGAGGAAGATAACGAAGGAACCGAGGATGACGACTTCCTCGTTGAGGACGAAGAGCTCGTTAGAGATGGCAGCAGCCGAGGTGGCAGCGGTAAGGGTAACGATTCCAGTCTTGGAGACCAACGAGTTTCCGGGGAGGGCATCGATCAAAGCGGAAGCCTTGGCAGCAGGTGCAGGTTGGCTAGATTGGAATCGAGCACTAAGAGAGTAGTAATGATGAGGTTAGTTCGAGTGAGATCGAGTTGGTGAAAAAGGGTAGCTCGAATTAGAGGGAACTTACCCAACGATGGCACGAGGTTGAAGGGCTTGGCGACCAGCACGGGCAGCGGTAGATCTGATAGCGGCCTGCATCTTTGAACGGAGGTGGGAGGAGGTCGTGGGAAGCCAACTCGAGACTTTCGAGTGATTCTCTCGCTTTGGCTCTCACCGTTCACTTCTACGCCTCGGAATACATTCTATCGCAGGTCTATACCATCAGTGTACCCTACAAATGCTTAGTGAGCCTGTCTGTCTTGCTTCGGAACGCTTCCTTCGGGTACAAATCCGCTTCTCCAATCGTAACTTGGCATTACTTTCAAGCTAGTTTGAGCTGCTGAGGCCCTACAATGAGTGGTAGAACAGACAGGAAACGTCAGGTAGCTCTTGAGAATCTACGAAGAATATTCGTTGAATATTCGAAAGTATTGATTCCGCGGACTTGCTCTGAAGTTTTCTCGAGCTCTGTTTTTTCTTTTTTCTTTTTCATTTTGCCCACGCTTCCTACCTTTGATCTCGAATCTTTTCCTACGCCTCCGACTGGTGTCTACGAGGGTCGACGACCATTCTTCCTTCGTATGCTCCCCCACGGGAAGGAAGAGAATTAAGGTCTAGAGCGTTGGACTTTACGTAGTTTTGTGTGGACAAGTCTGATCGCGCCCCTTGAAAGTCCTTATCGTTGCTTCGGTCAGTCTTGGACGATCGATCAGGTCCACGTTGGTAAAAGACCGCTTCTCTTAATTGCGAAACTTTTCCCTTCATTCTTCTTACCCTCTTCTCTTCACTCTACAGCTCTTTTCTGACGTTCAACGAACAAGACACTACATACAATGCTCTTCCCCGTTCTCGCTCCATCCATTTCAGCTACTTCCTCCGCTCACAGCGATTCAGCTGCTTCCCCCACTACTCGCCGAAGACTCTCTTTCCCTCTCCTCTCCAACTCTGAATCAACCGACTCTACCTCTAGTTCATCCCCTCGTTCGTTCTCAAATTGGTTCGGAGCCCTAAAGAGGAGGAACAGCAACGAATCTAGTTCATCTGCAGAGTTGGAAGCCAAGCTTGTGAAAAGTGTCACTAAGCTCGACCGCAAAGAGAGGGAGAGGAGGGAGAAGGCTACCAAGAAGCTAGAGAAGGAGCAACGTCTACGTGCGAGAAGGGAACAGGTGAGTGATAAAGGTTCCTTTCGCTCAAATGGAAAAGATTTTCATCTGTTGTCTCGAGAGCGCAACTGACCTTGTCTCACCACTCTGCTGCAGGATGCTCGTGCCTACGCTGCTTGGCTAGAGGAACAAAAACTATACTACGCTACTCCTGGTAGCAAGACTGGCGACAACCGCCGCACTCACGATGAAGAGTTCTTCCCTCATGGTGAGCTCGAACTCTCTAATCTCCGTTCTTTCACACAAAGTCCTGATCACTGACGAAGCGCTTATACACTTTCCGTAGGTGTTTGGACCGGTGCCTACCTTTTCTAAACGGTCGTCCCGTAGACCGTTCACTTTGTCGTTCTTCGCACACACTTTCTCCCTCATGTCCTCGTCTCTCGTCTCGGAATTCTCTCATGTCGTATTAATTCACAGTTGCCACTCCCCGTGTTGCCTCCCTTTTATGGTCTCTCTCTGGTGTATATGTTTCCTTGTTACCTTTCTCCCTCTTTCTTCACGAACCCAAAATTTGTTCAACTATTGAAAACGCTAGTCGTAATCGTTTAACCCAGTTTCTCGTCTGCCTGCCTAGTAGCGAGAGAGAACAAACCGAGTGTCTATTCCATAGCACTCCTGGAGAAGATGAAAGCAATACTGTGAATCTAGCAAGATGGGAAAAAGAAAAAGAAAAAGAGGGAAACAAGAGTGTGCGAAAATAGTGATAAACAAGGGGTGGACAATGGGAAGATGAGATGCTCATGAAGGATTGTATAGACATTGATAGATAACGTCATGTAGAGAGAGAGAGGTGGAGATCGTCAAAAATGTAGAGAATGTATCACCTTTCTTTAAGCTGCAAAGATGAAAACCATTGAAACTGCAAGGAGAGCGAATCCTGCAGAAACTCGAGAACTTCCGTTCGTACCACCTTGTCCAGTAGATCCACCAGCTCCTTGAGATTGTTGACTGTTTGAACCGGATTTCGAAGTCGAGCGAGAGTTGGAAGTTTGGGAAGCTGCGATGTTGGAAACGAAACCGGTTCCGGAAGCTCCTGGCACGGTCGAGACAGTTTGGAGCGGGTTCGAAGTCGAGTTGTCGGCAGTCTCGATATCTGTGGCGCATACCCCATATCATCGTGGAGTGAGCTCGAGAATTTCGGCTTGGAAGCGACTGCGAGAAACTTACAAGCTCCAGCTAAACCTTCTCCGAGGCATTCAGCGATCGTCTTGATGTGCAATTGACCAGCGTTGATAACATTGGGGAGGATGTAGTCGACAGCGAGATCGACAGACTGTTGGAAAAGCGAAAGAGATTAGTTTTGGTTCGCACGATCGAAAGTTCGGAAGGAGCCAAGAAACGAACTTGTTGGTACTGTTCAAGCATTGACAACACAACAGATTCAGCAAGAATTCACGTATTTGACTTGGAAGGAAGAGACAGTAAGTACTTACGAGATCGTGAGCGAGAACGATGAAACCAGTGCTCAATTGAGTGCTAGCTTGCGACAAGAACCTATCAAAGTTCATGTAAGCGTCGGTGGCGCTGGTAGTTCCTCCACCGATTTGCCAATCTCGAGTGTCTGAACGGACGAGATTCCGTGAGTCAGCTGAGCGGGAAGCTCTCGAGCGAGCGGGAAAAAAAAAACAGCTCGTACCGAAAGTTTGACCATTGTAGGAAGTCCAGATGACGGGTCGTAAGCCCATCTTGAGAGCGATGTAGCGAACACGGTCGTCGATATCTCCATAAGGAGGTCGCATACTGTTGAACAATTTTCGTCATGGGTCGTTAATTTTCAGAGGTTGATGGAAACGAAAGGAAACGACAAAGATCCGAGACTCACGTATTGGGAGTGACACCAGTAATATCTTGAATGATCTTCTTTGTCCACCCGAGTTCAGCAACCTACCGAACAAAAACAATGAGAACCGCAAGTTAACTCCCACTTTCGCGATGGAAAAGCGCAATAGATGGAGAAACAGCTCACAATTTCCTCGTTCGACAAAGTGGTGAGAGTACTGTGAGCCCAGGTGTGGACACTCAATTGGTGTCCCAACATGTATTCGCTCTGAATCATTTCAGGACGACTGATCGCTCGGGATCCGACAATGAAAAAGGTCGATTTGAGGTTTTGAGCTTGTAAGAGGTTCAAAAGACGAGGAGTGTAAGGTGAAGGACCATCGTCTGTCGAAAACAAAAGGAAAATTACAAGTCGGTCAGTCAGATCATTAAAGGGCTGAAAAGAGTGAGAGGAAGTTAAATTTACCGAAACTAGCTCCCCAATCGTTCTTGTTCGGGCAGAAAGTGATATCCGTCGCTCGAGTGTGACCACCGCAAGTCCACCATCCATTCTTCGAAGCGTCTGTTACAGCTTGGGAATTACTAGAGTTTGAACAAGCTCCGAGTTGAGTCAAAGGAATGTTGGGAGCTTGTGAAAGGTCGACTTCTTTGATCCATTGTTGAACTTCTGGCGAATCGATTGGGGGGATTCGATCGAGAGCTGGGTAATTCGCAGGGTTGAGATTTGCGACTGTTGTAAAAAATGAGAAGGAGTAGAGTCAGTTTGGTATCCTTTCTAGCCGTCTCTTGAGAGTCGTCGAGTGACAAAGGAGACTAACTCGAAGGGAGGTTAGGGGCACGAGCCACGGGAGGAGTAGCTCCAGCTTGGAAAGTCGAGGGTAGAGGTTGAGTCGCTTCTGCGGTCGTTGCAGTTCCGATCTTCGATCTATACGCGATCAAGCAAGAGGTCAGCGATTCATCTCGTCGTGCGTGCTCGGACCTTGCCGAGAAAAGGTGAAGTGAGGGGGGGAAAGAGGAAGATGCGCGACAAGGGGGAACAAAGGAAAGAAGAACGATTCGACCTTACAGAGATGCCAAAGGACTTGAAGGAACGCTACCAGTCACTGAAGGGGCAGCAGTTGCAGAAGTAGGTGAGCGAGTCCTCGTAGCCGAACCTCGTGCTGAAGAGACGCTCGCTGAAGCGGTAGCTTGTCGTTCAACGAGGTGTCGAGGTCGGATTTCTGCAGCGAGGTGAGCATGTGCAACGGTTGCTGAGAGTGCTAGAAAGAGAATTGCGTTGGTAGCGACCATGTTTGTCACTAGAAATCACGCGTAGTGAGGGTATCGAGTCTCAGGAGAAGGTGGAACGAGAGGGGGGAGAGGATGTGGAAGACCAGAGTTCTTTGGCGAATTCTTCTCGTTCTCGATTCTTGAGGATTGGACGTCTGTTACAAGTTGATGAGAGGAGGAAGAAAAAGGTGCAAGGAGGACAGTTGAATCCCAAGACTTCGAGTAGTGTCTTGGCACGATTGAAATAATGAATAGTCGCGCTTCACTTCCTTCTTCTTCATCTCCACTTTCCGGAGTGTACAACTATACAGCCTGTAAAGACAACTCGCATGCTCCCTCGCCCTCCTTGAAGCTCCAGAGAGGAGTGTTTGTTGATTGCGTATTGAGTTGAATGAGAAGAAAGTGGGCTGCCTGCGACAGGAGGTGAAGCTCGAGTCGGATCAGAGAGTTGTTTGAAGTACGCTGAGCATTACTAGGTGGAAGTAAAGGCTGGAGTGACAAGTCATAGGGCCATGGGAGGAGAAAGAGATGAGAAAGATCTGCGAAACTGAGTTCCCTTCTCTCCCGTACCCTACACACACTCGACTTAACATCTAGATATCCTTACCACCTACAAAGTACTCTTAAACTTTATCCAGACGCGTAGATCGTGCGTACAGCAGTTCTCTATCTGTCCCTCCTTGTCGTCCTTCTTGCCGATTCCCTTCGCTCAAATCTGACTGCTGAGCTCATGCTGACCTTCGTCTGAGACGCTGGATGGCAGTGCCGACTACCTGCACGATACAGCACAACTCTCCCAGACCGCTTTTCCGATGATTTCCCGAACTCTTCTTCCGACTCGATCAACTCTACAGTCAGTCTCATAGTTCTCTTCGTCCTAGGAGCTACGGCTGTTGGAGACTCATAAATTTGGACGCCATTACAGACCACTGTCCCAAAATGCACGACTCGTAACGCGACCTTCTTCCTTCCAAAATTTCCTCGCAACTTCTCTCCCTCGACGATCTATCTCATCCTCCTCGCCGGAAGCTTCATCTTCTACGACAACATCGACAGGTCCTTCAGCGACTGCAGTTTTCTATAGAGCGCTCGTCCCGTCTATGCTACATTGTTTAGCGTTGGGAAGCATAGTTTATTACGCATTGGAATTGGTTTACATGACGCTCAAGAGGGAACAACAAGTCGAACTGCTAGGTGGGAGAGTCAAGGAATTGGAAGATGAACTAGAAGCTGCGCGGAAGGGACCACTGGAATCAGTCGAGACAGCGACGGATGGTGGAAGAATAGAAGGGGAAAACAGAAAGAACTGGTGGAAAGTTTGGTAAAAGCTTTACTGAGGTTTTCAACCGTAATTCTACGACCACGTTTGATCTATCGTTACAAGTCTCGCTCTCTCTCGAGAAGCTGCACCGTGAGCCTTGGGACCGGAAGAGAAGCGGAAATCGAGAACTTCTCAAATTTTCAATCTAATACGGGTTCCTCTGTACGAGTTGAATCTGAGCCAGACGATGGTGCGCTTGTCTTTACAGTGTAGCTTTGTACAGTATGATCGTTTCAACCCTCTGAGATAAGATCTCGCCAAGAGACGGTATTGAGAGTTGCATAATTTTCGATGCTTGGATTTGATCGCTTCCTCTTCTCCCTTCTTTCCACTTGAATTTTCTCGACTGTAGCAACGACGAAGACGACGACAACGGCAAGATGGGATTGGATCGAGAAGAAAAAATAGTACTAAAGGGTTGTCTCGCAGCATCAAATCGAGGGGACGGGGGAGTTTGCAATTTCCAACCGATTCCCTCATCAAACTTCATTCTCTTTCCCAAACCCTCCTCAAGACTTCAGCAGGAGTGAAGGAAGATGCGTTCGACAGCTACTTATCTCACCGCTCTCGTTCTAGGAGGAGCTCTCACAGTCTCGGCTTGTGGAGATGAGGCGCACTTTCAACAAATTCGAAAACGCGCTGCCGCCTCGTCCTCTGGATCAATAGCTGCAGCTTCCGGAGCTGGTGCAGCTGGTGCCAACACGGGTGCTGCAACTGCTGCAAACACTGGTAAGCCTCCCTCTTGTTCCCGTCGCGAGTTTGATGACAACATTCGAGGCTAAAAATGGATCAACGGGACTTTGGGGTTTTTCGCGAGAACAGTTGCTGCTCCTACTCGTACAGACGAAGCTTCCGCCGCCAAAATCACCAACCCTGCTCAAGAGTGCGCGCCGTACAGGTAAGCTCTTCTCCCTTGCAAGTTTGGTCGGATTCGCACAAAACTGATCGAACGACCCTGCTATCTCTACAACAGTTATCCTCCAGTTGCAGCTCTCATCGCCGCGAAAGCTTTCCCATCAATTTGGGAAATCGCTAACTTATCGTGAGTTCCCCTGAGCCCCGAGACGAGGAGATAACAAACTCGAGCTGACAATTTTGTCTCGCTTTGAACTGTATAGTACCGCCACTTCGGAAGTTAGTGCTCTTTTCAACACTTTGAATGGCTCCATCCCTCAAATCGCCCCGAAAGGAACACCTACTGGAGATTTCACTGGAGTGAATTACAACGGTGCTGAAGATCCCGATTGTTGGTGGACTTACAAACAATGTACTACTCCTAAAGCTAAAGGTGTTCAACCTGATGTTACGAGATGTCCGGAACCTAATACTTGGGGGTTCACTCTCGACGATGGACCTAACTGCAGTCACAAGTAAGTTCTGAATTCCAAGCGAGAGAGAGGTTTTCAATTTCCGCTCCTAGGAGGACTAAACTCATCTCGTCTGAACTGTTCACAGCGCATACTACGACTTCTTAGAGCAACAAAAGCAAAAGGGTAAGTTTGCGCTCAGATCAGATCCGAAAACAATTTCAACTCTATCGATCGCTCGGGGCAAAGAAGCTTGAAGTTCTTGTATGCTGATTCACGCTTTCTTGCCTCCTATAGCTACTCTCTTCTACATTGGATCAAATGTCCTTGATTGGCCCCTCGAGGCTCAAAGAGGTTTGGCTGACGGTCACGAGATGTGAGTGCTATTTCTGTTCTCTTGATCGCACACCTTCGAGCTGATCTCTTTTTTTTCCGTTCGCACAGTTGCGCTCACACCTGGTCCCATCGATACATGACTTCGCTCTCGAACGAACAAGTTTTCGCAGAGTTGTACTACTCTAAAAAGGCCATCAAGGATGTTCTCGGAGTAACTGTTCAGTGCTGGCGTCCCCCTTACGGAGACGTCGACGATCGAGTTCGTTACATTGCTCAGTCGTTGGGTATGACCACGGTGATCTGGGAAGACAACACTTTCGATTACGAAATCTCAACCCTCAGCGCTCAAAAGGTTCAAGCTAATTACGTGAGTCTTTTTGCGTTCCTACAAAATTCGAGCTCGAAAGAGTCTGTAAGTTGACTCGATATGATTTCTACAGGATGCAATCTATGCCAAACAAGCTAACGGAACTTACAACACTCATGGAACTATCGGTAAGTACTCTTCAGAAATCAGATTTCTTTGCTTTCTCTCACTGATTTTGTTTCGAAACATCTATAGTTCTCACTCACGAGCTCAACAACGACACTATGGTACTCGGTCAGCAAAACCTTCCTCAAATGCAAAAGTCTTTCCAACATGTCGTTCCCGTCGGAGTCTGCTACAACAACACTCAACCGTATGTCGAGAAGGAATACACCTACCCTGTAAGCTTCATTCGAGAGTCACTTCTCTAGAGTCAGAGCTGACTACCTTCTTTCACGCAGAACTTCGCTCAATGGGTTTCGGGAACCACTTCGATTTCCCTTGCCGCTCCTACCGCAATCTCGTCAGACGCTCCCCTCTCTATCCCTCTATCGACCGGCATCTCTTCGGGTGCATCTGTGACGAGCGCCGTCGCTTACCAATCAGCTGCAGCAGCCGGAGCTTCAGGATCTTCTGGATCGAATAAAGGATCGAGTGCTGCCGTTCGAGGTGCCTCAATCGATGGAGGTGTATTCGGAACTCTCAGTGCAGTCGTAGTCGGTGCCCTCGGAGCTGGAGCTCTCGCTGTCTTTGCTTAGATCCAATCTCTCGCTCTTCCCTTTCTCCTTCCCTCATCATGGCTCTACTTTTTCGATATTCCTATCTTCCCAACAGACACTTCTTGTTAACAACTTCACTTTCAGCTAGCTGATCCTCAACTACCTCTCTATCCTTTCGTTTTTCAAACCCCTCTTTCCAATTTTTTCTATCTATTTCGTTACTGTTTCCACTCTCACTACGTATTTCGTTTCGCATTGCACAAAGTTTCTGATCGCTTCTATATGCCTTGCGCTGAGAGATAGCGAGAGAAGAGAGGTCGCTTGCTATCGAGAAGAAAATTTTTCGTCTTGCAAACGCTGAGCTTTTCTCAGATCTAGGCGGTGATGCAGGGTATGCTGGCTCCGAGTGACCATCTGACGAGGGTGTCGAGGCCTTGGAGGTAGGAGGCGAGAAGAACGAGTCGAAGAACGAGTCAATTTGAGCACTGAGTCGGAAAAAAGAATTGACGAGTGCGTTGACTTTGGCGCTACTTTGGAAGACGAAGAGCTCGTCGAGCGGGCCGACCTACGCCGACAAATCCGCTCTCGATAGCCAGTACTCTAATATCTGCTTGGACTTGGAGCCGCACACAGGGAAACCAAGAGAAAAATCCTCACCAAATATTCTTCCGAGAGATGGAATCCGTTTTTAGAATACCTTTCCTCTCTAGACCCGTCCAGATGCGTGTAGTATTTTCTTCTGTAGTGTGTCTCGGCAGTCGAAGTATTGGCACGTTTGCAAAGCGAGCAGTCGAAGAGAGTGAGATTGTGTCATTCGAGAGGAGAATTGAATCTGACTCCGCATCGTATCCGGCGTGATGGATGACTCTTTCATCTTTCATCATCCGGTTGTGTCGACAAAGTGATATGGGCCGGTGTGGCGCCGTGTGAGATGTAGTGTAGAGCGAGAGAATGAAGAGAACTCTTGTAATTTTGATTTGCTCGACCTTGCTTCCCTCACTGAATGTGGAGCTCTAGGATTACAACCACTCTCTGAGGATAGTCGCGAGCTCCGTGGAAACGAGAACAACGCCGAGAGATGCGATTGACTTGTTCGTAGTTTTGATCCGCAGCCTTTTCCCTCTGCAGTTCGCAAGCTCGATCGCAAAAGAATAGATCGCCCACTGACATATTGTCGCTTATTGTGAAGTCTCTGTCGCTTTCCGCTTTTACAGGAGACGTTGAAGGCGAGAAGCTCGGGTCTCACAGCTGATTTCAGATTCTTACGAACCTTCTTCGGGCTGGCGCAATCCTCAGGTTCCGGGTCTGTGGGCTGTAATTACTAGATCAAGCACAGTGACCAGTCTTGTAGCCCCTAGTTAGCCTCAGAATGAACGCCAATAGACGGTCCGTTCTTTCCTTTTCATCGCATTGGTAACGGACACCAAAGGCTGGGGGTGAGCCATGTCGGTCAGCTTTCCCCAAGTTCGTTTTGCTTCACCTATGGCTAAGTGCTCCACAAGCACGGCTTGGTCGTTGCGGTTTTGTCATCATTCTCTCCTCTTTTCTATCTATTTCGTTATTGGAATCACTCTCCGAATTTCGTTCTGCGGTACACAGAGAGTCTGATCATTGCACATTGTCTCGAGCTGAGAGATCGAGACATGAGAGGTTGTCTGCTGTAAAAGAGAGAATTTACCGCTTCGCAAAAACCGGGCTTTCTGCTGCTCTAGCTCGGGCTTCTGGGGATTCTACTCCTGTGTAGCCATCTGAAGAGGGTTTAGAGTCCTCGTAACGGGCAGAGAGGGAAGCACGAGTCAATTAGGGCAACTTGTAAAACCAAAACCGTTTATTAACACAAAATCATACGGCGTTACAGAAGACCAGATGGCCGAGCGGTTAAGGCGACAGACTAGAACTGTTCTACACTTCCTATCTGTTTCTGTTTCAGAGCGCAGGTTCAAATCCTGCTCTGGTCGAGTATCTTTTTCGTCCGCGGAAGGATTTTCCTTTTGCTCGTCGCTCGTGCCTTCCCTCTGCCCCGCTCTCCCATGGAACGCCAGCTATATGTCTATAGTGTCCGGTGGTACTTCGAAGCTCAGACAAAAGAGGGTCAGGAGAGGAGATATTGTGAATTTTCTGAAGTGTGACTTCTCTTTCTCGCGTTCCTCCTCCGCAGAGTGCAGCTACGACGTTCTATTGCAGTGCACGGTCAAGGTAGAGCAGTGAGGAGTCGTTTGGGAGTCTTGTAGCTTTTCCTGAGCAGACGACCGTTTGCAGGACAACGCGAAACTCAAAACGAGGCACAACGGTCCGACGGATTTTACGCTCTTCTCGTGCTGTTCACGCTTCCTTTGCCCTCGACGACGAGACAGACGACACGCGTATCTCGAGAAAAGCGAAGAAAACGGGAGAAAGTACCGTTACTCGATACGATCGCATTAAGCTCGTAAATCAGATAGAGAAGGTTTCCCGTTTATACATTTCGTAGGGTGTACAGTTGTACAGTAGTGCGAACGAACATCGACTCTCTCCTGCAGTGTTGACCAGAGTAGTCCCAAAAGGGTTCGTGACAAGCTGAGCTTTGTACATAGAGCCTCGCATTTTCCCGCTGAAGCGCCTTGCTCTCAACAGGAGCAGGAGCAATACCACAGTCACAAAAATGAAAGGGGCGACAGACAGGAGGCGGTCGCAAAATGAACTACAGTACACGTTAAAATGAAAAAGTAAAATTGAAAACGAAAGTTGGAGGTGAACCGTTTTCAAGCTGGGGGCTTCTCGGTACGTGGTGAGTTTTCGCCCGTCATATTCGGGGCATCGTAGAAGCTTGGAGACGGAGATATAGAGAGAGAGAGCCTGACGAAAGGAGGGAGAAGCCGAGGAAGCCTCGAAACTTCTTTGGCTCAAGGTAATTGTGGTTCGCTCAAACCGAACTTTCCATATTGACAGATGATTAAACGATTTTGACACTGTCATTGTGCTGTCGGAAGGAAGTATCGAGACACAACTGCCGTGCGAGGTACGAGAGTTGACCCTAGCTGAAGAGGAGTAAGCAGGAAATAGAACCATTCTAACCAGGTAAGGCTTATGGTAGTACATCTATTGCAGTATGTGAAAAGGTTTGCTGGTTTTAATTCTGGAGAAAAACTTCGAGAAACGAGAGCCTTCGAAAGCCTAGACTTCATTTCGCTCATGTTGAGACTTTCGAAGTCTCTTGCCTTTTCACCCTCGTCCCCTCCAAATCTCGATCGCTGTAGCCTCGGGAACATCAACTGTACACCATACCAACGCCTAGTACGACCAACTGACACTAGCTCGCGACTTTCTCTTCCATCATCCCAAGTTGGAACCTTTAAACAATTTAGGTCACCTATCCTCACGACACCCCTCGGACTCGTTCGTCCTACTCAGCAGACTCTAGAGGGAAAACCTCTAGTCAGTCAGGACACTAGCAGCAGCCATGAATGGCTCTACTTCCTCCACTACCTTTCCCGCCGCTCCTCTTCCCCCTCATCAACAATCTCCTTCGAACTACGGCGATGAAGTACGTAGAGGTTCTCTGAGGGATATCACGACAGTGTCATTCGGCAATCCCAACTCTCTACCGGGTCCCGCTCCTTCTCACTTCTTCCCCTCTGTACCGAAAGCGAAACGTGATCAACAACGAGCTGCTCGACTCGCCGCTGCTTCCCCTCCTCCCTCTCACTTCCCTGCCCAGCATCAACAACAGCAGCAGCAGACTCCGAGCGGAACAGCTTCTACCACTACAGACAGTGGTAGACACCATCTATCTTCCCCTCCTCAGCCTCGAGAAGCGATTAGTTCTCCCTCTTCGAACGCAACCTCAGGTGGAGAAGACGATGTCGAACTTGAACAACGACAGCGGGCTGCCAAGTACGCTCTCGCTTCTCACGGCCCCTTCCCTTCGACTTCCTCTTCTCCATCACAATTCCAAAATCGCTCAACTTCTGCCAGTCTCAGAGAAGGATCTTCAACGTCTGCCACGCCAACTCTCAAGAGTGTCGGAGGAGGAGGATCTCAAGGTACCAAGAGGAGACACCGGGATACTGCAGAACGAACAAATTGGGACGCTGCGAGTGAATTGGTTAGGATCGAAAGGGAGAGGGAGAAAGTCGTTGATCAATGGGGAGCAAATGTAAATACTGGTACTGGTGCAGGTCAACGGGATATTGCAGGAGAGTCAGTCAGAAGGAGGGAGCCGAGTGTGCGAGCGCAGAAGATGGGTTCCCCCTCGTTTGGAGTCAACGGAGGAGACAGAACGAGTGTTGCAGGATCTGTCGCAGAGTCGCACAGTGCGTCTCCTCGCGATGTCGAGATGGAAGAAGCCGAAGGGGAAGGGGAAGGTGACGAGGAAGAAGACGATTTTGACGACGACGACGGAGCCAGTATCGCAACTTACAAAACTGGAGCTAGCACAAAGTCGAAGGGTAAATCTAGAGGTGGCTCAGGAGAGAAGGAACCTGCCAAGAAACGATCGAGGACTCTAACGACTCCGGCTCAAACAGCTGTTCTGAACGCTTTACTTGCAAAGGTGCGTTTTCTCACTGTCCACTTAGCTGAAGAGATGAGTCTTGTACTGACTCACCTGCTCTCTGATTTAAAGACTCGTTTCCCCTCAACAGAGACTCGGGAAGAAGTCGGAGCTCAAATCGGAATGAGCGCGAGAAGAGTCCAAATCTGGTTTCAAAACGTGAGTTCTTTTCCTCCTTACGACGCCTCGAATTGCCGAACTTACGCTTTATTCTCTCTCAGCGCCGACAATCGCAGAAACGCTTACGAGATCGAGAAGTGCAAGACTCGAGCATCGCATCGATGCCGACGAATGCTTCAACTCACTCGCTTCCCATGGGTCACGGAGTTCCGGTTCATCCTCATTACCCTTACGGCCCTCCAACGAGCGATCCATACGCTGCTCATCGCTACCCTCACCCTGGACAAGCTCCACCTCAGTTCCAACAACAACGATTCAGCGGAGTTTCGACTACCGGTCCTTTCCCAAACCCTTCGGCAGCCCACTCTCAAGTCTCGGTGCACCAGATGCAACATCGGCAAGACTTGTCCCGACAAACCTCCATCGATTCTCTCGCGAGTCGAACCAGTTTCGTTTCAGCAGCATCAGGCGCGGTTCCAAACTTTCCAGGAGGAAATCGGCCCGACGAAGGACAGTACTCTGCTGCTCAACAGCACCGTACACAATTTTCAAACGGTCACTCGGGACCATCGCCGACGACCTATAGACCTCATTCTTCGACGACGCATGCAAATCAACAATCCTCATCGACGTTCCCTTCGAAACTCTACTTCCCTCACGTTGCCCGACCCGAGCACTCTGGTGCACCTTCGACGAGGATACGAACAGAGTCAGCTACGAGTACCGCCGGAGATGTCAAACTACCCTCGCTTTCTTCTCTGCTGAACGGTCCTTCTGGTCCTCCCTCTCGACAACAAACTCAGCAGTCGAGCAACTATCCACCACCCCCTCCCTCGCAACCGACAACTTCATCGTCTTCAGCAGCCCCAGTATTCAACCGTGCCATCTTCTCCCCTCCACCTTCAACTTCCTTCGAACGACTTCGAATCTCGGGACCTCAATCTCCCACTCCTCAAGCCGAGCAGATTCCTACGATTTCGACTTCTCCATTCGCTTATCACCCCCCACCTCTGCAAAGTCAAGGTCCGACGGGTCGACCGGTTTTTCAAACGATGTCTCCTCTACGAGAAACTTCTCCCGATGTCCTCGACGCGGCTATGGAAGCCATGGCGTATCGACCTCAGGGAAGATCCCTCCCTCCTCGCTCTACTCTGCCACCGCTTCGAAGCGTCTTCGGCGACTCAACGTTCCCTACAAAGGCGAGAGGAGGTTCGAAAACGGAGGCAGACAAAGCTCTAATGGCACCAATTTCTTCAGTCGCTTCTACCTCGACAAGTCCGTTTAAACCTAATCTTGTTTCTGATAATGGTCCGCCTCGTCTAGCACCTATCTCAACCTTCCCGATCTCGCTCTCGACACCTTCCGAACTTCTTTCGCCGACTTCACGACCGACTCCAGCTCACCCTTTCTCCCCTTCTTCTCAGTACAACCCGTCAGACTCTAAGAATCGTTCGAGCATGACGAGTTTTGAGTTCCGCCACCCGCAACCAGGCTCGAATAGCGTTGCAGGGTGGCCGAGAGGAGGAGTCGCTTCTTCGACTGGATCTTCGAGTAACGGTAGTGGTAGTCAAGAATCACCTAGACATCGGAGTAGCGTGGGAAGTAGTTCGAGGACGAGTTTGAGCAGTGAACGACACGAGAAGTAAAGAAAAGTGGTTCACCTTTTTTCTTTTCTCTTTTGACTTCTGATAGATATCTCCATTTTTACCATTTCTTTCAATACCCCTATTCTCAATTAAACATTGTACATATTCCTTGACAATCCTTCACTTGCTGTTTCCGCATCTTCATTATCTCCTGTGACACTTTATTTGCTGCTTTACTCATCGTTCGTGATTTTTGTCGTACCCATCTCCGAAAACGAAAAGGTTTGTACCGTGTGCACACCCTGAGACCTCTCGCTTCTTGCGACCTCTCAACGGAGAGTACCCCTGAACAAGACAATAAGAATCGCGTCTAGGCAACTCGGCGAGTAGCGGTCGAAAAAGAGAAAGGAGTAAAATGAGCATGGTGGCAAGGCACAACGAGAATTAAAATACATCCACCGAACAGAGAGAAGAGTGAAGAAGCGAGTCAGAACAGGAATAAGAAATAACCCTTTAAAAAATACAAACAATAATCCTCCTCTTCGCTCCCTCCTTGACTCGATAGCTCTAGATAAGATCCCTCCAAAACCTATTCAACCAATTAGGCTGGTATACCTAGAATCGGGATCGTTGCCTCGAAGCGTAAGTACGCAAATTGGCGTAAACTTTTCCGGGAGGAGAACCGAGAATCAAAGCAGAGATTGCGTCTCTCGCTACTTTGATGTTTGAGAAAGTTCCGAGAATGTGGATTTTCCTATAAGATTATCCAGAACTGTCAGTTCAACCAAGAAAAGTATCGAGAGAGGGAGAGAAAGGGAAAACTTACGAATCTGCGAGAACGATACGGGTTCGTGAAGCGTTTTCAATTACAAAACGGGTCTTTCCTTCGTGTCCTGCGATACGACCGATAGCTCGAGACAAATGGTCTCCATGCAGAGTCTTTACATCTTTGACTTCGAAAGTTTCCTGTTCGACGGCTCGGGTAATTGCTCAATTCTTGCTCGTATACTTCCCAGATTTCGACGATCGACTCACAATGTAAAGTTCTTCAAGACGGAGCATGGCGATAGCGTCATCTACTGCGAATCCGAGAGCGTAGGCAGAAAGGAAATCTACTGCTCGAGTGAGTGCTGAAGGTCCCGGAGTGTGTTTCGAGGTCTATGGAGAGGTACGGAACGTCAGCTTTGTAACGTCACGACTACGAGATAGATTCGAGAGGAGGGGAAGTCTCACCTTCATTTCAATCTGTCGTTTTCCAGCGTTCATCCTTACTTGTAAACCACATTCTTCTACTAAAGGAGTGTAGATCTTGATCCAATCACGTTTCAACGGAGTCATGCGGTGAGGTGGGATTCCTACTTTTCTCCTCTGAGTGAGACCGGCGTTCGAGTGGTGGGATACGGGAGCGAAAGAGAGGGAATTTGGGTTCGAGGCGGTGCTCTCTTCCAGTTGAGAGATCGGAGTACGGGTAACTGGAGTCGGTAGCTGAGAAGGGTCGATCATGATTGAATCGTCTTCGTCGTCGTCTCCGTCGTCTTGCTGCATCGTTGTTGGCTGATCTTCGTCCATTGAAGAGATTTGAACTTTTTTCCTCTCTACCCCGTCATCCAACGCTACTCGTTCACTGAACTCTGACATGACATCGTCTCCATCTATTTGTGATTGGTCAGGTTGGGTAGACAACAGGTGAGAGGTAGGTTGCTTTCCTTTTCCTTTTCCTTTTGAAGACTTCTTTGTCGATGAAGAAGGAGCTGGTGCGGCGGAACCTGCTTTCAGGGCAGCTTTGCGAGCTTTGGAAGAAGTGGCTGAAGCTGGTAGGAATCCGTCTGAGGACATTGTTGAGAGGGAGGGTAGTTGGCTGAGAACGAGATGAGAGAAAAAGAAATCTGAAATACAAAGAAAATCTTAGGATTAGAACTGATTAGAAGGAAACAACCCTTCATCATCTCTTCATCTTCCCTCCAATCCCGCGCTCTCTCAGTCGATTGTGGGCATATCAAATACAGCTCTTGACGTGTTACAGCATCAGAGAACCCACCTTCGAGAAGTTATCTGTCTGAATCGACTCCCCACCTGATCGAACCCCTCTCTCTCTTTGTAACCATGGCTTCACGCAGAAAGGTTCTCCTCAAAGTTAGTACTCTTTCAAGTTCTCCAGTGACCACAAGCTGACGAGTCTCGTTGCTTGCAGGTGATCATTCTCGGCGATTCCGGGTCGGTTCCCTTCCTCTCTCTGTCTCCTCTCTTTTCGGCTCGTTTCCCCCGTCGAACTGACACTATCTATGCGTTCTCACAGTGTCGGAAAGACTTCACTCATGAACCAATACGTCAACAAGCGATTCTCGAACCAATACAAAGCGACGATCGGTGCAGATTTCTTAACGAAAGAAGTCATGGTCGACGACAGACTCGTCACGATGCAGTTGTGGGACACTGCAGGTCAAGAACGTTTCCAATCTCTCGGTGTAGCGTTCTACAGAGGAGCGGACGTCTGCGTTTTGGTTTACGATGTCAATTCTTCGAAATCTTTCGAAACTCTCGACAGTTGGAGGGATGAATTCCTCATCCAAGTAAGTTTACTCGATCTCTGGTTTCGTTTCGAAATCTTCACTCACAAGCATGTTTGAACCAGGCATCTCCCAGGGATCCGGAAAACTTCCCTTTCGTCGTCATTGGAAACAAAATCGATGTCGAGGATTCGAAACGAATGGTCTCTCAGAAGCGTGCCATGACTTGGTGTCAATCAAAGGGAAACATCCCTTACTTCGAAACTTCGGCGAAAGAAGCTACGAACGTTGAACAAGGTTTCCAAGCAGCTTGCGCTAACGCTCTTCAACAAGAAGCAGAGGCAGATCTGTAAGTTCTCTCCCTTTCTTCACTTCATCTCGAAACCCCGAGCTCATTCAGGCTTGTCGCTTCAGACTCTCCGACTATCCCGATCCTATCCGAATCAACGCTCAAGACACCGAATCTTCCTACGGTTGTTCATGTTGAGACCTGTCGCGAGTTTCTCTCTCTCGACTCGACCTGCTCTACTTCGCTTTCTCTCTCCCTCAACTCTCTTCTCTTCTCTAGATATGCATCATTAGTCCCGTTTGAATCCCCTCGACCCTTTCTCCACGAGTCTCGCTATCTCGTCCTCCTCTTTTCGTACATTTTTCTGACTTGTTCTCACCTTTCGTTTTCTCTGTCTCGTCTACTCTTCTTCCTTGTTACACCTAATATCCTGCTCCTTTCAGTACCTCCCCACCTTTCTGTTTGCTCAACATTCTCCCTGTAAACGACTTTTTGCTTTGACATTCCATTGCTTCTTTTTCTGCCCTCCCTATTCAGTTCTGACTCAAGTCTCGCTCTATCGCTTCTAAGTCATATCGATTTCGCGAATCAAAAGGAGAACTGCGCTTAGGGCATCCGTGGAAGGCTCTCTCCTCTCAATCTGACACCGTGCGTTCTCTCATCTTTTCTTTCTCTCCCTCCCTCTCTCTTTTCGTCTTCACTATACGGCGTCAAGATCATGTCTCGAGCCCCGATATCTCCTGCTACCGTAAGTCTTCATCTCCCTCCCTCCTTCGGTCAGCTGGGCATTGATTCGTTTCGTCTCAATGCAGTCCCCAATGAGACGAGGTCCCTCCACAGTCGGTGGTGGAAGCAGCAGTGGCGGAGGAGGGTTCCAAGATAGACGTTACGTACCTAGTGCTTCAGGTACTTACTATGGAACTACTCAGCACGAGAGAAAGAAGAAGAAGAAAAGAGTTTTGGGAGGATTGTGCGCTTTATTAACGTTGGTTTTACTATGTGTGAGTCTTCACCCTCTCTAAAGGATAGTGTAGGGCAGATCTATCCTGGAAAGAGGATTGGGAAGCTGATGGACAGTCTTCGAATTTAATTTCGTGAAAAAAACAAAATAGGTGATCATCATTCCTCCTGCGGTGGTCGTAACGAATCGCAAGAACAATAAGTCGAACGCAGTCAACGATGGACAACAACTCGTCACCACTGTTATAGATGGAAGAACTGAGGTCGTCACGAAAGATGGTATAACTCGAGTGAGCTCAATTCCTTGCAACACTTTCTCGGCAAGACCGGCTCACTTATGCACTCTTCTCCAACAGACTCAATTGACGACGCTTGCAAATGGAGAGATCTCGACGTTGACTTCGTTCGTAGCTCTTCCTGATGTCACGGTTTCGTTGACTTCCCTCACTGAGGTCGTTCCCGGTAAGCTATCGCCACGCTCTTTCCGTGGAAACAGGGCCGCAAGCTGATGATCCACATTGATGTTGAGCAGAGTTCTTCACAACTACACTCTCAGGCGATATCGTTGTTATCGCGAGCGCAACTCGATTCGTTACTGGCGTCGAAACTCTTACGTTCACGGCTCTCGGAGGTATTCAGAGTGTTGCTACGGTGACCCTTACCGATCTAGAGGTCGTCACTGTCGTAGGGTGAGGCTTCAGACGGCGCTATAGCCCTCTTGAGCTTGTTTTGCTGATCTTTCATTCTCTCGATAGACCTCCTACGACCAGTACCAGCCAAGTTACGACTCTGCCTAGCAGCTCGTCGACTCTTCCTACCACCTCGTCTCCCACCAGCTCGTCAACCGTTACCGCCAGCAGCAGTAGTAGTTCCTCGGCACTTCCAAGTTCGGCCCAGACTTCTTCGATTCCTAGTTCTACTCTTCCGCCTTCCTCTTCGACTTCTAGCGAGTCTCGCACGTCGTTCATCACCAGCTCAACGACCCCTCCTTCAACCTCGGAACCCTCTCAAACTTCGACCTCCGGTTCAAGCACGAGTCAAAGTCAAAGCGCGGGAACGACTTCTTTCGAAACTTCCTCTTCTTCTTCTCAGCCTTCGTCAACTTCTGCTAGTGAGCAAACGACACTTCCAACATCGCAAACTAGCAGTGGGTTCACGACTTCGACTCGAACGGCGTCGACGTAAGTTTTTCCGGGCTCAGAGCTTAGAGCGATGGGATTGAGCTGAGCAATACTCCTTGTTCTCTGCTCTCAGTTCCTCTTCAACAGCCGTCACTTCTTCTACAACGAGCTCTCGTCCTGGTGACTGTATTCCTGGACTTCCGATCTTCTTGGGAGGCTGTCCCGAGACTACGAGCACGATCTCAAGCACCAATTCGACTTCAACAGAACGTCCCGAACCAACTACCACGAGCCCTCCACAGACTCCTTCGACCACCGAAAGACCGTCATCCAGCACCAATTTTCCGACGAGCAGCAGCTCCGCAGAAACATCTTCAACCGGCCTTCCCTGCATTCCAGGGCTTCCTATTTTCCTTGGAGGCTGTGGTCAACCGACGACAACCGTGCCCATAACTTCGACGACTGAAGGAGGCTCTACCTCGACTAGTCAAGACTCTAGCCAATCTGAGACCGGCACTCAACAACCTCCTTCTTCGTCGACTAGTCAACCAGCTCCTACTACTTCGACTAGACCTTGTATCTCAGGATTGCCAGTTCTACTTGGCGGATGTCCGCAGTCCAGTGCGAGCGCGACGAGGACGAGTGAGACTTCATCAACGTGAGTCTTCTTTTTCCTCTCGAGAAGAGTGATCTAGCTCAATCACAGTTTCCCTCTATCGATAGTTCTTCCACGTCGACTGATGTCGTGCCTACAAGTCAACCTCAAGAGTCGAACACGAGTTCAACCAGTCCTGAAACTACGACTCTTGAAACTACGAGGCCTCCTCCCGGCGCAACTACAACCGGAGAAGAAGCGACCTCTTCACTCACCACAACTTCTCGCCGACCCACCGTCACGTTTCCTCCCTCCTCTTCGTCATCATCCTCGTCGTCAGCCTCCGAAACCTTATCGTCGAGCTCCGAACCCGAGTCTTCTTCGCAGCAAGAATCGTCGACCACGACCCTCACGAGCAGCTCTGCCGCTACTTCTCAGACCACTACGGCCTCTTCGACTTCTCCTCCTCCCTCTTCTACTTCCTCTTCCGGTCCATCTTCTTCTTCCTCTCAAACGTCGACCCCGGAATCTGAAACTTCAACTTCGGAGACCCAGCCTACGTCGACTAGCACGGCCTGGGAGACTGACACAGACACAGAGACACAGCCTTCGCCAACGTCGACTCTAGAACCCTCGATCTCGAGCTCATCCTCGTCTTCTTCTTCGGATTCAACTCGAAGCGAAACTGAAACGGAAACGGAAACTGAAACCCTCTCCCCCTCAACGACGGCTCGCCCTTCGACCACCACTGAGCAGCAATCGATCACAGAGACCGGTAGCTCGTCCGCGACGACTGATATCGAAACAGAGAGCCATAGCGATTTAGAAACGGAAACGACGCGATCGAGCTCAGAATCCTCGGCGACTATTCCTACTCAACCTCCGCAGCAGACTACTGAGGACGCTCAAGGTACGATCACTCGATCGACTACAGCGTCTGATCCTGCTCCTACAGACGAGTGAGTTGTTTGTTCATACCTCCGTAAAAATTCTGCTCCTCCTCGCTGACTCTATCGGGTATCTTTCGCTCGGAAACAGTGACGACATCACGACGTTATAGGCTAGATTCTTGCTGTTCAATCCTATTCGTGCTTCTCTTCTAATTTATCTTATGTTTCTTCATTTCGGACGATTCGTCTCAGAAATTCTATATACCCAAGTCTCTTGAAACTCAAGAGAATCCCTCGCCTGGCAGAGAACGAGAGAGAGACTGAACGTCGATTTGTTCAAGCAAAGATCTACATCACAAAATATCGAAAAGAGACACAGCAAAGACACAAAAAAGAAACATGTGGAATCGTTAGAGAGGTTCACTATCTAGGGTCCTACATTTAGCTGAAGCGCTTCTCCATCTTGATCCGTAGGTGGAGCGCCAGGGTCTTGAACGGGATAAGCTCGAGGAGTGAGACCGGTGTTCTGGCTCATAACGTTCTGAAGTTCTTGTTGAGTGATTCCTCCTGCCTGACCTTGCTTCGCTCGTTGCCATAATCCCATCACCTCGTTCATCATCTTTTGCATCTTTGCCTTCTCGTTGAACATCTCTTGCTTTTGTTGCTCCATCGCTCTTCGTTCCATTTCGAGTAGAGATTCGAGTTCGTCAAAGTGTTTGAGCTTGAGATCGAGCTTTCGAGTTTGCGCGTCGACGATTGAAGTGACGAGGGAATGTAGTGAAGCATCTTCTTCGAGAGCGAGGACGTGAGCTTTCGCAGCTGCTGAACCGAGGGCGACGAGGGCGGCTTTTTGTAGATTCGAACGAGGCGAAGAATTCGATTTGTCTTCCGATTCCTCGTTTCCATTCACTTGTGTACCGTTTGTAGTAGGTTCCGACGAGTCGTTCGCTCCTCCTGCTTGTTCGACGTCCATGGCGTCCTCTTTCGGTGTTTCCTTCTCCAGCTTTTTCTTCAAGTTCTTCTCCAACTGTTCGATAGCCTCTCCCGCTGCCTTCGCCGCCACCTTTGAATCAACTGCACTCGCCAAGAACGCCACTACACTCATCACCGGATTATCCTCCTTGTCCCCAATCGCCTTGAGGTGCCTCAAAGGTCCAACCTCCGATCCAGCTCCTTCCAAGAACCTGTCCTCGATCGGCAACTTCAAGAACCTGACGATACACTGTTCTTTCGTTCTCGTACCGACGTGATCTGAAATTTGATCCCAATCCTCTGCAAACATTTCTAAACCTTCCAACAAGAGTAAAGTTTCTTGATCACTCCAAGGGTTCGAATCTGAATGAGAGTAGGCGTCTCCTGCGTCGATCCGGACAAAGTCTCCAGAGTGTAGGGAGGAAGGGAAACGACCTTCGGAGTAACAGGCGGGGCAGAGGGCGACAGAACCGTGAGATTGTAGAGAAGTGTAACGAATCGAAGTCGTGGTCGTGCCGCAGGTATAGCATGGTTTGGGTTCAGGGACGGTAGGGGCAGAAGGATCGGAGGAAGAAGATGAAGCAGCAGCAGCGGCGAGGGAAGCTGCGGTTTCTGAAGAGAGTCGAGCGTCGGGAGCGGCAGGTCGTGAGGGATCAGTTTTGATGAGGTCGGTACGTAGAGTCGAGGACGGGTTCGAAGAGGGTTTTGTTCCGGGATGGAGAGGAGCTAGACCTCGAGGAGAGTCGACGAGGATGCGGAAGTGACCGGTGAAGGGAGGACCGAGGGCAGAAGGTCGAGTATCCGGGTCGATCTGACAAAGAGGAGTTCAGCCACGCGTAGAAAATTGTCATAAGATCATGAGAACTCACTTGATAGTTGATGAGTCCCCATTGCTCGAGGAAAGCGTGAACTCTCATAATCGCACAAACATCTCCCGCTAAATTCCTCCTGCACGCCGTCACGGTCAAGTACTCTGAAGGGTTCAACCGGTAGGTGTGAATCATAAAATCTCGATAGTCCTTGTAGATGGTAGGAGTCTTTGATCGGTTCTTGCCATTGAAGAATTCTGGGAGCGACCTCCTCTCGATCGCGTGTAGGGAAGCGAGACTGAACCAGGTAGAGTAGGAAGGGATGATGACTGGGTGAGTTTGACTCGCTAGGTACCTTCGAGCTGTAGTCATCCTCTTCGCGACAGTTGCTGGTTCATCATTCGAGAGTAATCCTCCTCCTCCTGCTGCTTGATCGTTGACAGTGAACTGCTTGGCATCTTCATTCTCTTTGTCTCCAACTTGAGGCGTTCCTTCTGTTCGAGGTCGCTTGTTCGGGTCGGAAGAAGTTGAAGCGGGAGGAGGAGGAGGAGGAGGAGGAGCGAATGAACTAGAAGGTTCCCCTCCTACTTGAGGAGTACCTTCGTGTGACCGTTTGCGTGATGGTGAATCTGGTGTAGGGTTCATCCTGACGCGAGAGTCGAGAGCGGCCTTGCGCGGTGCAAGTTGTTGATCAAAATTATCAACACGCTTTCTCCTCTCTCTCTGATTCGAAAGTCACCTCTCCCATTTCCGATTTTCCATCTCCATTCTAGTTCACAGCCAACCAGGTACAATCTCAACACGCTGCTATTCCAAAGCGTCTCCGTTGAAAAAATTCGTTTCCAGCTGTCAAAAACATCGAAAGCATCGCTTCTCGAGCCTCGTTCGCTTCCTCTCGAATCGTGCAGACGATACAACAACCCGGAAGGGTCGTCAAAAGCCACCCCGAGCGTCTGACGTACGGACCTTTTGGTTAGAACCACAGATAGTGGAAGGAGCCTTGGATCTAGGTTGTTTGTACATTTGCGAAAGTGTCTATGAGCGAGAGAGAACTACAAGAGAAAGACTTGGCTTTGGGCACAAGAAACGAGTGAGTACAACACTGTACGCGGAGGACAGTGGAAGAGATATAATGTTTGAAGCGATAAATAATTGTCGTGCGAAACTTGAAAACGAGAATCTAGAACAGCAATCGAGTCGGTAAGAAATCCTTTCCTCGCTGAGCTTGTTCGCTGAACGAATCTTTGAAAACAGCAAGACCGGCCTGAGGCGTCACGATAGTTCGAATCAGCAAGGGTACTTCTCTAGAGTCGCGAATTTCGAAGGAAAAACTCACGATAATTCCGCAAGCCGCGAGCAAGAAAGAGATGATGACCCAAATCACTCCCCAGCATTGCGAAGAGCCTCCGTAACGTTTGGCGAACACGGAAGCATCGGATTCATTGACTGCGGAACGGGAAAAAGTCAGTCTTGGGCTCGAAACGAGCTTGGAAGCGGAAAAGAGTGAGAGAGCTGCGAGAGATGTACCTTTGCGGAAGATTAGGTCATCTACAACAATAAGGCTTGGTCAGCGACAGGCTTTGATAGCAGTTCCAGTCGCAACAGGGAAAAAGAGAAACTCACCGCAAATATCGAATAGCGAGTAAAGACAGCTCATTGTTCCAATGAAAAGGATGTAGAACCTTAGAGCCGCGCCATGTGCAATGAACCAAAAAGCGACGATCACTCCGACGGCGAACAGGATGGTGAGGATCGTGAGCCAGTCTTTCCTGCCCCACCAGAGCGTGAGTAGAAAGAAAACGCCGACGACGATCGAAGCGATCTTCGAAGCGACGATGTCGAATCCACAGAAGACGAGTGCTGCACCTATGAGAGACTATTTCGCGGCGCAAGTTCAGTTCTGGAGATGATTGGATTTGAAGTAAATTGAGCTTACGCTACCCAAATAGCCAGCTGGAAGACTAACCAAGCCGACGCCTCCGGACATCATTGTACATCCTGCTAGTTCGTACAACGTCAGCTCCTTCTTCTCCAGACGGAGCAGAAGACAGTTTCAAACTGACCTCCTTCGTTTGGATCGAGCGAAATAGATTTTATCCTTGCTCCCGTGCACAATCCTGCTGCGGCATGAGAAAACTCGTGAAAGCCGACCTACGCATGTCACGAATCGTCAGTCATCTTCGAGCACAAGCGCTGAGTGATCGAACAATTTACAAAAATGAAAACTCACGGTGAGCATCTTCCAAGGCCAGAGAATCTTGTTTATCACGGGAACATTCCACAGAATCTACACGGGTTCTCAAAGTCAGTGAATATACGCACACGAGGATAGTCTGAGCAAGTGTACTGTGATGATAACAACGTAACTATGAGAGTCGAAAGAAATAAGATCAGCTCAGTTTCGACGAATCTACAATCGGAAAGGGAGCGACTTACGCTCCTATCACTCCAAGTGTCACGCTCTGAGTATGATTAGGTTCCAGCACCGTGTCCCTCTTCAGTAATTGACTTGCATCGCCTCGAATCGTTCCTCCTTCAAACGACCTCGCTACTCTGGCGCATTCTGATACACCGACTAGTCTTTCACGTGTAGTAAGTCCATCAGGAGACCACTCACTTGTCCGCTTCTCGTTCGAATGTGCAAGGATCCCTTGATACGGAAGAGTTGATTGATCCGGCACCAGGTCGAAAGGGGAAGAGAAGTCGAATGTATGGATGGCCGGCATGCAAGCTTGAGGTGTATTGATGGAAACCGCTTGTCGAATGCTTGATCGGTTGTGAAGTTTGTAGAGATGAAGAACGAACCTCAATATTCTCCAGATTCGCAGTAGCCGAGATTTTTTCTTCTTCTCCCTTTTCGCAGATGGCACTAGGCACAGCAGCAGAGGATATCGTCAAAGAGCGTTTGTATAACACGAGAAACGGGGGTAAATAAACATAAAATACTGAAGAGATTAACTTCGAAAAGGGATATACTACTAAACGAACGGCGACGACAATGGCGTGGAAAGGGGAAAATGCTACAGGGAAAGAAGAAGCGGACTGGAAGTGTATACAGGGAGACGGAGAGGAAACTGTCTAAATTTCTTCCTCTGAGATTTTAAAAGTCGACGCAAACATTGCCTCATCGGCGAGGTGAGTTGCGACGGTGTCGTAGACGTGAAGGAGAAGGTGAGGAAAACGAGCGGTGAAATAAGAGAGGAATCCTCCAGGTAAATCGCCGAGGTTTTTGCGAACGGGTTCTGGGAGATCTTGATAGTGATGTTTCTGTAGAGTCGCGGTGAGAAGTCAGTTGAGCGGAGTCCCGCTAGGCATAGTCAGGAGCATACTCACCTTGTTCCGTAGGACTCGGAGCAAATCTCGCAAGCTCGAACCGTCGTACTTTCGATACTTTCCTAGGTTATCGAGCAAAGTACGGTCGAGAGCTTTTGTCCAATCGTCTCCGACTATCTCGGAAGACTTGCGTTCGAGGGTGATCAGAGTAGGCGTTGGAGGATCTCTTTCCATGATTTCGAATCGATCCGAGGCGTCGCAAATGAAGAGCAGTCGCTTTTGAGCGTTCCAGAAGAAAGGGTGCAGCAGGACAGCCTCGGCGGTAGGTCTACATACGATGAGCGACGTGCCAGTTAGAAGTAGTCAGAGAGAAGACCAGAAGGAATAGGAGCTCACCGTTCTCGCGGGTCACTCGCTACCATTCGCAGGATCAAATCTTGCACCTCGACTGCTTCTTCTCCCAACCCATCCAATCTATCGACGCTCGCCTTACCTTGAAGAATGTTCATCTCCCTCTCGTACCTGCCACCGAACGGATGTTCTCCTTTCGTCAGAACGTAGTAGAAGATACATCCGAGGGAGAAGATATCGATCGATCGAGTCAATCTCATGCTAGGATCCGTTGAGGAGCCGTTCGAGCTAGCTGCGAGAGTATTTGTCGATCCTCCTGATCCAACACTCAGCGAAGGAGTCATAGCTCCAGTATTGGCCGTCTCGTTCGGGTCGACCAATCCTCTCAAAACTTCTGGGGCTCGGTAACCGAATGATCCAGCGGCGTGATTGACCGTTTGTTGAAACGAGGACTCGTCGACGTCGAGTTTCTTGCACAGTCCAAAGTCGGAAATGAGCATTCGAAGACCTCCACCACGTTTCGCTGTCGAGACTAGAATGTTTTGAGGTTTGATATCGCGATGAACAATCTTTAGGTTGTGAAGATGCCGTAGACCAGACGCTATCTGTCGAAGCGCCTTTTTCGGGTCTAAGTGAGGAGTGAGTTCGGGGAACGAAGAAGGTTGATCTATCAGGTCGAAGAGGGAAGCTGGACAAAGTTCGAGAGCGATGTAAAGGAAAGTATCGCGCTGTTCTTTGCAGAAGTACCGAATGACGTGAGGGTGGTCGTCCGATTCTTGCAGGAGATTGACTTCGTGTGTAGCGATCGTGACAAAGTCTTTGAGAAGTCGTTTGACAGCGACCGCTCGACCTTGGAATTCACCACGAAGAACGACCGTTCCGTGAGACCCGTAACCTGACAGTGAATAGAAGAGTCAGTCTAGGTCCTCAGACAGGATGTGAAGGAGAAGACCAGCTCACCAAGGATAGTTTCGCTGACTGATAGCCCACCAACCATTTGGGGATCAACGACGGGTTCCTTCTCGGCAATCGCCAACTCCTCCAGGTCCTTCTCTCCATTCGGTAAATCGTCATCGAGACTACCTTCCTTCGACATCGCAGCAGCTTTCTTCTTCCCTTTTCCTCCTCTCCTCCTTCGATTCTTTTTCCGAGGTGCAGCAGAATCTGCAGCAGCTTGATTATCGCTGTCTCCTTCTTCGTCTGCTGCTGCTGTCGACGGTGTGATACTAGAGACGCTAGGTAGAGGTGGTGAGTCATCGAGGAGGGGAGATGAGGTCGAGGAGGCGGAAGGCACCATTGCGCTCGAAGCGGCGGTGGGTTGAGTATTCGAATTTGATCGAGGTTCGACGGGGATCGGAGGAAGTTTGGAGGACAGCGAATCCGATCGTAGAGGTGTGAGATCGGACTCCGTATTGAAAGCGGAGGGAGGAAGAGGAGGAAGAGCTTTGAGAGGAGAGACGACTGGAGGGACAGCGGGAGGTAAGGGTAACGTGAGGGAAGAGGACCGAGTCCGTTGACGCAGACGGGGAGGAGAGGCAGGAGTGAACGTGAGCGAGGTCGGCGTAGGAGGAGTTGATGGAGAGCGTCGTCGGACACCCGTAAAATTTGCGAAATCTTCGAGTTGGCTCGAAAGGGCCGAAGACGAGAAAGATTTCTTCGGAGGCAGAGCTGGTTCTCGCTCATCGGAAGTCGACTCGTTCATAGGAGTCGAAGTGCCTTGCTGCTGTTGTTGACCGCCTGCCTTTCTCCTCCTCCTTCTCCGGTTTCGATTTCCTTCTTCTTTCGCATTCGCCTTTCCGAAAAGTGTGCTCCTCCCTTTCGTCCAGAACCAGGCAGCGAGAGCGAGAACGAGTAGTCCGAAAGTGAGCTTGCTCGTCTGTCGATGTTCTCCTAGTTCTCGAACGACCGAAGATTTCATACTGGCGAGTAAAGTCGAAGAACCCGGGAAGTGCGGCGAGCGGCGACTCGGAGAAGGTTCGAGGGAGGGCTCGGCTTCTTTCGAAGGAGAACCGGGTCCAGCTTCGATGAGGAGGGGCTCGGAAGTGGAAGGAGCGGGATCGATTGTCGAATCGAGGTGAATCGGCGAAGGAGGAGGAGGATTTCGAAGTCGATGTCGTCCTACGAGATCTCTTCGATCTGATTGAGAGCGTTTCGGGATAGTAGGTGACTCTCCTTCCTCATCTTGGGGGCTCTGCATCCCGAGATCTAGCCCGTCGTCGACGACTCCTCCAGCGACTTCAGCTAACCTAGCGAAAGGAACGAGTGGGAAACGATCTCGACTCATCGCGAAGAGTTCTCCTTGAGCATCGACGTCCGTGAGGGGGCTGACTTGACCGATAAAAGTAGCTGCGGGTTCTTGCTGAAGAAGAGTGAAATCGAGAGGAAGGTCGGGAACGAGGAGTGGGTGAGGCTGTTCAAACATGACGGGGTGAATCTCTTCATCTCCTACTCGAGAAGAAAGAGAGGCAGGAATGGCGATGTCGAAAACTCCGACGACTGGCGCCTCAAAATCGATGCTCCAGTGAACTCCCGAACGACCAGCACGGAAACAAACGAGAGATCCATCGTGCATCGGTTGGAGGTAGAGTGAGTCAGGAGTGTTGGTCCATGTAGCTTGAGTTGGGAAGTCGGGCGAAGAGGCCGAAGGTGCAGACGGGAAAGTAGAAGAGGAGTACGTCGTGTAGGACAGAGTTTGAAGTGGGGACGAAGATTGTGACGAGTAGATCGAAAGGTGGTATTCTGCGAGCCAAAATCGTTGAGTATCAAGTTTACAGCGCACAAACTAGAGAACGGCTTACCGGTTCGAGCCATGTAGAGAAGATCTTCTGGTCTTTTCGCGATGTCTTCCTCGCAATCTTCTTCGATTCGTTCCTTCCTAGATCCTCCCGTCAACTCGTCGCCCTCGTCCCATTCGCACCATCCGTTGTTGCTTCCAAACACTCCGACGAGTCTTCCAGTTTTCAAGTCGACTCCGACAAATTTCGTGTGCTTGCTCGCCGAAAACATTCGAGAGTTGTCGCCAGGAAATCGGAACGGGGACAAATTGACGAGTTCCGCCATCGACAAAGGTAACTTCTCTAGTCCTCCCGAGCTTCTCGAGTAAACGTAAATGTCTCCATCTCCTGCAGGTTCGATAATGTAGGTTTCGTCGTCTTGTGTCGAAGCGTGTTCCTCCTCCTCTACTGGAGATAGTCCCGTTTCATTTGAGCGTTCTGTCGCTGCCGAAGTATTGACTGCCCTGCGACGACTGGTGCTCTTTACCAAAGGTCCTCCAATTGAATCCCCCGCTCGGGACCTCCTCTCCCTTTCTTCCTTTGAACCTCTTCCGGGACCACTGAGAGCTACTCCTCCGTCGTCATGCAAAGTCCATACCCATTGTCCAGAATCCCTTTTCAGAGCGTGAACTTGTCCATCAACTGTGACTGCGAGGACGAGCGGAGAGAGCGAGAAAGAAGGTGAAGTTTCTGATCCGGCTTCGGCCTCTCGAGCTTGAACGTCAGGTTGATTATCCGGCAGTTTGTTCGGCGGAGAGTTGAATTTGAACTGTCTGATTGAATCTGGTAGTCGAGGAGGAGTTGCCGAGGAGGGGGAGGATTGAGAGTTTCGGCGAAGGTGAGGAGGAAGGCTCTCTGGAGGTGGTGCCGGTCCTCTACGGGATAGATCTGTTATTCTAGACTGCACCAATGCTGCTTTGCCGAGTAACTGAACTAGGAGGAGGACCAAGATGAGAGGGAACGATTTCTTTGTTGAGCCTTGCAGATAAAACCGATTGAACGGGACCGACGGTGAGCTGGCCATATTTGGCGCTGGAGGGGGGTAGGGAGGATAGAGTTGCTTTTTGATCCTCCCTTCGAGTTGTTTGTATCTGGTTGAGTCGAAAAGAGAGAGTTGGGTCAAAATGGGGAAATGAAAGGTGAAATTTCGCAATACCGTTGTTCTTTCAGGTTCTAATCTCGGTGATTCGGTCGGTACGGAGTATGGTTTGACTATCTGCTGTACAGAAAGTAGAGTCGAAAAATGGTGAGACATTCAATTTCTTCGCAAATCCCGTGACTATCAACGTATGCGAGCAGCAGTTTGCTCTAAAGATAATCACATCCCAGAATCAGCGGATAATCGAGAAAAAGAGAGAGCGAAAGTTGGCGAAAACTCGACCTCCGTCACCGCCAACTTCATTCGGACTCGTTCTCCCTCTTTCTCGCTCTCCCTCTTTCTGTTCCCCTACACTCCAAACTACAAAAACGACAACGATGGGCAAAGAAGACAACGTTATCACCGCTTACGAGAACTATGCTCCTACCAAATTCACTCGTTCGTTTCGTTCAACTTCCTCTCGAGTCGTCATTCGTTCTCCCTGATACCTCTTTTTTCTGTTCGCTCCCGTAGAAGAAGGACTCGGTAAAGATAACGGTAAAGATGGAATGAAACCTGGAGCTGAACATACCAAAGTTGAAAGGTAGGTCCTCCCTTTCGATTTTCGCACGCTCGAAACTTTTCAAAAGCTGACTCTATAAGTCACTCGTTAGGTGGCACCGTGGAAAACCTCGTCTCGAGGAGTACGTCGGTTCTGGAAAGCTCAAGGGAAAGGCCTGTCTAGTCACTGGAGGAGATTCTGGAATCGGACGAACTGTCGCAGCCTTCTTCGCTCGTGAAGGAGCTGATGTCACTATCGCTTACGTAGCTGAGGAGGAGGAAGAGTGAGTGATCGTTAGTGCCGCAGAAGGAACGAGAGCCAAGCTGACCCTTCTCTTGTTTCATTGCGATATCCAGTGCTCAAGTTACCAAGAAACTCATCGAAGAAGCTGGTCAAAAGGCTAACCTCGTTCCCGGAGATCTTCGCACTCAAGCCGAACGTGAACGTCTCGTCAAGAACCACATGGATACCTTTGGAGCTCTTGGTGCGTTTTGGCCGGTTCATTTTTATTTCTATCGAAAGCTTAGGCTTACTTCCTTCTGATCCTCACGCTTGTCCCTCTCTGTTCCGTCCTCACTGTATGCTGTTGATAGATGTTCTCGTCAACAATGCTTCTCAACAAATCCAATGCAAAAACCTCGCCGAAATCGACATGGACAACGTTGAAGATACTTTCAGAGTAAACATCATCAACTACATCGGTATATCGAAGGCAGCCTTACCTCACATGAAGCGTGGTGATTGTATGCTCATGACTACCTCGGTCACGGCTTACAAGTGCGCGCGTTTCTCCGATTTTTTGTTTTTTCTTTTTCGAAATTTTCAAACTGACGAATTCGCTTCTCAACTGTTAGAGGATCTGCTGGTATGGTTGATTATTCTGCAACGAAAGGTGGTATGAACTCGTTCATTCGCTCTCTCGCTCTTCAACAGATGGAAAACGGAATCAGAGTTTGCGGTAAGCTCACATTCTCGTCTAGGCAAGGTTCACTTTCTGACGGTGAAGCTCTTCTAGGAATTGCCCCGGGTCCAGTTTACACCCCTCGTAAGGCCTTCTCTCCTCATCAGCGATGACCCTTCAAGCGTAGCGCTGACACTTACGGCTTTCTACTTACGATTTTCTTTTTTTCTCTTTTTCTCGCTCATTTCTCTCTCTCTTTTAACAGTTCAACCTGCTTCTCGTAGCGAAGATCAGATGTCAGAGTGGGGGGTGGGGAGTATACCCTTACATGGTCGCGTAGGACAACCAGCGGAATTAGGAGAATCCTATGTCTATCTTGCAACTTCGAATCTCTCGACCGGAACTATCGTTCACCCTAACTCGTGAGTAACGAAACTCTTTCTCCTTCACCTCGTATGAAAGTGCTGACAGAAAATATGTATAGGGGTCAACATTTCATTGCCTGATCAGCTACTCCTTCCACCCCGTTACTGTTTTTTCGAATCGCAAATCTTTCGGAAACCGCCTACACGCTTCTCTGTACATAGGGTTACCCAAAACTCGTCTGTGAAATCCCATGATGTTTCTTTTCGTCGTTCGCTAGAGTAAATGAGACAGAGAAAGGTAGATTTTTTCTTTTGAGCTTTGCGATCTCAGAAGGGACAGCGCTGCGCCTTTTCACTTCTTCGGAATATGTCACTCGTCATTTGTCAAAAAGCCAGGAAAGTCTCGAAGATACAACGTACTCTTCTTCCTATCAAACTTAGGTTTAGAATATCTTCGAGATCTCGCAAGGTTGCGATCTCTGAACGAAAGCCGCATGGAAGCGGCAGCGGAGATGCATCACGCCGAGCTTTACGTATGCTCGCACGCCATGACCTTCTCTCGTATCCTTCGGTGAAGGAAGCTAGAGAATCGAGAAAGCAAGGAAAAAAAAATGCGACAAACGTCTTTCTGTCAAATAGGGATGAGAGTGATCAATGCTACAACATGAATAAAAGATAACGATCTGTACTGAAATATTGCGAGTAGTGCTATGAAATGCTGAAAGGAGAGAGCCGAAAGAATGAGGATAATCATCGAATTTTCCGAGTTCAAGCGGTTGATGCTGCTGCTTGTTCTGATCGTTCTCTTTCTTCTTTCGGATCCGTATACACGTTACTGTAACAGATCACCAGAAACGTTTCAGAGTCAAAACTCACTTTTCCAACCCAAGAGAGCTCAAAAACGGAAAAGAAAAAAGGAAGGAAAACCTAGACTGACGTTTTGGCATCCCAAACATCTTCAGAACTCCTACCCATTCTCCTCTCTGCCCACCATTCACTCCTCCTCTTGATCCAAACTTCCTCTTTCTTCTCTTCTGGTAAACTTTTGATCGACATACAAAATTTGAAATCTTCAAATTTTGGTGAACAATCTCTCGGTTTACCATGTCTGTACAAAGACTTTGTTTGAGATGCTAGAGCTGATTAGATCATCATACAGGCGGTAGTAAGATCAGCGTCTTCAACGCAAGAAAGAAAGAGGAGAGTTGAGTGAGGAGAGAGAGCGAGAGAGGGAAAAGCTTACAGTAACAGAGTAAGAAGTTGTCAAACAAAGTAAGACAAGATGGCATACCACCTTCCATAGCTACTGAATGCCTCTGGATCGGTAACTCTTCTTCAACTAACGATTCAAACGTTCTCTTCTTCTCTCGAGGACGACTGTTTTCGACTGCTGCATCTGATGGAGGAGTTATAGGGGTCCGTGTTGGTTCAGGTGAGGTCTCTGGTGCTGATTGAGGGGTTGCTCTGGATCCGAAACCGAACATTTCGAGAGAGAAAGCGGTTGATTGATCAAGGTTCGAGAGAGCGAGAGATTGGATAGAGGGAGGCGGTTGCTAGGTTGCTATATCGGCTGAATGGTGGTTCCGTTGTCAAAGACTTTTTTGTGCGATCTGATTCGAGAGTGAAGAGATGTGGAGGAAGAGACTCTAGAAAGTACATTTCGCAAAATCATCGACTCAGTCAACTGTCCAGAATTGGAAGCGTAGAGTTTTTCAGACTTGATGGTGATGATGAGGAACAAATTGATACTGCAATCAAGAAACGCACAAAAAAAAGGGGGAACAAAAGAGAATACAAGAAAATCTTTCTAAAAAAGAAAATAGTTTGGACGGTTTTTACTTCTTCTGTTGGAACATCCTGATCTCACATAGTCTCTAACCAGATTGAGTATAATTAGCCGGGAACTGTCCTTCGACTCCTCCCAATCTACCAGTCCACCAATCTTGATCACTCTCAGTTTTCTTTACTACTTCGATCTTGTCCCCCGCTGAGAAACTCAAATCTCCTGCCGCTTGTCCTTGGTAATCATACAACGCGGTGACGTATTCGACTGCCGCTTTGGGACGAGAAGATGGAGGAGGTGGAGGAGGTGGTCGTTTACCCGCGAGAGTTGGAGTTGATCCAGAAGAAGGTGCAGAGTAGGCAGGGGGAGGTAAATCAGAGGAACCAGAGGCGGCTGCACCATAGGTAGAGGTAGGTTTCGTGTAACCTGAAGAGGAAGAAGTGGTGGATGAAGTTCTACCTAGTCCGGGAGTAGTCGAAGAAGAACCGGACGAAGCTCGGTGTTGAGACATGAAACGAGCTATTGCGAACAAGACGACAAAATTTGAGTTCGCTTTTGCCAAGAAGAGAACAAGAAGAAAAAGGAGAGGAGAAACTCACCAGTAGAAGTGAAACGTTTAGTAACGCTCAAAGCTTCCAACCTTTCACCGACATCTCCCAACCTCTCGTAATGCATAGTTTCTAACCCTTCGATACTCATATCTCCATAAACTTGACTAGACCAAGTTTGCATCTTTTCCAACAAGGTGTAAAGGATTCCAACTTCAATGTAGTAGAAAGTTTGGAAAACTGGAGAAATAAAAGTTGAAGAAAGTTGAATGAATCTAGGAATTTCACTCTTGAGCATACTATCGAGATTACCGAAGACCGTCAGCTTGCGTGTTAGCGCTGGAAGAGGGAGATTCCCAGGCTTACTTGTTGTAGTGTTCGTATTCTTGAGTAGCTAATTCTAAATCTTGTTCATACTTGAACAAGTTCTTCTCATCCGACAAAGATTTCTCCTTCTTGTCTTTCAACTTGTTGTAAGAGTTGTTGTGACGATCGAAATCTGTCAACTTGTGTTCCCTCTTTGTAACGGTTTTCCTAATCTTTTTCAACAAGTCCGAGTACTCTTTCAATGGTGCGGTCACCCTCGAATCGATCAACTCTAGTTCAGGTTGTACCGCGTCTCGTAACTCGTTCATCAAGTCGTGGTAATGGGCGATATTGTCGATAGTCGATTGAGCTTCAGGGTGTCGAGAAGCGAGAGGTAATTCGTCGTTCAAAGGGGAGAACAAGGTACTGAACGCGGTTGCGAACCCTGCTTGAGAAGTCAACATCCCAGCGATCGCTTCCCGAAAGTTTGAAGTATCTTTGACGAGTTTGGCGGTTTGTTCCTCGAGGGAAGCGAATTTCCTAACCAACTCATCCGTCTCGGGATCACTAGACTTTGATGCTAATCCTACTTTACTAGTGAATGCATGAGGTGCTGTACAACACGGATCCGAGTCAAGTCAGTACAGTATGCGAGGAAAGAGGGAGGGGGAAGTCTTGGAAACTCGGTGACGCTGCGAGGAAGCGGAGTGGGAGAGTGGGAAGAGGCGGGAGAAGAGTACAAGTGATAGAAAGACGATTCACCTCGTGCTAATGCTTTACCGAAACCTTTCATTGTGTGTAATGCTTCGTGTGAGTCGGTGGGACAAGATCAAAGACTGAGACTCGTCATCAAAATCGATTTTGGTTTCTCTCCCCTCTTCTTCCGACAAACTCAACCTCGATCTCAAATTAGACTGTACCAACCTCGAAGGAATGACCGCCCCGTTGAGCTCTCAGCGATTAACGGTGATCGGGGGAGGAAGTGGTTGCAACGCTATCCTCTCTCCCTTCCAAGATTCACTCAAGACTACCTTTATCGTACCGGTGAGTGACGACGGAGGAAGTACTGCCGAGATTCTGAGGGTACTAGGTCAGTTTCTCTGCCGTGTCTCTCTCAATTCCTCTCAGAGTCTCACTCAACCTTCACTCCTTCCCTCTACTCTCTGCTTCTCAGGTGGTCCTGCATTGGGAGATATACGTTCAAGATTAGTCAGGTTGATCCCACCTTCTCTACCGAATTCACCTCTGTCCTGTATCAGGAGATTGTTCGAGTATCGATTACCTACGGTTGGAACTTCTTACGAGATCAAAGGTGAATGGCATTCAATAGTCGAAGGGACCCACAAACTATGGAAAGGAATCCCAGGAGATAGGAAAGAGACTATAAGAGCTTTCTTGGTTCACTTCGAAGGCGCCGTACTGAAAAAAGCTCAAAGAGTACGCTCGCTTCTCTCACTCCTAGCTCTGGTGTTATTTCTCTTCCTCTGCTCATGGTTTCTTTCTCTCTCTCGCTTGGTACATCGTGAACAGGGGTTCAATTTCAAAAAAGCTTCAATCGGAAATTTGTTCCTTTCAGGAGCTTCACTCTTTTTGGGTTCCGTACCTTCTGCAATTTTCCTATTCGCCAGTCTGACGGGAATACCTCATGAAAGGTTCTCGGTAGTACCCGTGATCAACACTTCCTCGACTGTGACGATCGCTGCTGAACTTGTTGAGTCCCTTTCTCTCTTTCTCGCTCTCCTTCTTTCGAGTCGAGAGGGTTCCCGACTTATTATCGTTTCCCTGCTCTTCTTCTTTGTACTAGGAGAACGGATCGATCATAGCAGGTCAATCAGAAATCTCTCACCCTTCACCTACCTCTCTACCTCCCAACGCAGTTTCTCCCGCTCTCCTGCCTACAACACCTTTACCTCGAAACCCTCCACCACCACCTCTGCCAGCTCCTAATACTTCTGCTGCCCATCCTTATCTCAGTTCCTCTTACTTCCCTTTGACTAGAGCTACTACCCCTTCTTTCCCTGAACCTCCAATCTTGGGTGCAGAAGAAGACGATGATTCAAGAATTTCTATCAACCACGACGACAACGACGACGACGGGGAAGAAGAAGATTCTCCAAATCCCAACAAAATATCATCTCGAGAAGTTGGTGGTGTCAGGAACAACAAGAATATAGAATTCTCAAAAGATCTGAATCAAGTACCAGAGTTGGAATCTAGAATTTTTAGAATTTTTTATTTGAATGCTTTTGGACATGAAATCTTTCCTAGACCTAATGGATTGTTTTTAGAAAGTTTATCAACTTCAACTTCGTACGTTCTTGCCCTTCTTCTCTGAATGATATCAGGGGGCAGGGGGGGGGAACTGATTGATAGGCTTTGAACTTTTTTTCTCTCAGATTGATTTACGCACCTGGATCACTATATACTTCAATCTTACCTTGTCTAATTTTACAATCAGTCGGAACCCTGATCGCTACTTCCACAACTTTGAAGCACAAGATCTTGTTGTTGAATACCAAAAGAGATCGAGAAACTCCGGATTACGATTCATTGGATTTCGTTAAAGCTATTAGTTCTGCTTGTAACAGACTTTATGGTAACAGTAGCAGTGGTACCTCTGATGGTAGTAGTCGTCAAATGGAAGGTAGGTTTGAACCAAAAGATTTCATTACTCATTTGGTTTATTTGGAAGGATCAGAAGTTAGGATTCAAAAGGAGGAATTGGAGGTGAGCTCTTTTCTTCTTCTTACTAAAGAGATACTAACGATTTACTTGGCTTGATTAGGCTCTTGGTATCCAGGTGGTAGCTGCCAGAGAGACGCGAGACGGGTTGTTCGACGACGAAGTGGTTAGAGAAAGTTTGGAATTGATTTTCGCACAATGAAAAAATATTCGTAGTTCGATTCTTCTTGTTGTCATCATAGTACTTCATATAGCATATAGACCATGCTCTCGATTCGTTCTGTGTTTAACGGGAAAGAAAGAGAGTTTCCTGCGAAACTTTTGACGTCGCTCGGTCTCCAGACTACTCAAAGTTTCTCCCTCTCGAAGTCTCGGCTCGTCACCGCTAGACACTAGCAGCTCATCACAGTCTATCAGAACCAACGCTGACCTCCGCCGGAAGCTTCCTCAGCCCTACTTGATCGGAGACACACACCGCCTCTTCATCATCTCTCTTGAAACCCTTCCTCCCTCTCGACCGACCCCTTCGACGAAGAATGAGTAAACTATCTTTACTACTAGCTACAGCAGGTCTAGCAGCTTCTGCAGTAGCCTACACTCCAGCTTATTCGAATACAACTGCGAGTGAGAAGAATTCTACTTTCCTCGCCGGTTGGAGGAGTGATCAAGGTCAGGGAACACTCAAGTGAGTCCCTCGAGCTCACATAGTAGAAGTTATCAGCGGGAACAGGGGACTGACGTAGACTTTCTTCGTGCCAAACAGTCAAGGAGTTACTCTCCTTTCGAATGGAACCGACACTACGAACGGTTCTACCTATTATGTGAGTGTACTCATCGATTCCTTCATCGAGAACGTCACCTGACTGATCAGGTCCCGTTCCTTCTTTCCAGGGAGTCGTCGTTTATTTCAACGAAACTAGCACACTGAATCAATCTTCAACTCCAGTCCCTTGGATCGCGTTCGTTTCCTGTGATCCAGACAATCCTTCAACCCAAGCAACCTTGGCTCTACCTTTCGATACTAATGGAACGGTAGCAACGAATTCGACCCTCGAGAACAACAACTCGACCATGACGAATTCTACCGATTTGACAAATTCGACAATGTCGGAAATGAACTCTACCGATTCTACCACGACGAATACGACAACGACGATCAACGGTGTCAACTCGACCTATCTTCCAGACGTTTTCAGTTTGGCGGCTCAATTAGGCGCTTCGAGCGTTTTATTGTATTCTCAACAATCAGAGGTGAGCTTTCCTTTCCTGAGTTTAGATCGATTGACGCAGGTATTGACAATTCCTTCATCCCTTTCAGTCGTGTCAACTCAACTTTACCGCAAACGCAATGTTCAACAACACGATTCCGATTTTCTCTTCTCCCTCTCGAGACGTGACAGATCGAATCCTGTCTTCTCAATTCGCGTGAGTCACTCTCGAAACTCTTCTACTCGATCCTTGTTGCACAACTGAAACACAAATCCGCTTCCTGATAGTAACATCGACGAATCTTACCGATACTTCAACTCTTCACTCATTTCGTCCTCGGCCTCAAACCTCACTTCTATCATCTCGAGCCCCAACAACAACACTTTACCGACTCGATTCCTCATTGGTAGACTCACCGCCGCTTACAACAAGAACGATTCGAGTAACGGAGTAGTAGCTACGATCGGAAGAGCTCCTACCTCTACCAGGACTTCTCAAGGTTCTGCTCAAACGGGAGGTTCAGATCCTGCACCTTCAAGTGGAGCTGAAAGAATCTTTGGAAGTACCTTGGCGCTCTTAGCTGCAGGATTAGTAGTGATCGTTGGATGATAACATTGTTCGTAAAGAATCGCATTCGTTTTCTTTGCCCTCGTTTTCATGCGCACAACCTTCTCGCATTGTTACTCTTCCTATTTCACTTTCGTTCATAGTATATACGATCGATACATTCATAAATTATAGATTAGCAGACTAATACAACAGACACTTTGTCAATCGCAAATTTTCGTTCTCATCCGGTCTCCCTTTCTCTGGCTCGCGTAGAGTCAGATTTGTCGACTCCTGCTGCTGAAGGACATTGGATGCAGGGCTACTAAGCGTGTAGCGTAAGCGAGTCTTCGAGAACTTTGTCGTCTCGAGAGGTTTTGCGAAGAGCAATTTCCTGATTTTCGTTTTCAATTTCGGATTCGCCTTCCTTTCCATCTAGAATGGTCTTTTTTTAGATTGATAGCCTGTCCGCTCCTGAAGTCGAAAAATAACCATCTCGGAATCTCTCAACTTTTTTTCGAACTTCTCATCAGATCTCCTTCTTCAGCTCACTCGACTCAACTACTCAGCCTGACTAAGCAGATGGCAAGCTCTACAACAACAACACCGAATCAAATCGGATCTCTCGTGTTCTGTTCGAGGTGTGGAAACTTGTTAGATCTTCCTGGAGATGAAGATACTCTAGCTTGTGACGCTTGTGGTCAAGTAGAGGATGCTACCGGTTAGTGTCCCCTCTCTACTTCCTTACTGTATCTGCGCCCCTCCAGTAGCTCATTCGTTTGTTCCGTCCGGAGGTTAGCTTACGAGGGTAAAGTGATTACAACTAAATCGAATCCGGCTGCGTTCCCTTCTGCCCTGAGACAAGCAAAGACTAGTTTGGTCAAGAACAGAGGAGACGTAGAAAAGAAAAAGGTTTACGTGAGTCAACACCCCCTTCTTGTACTCGATGAGGCTTTCACGAGTTTTCGGTTTTTCGCTTAAACTTCTTCCATGATGAACAGGTTGATGAAACTTGTGAAAAGTGTGGTGCGAAGCAAATGAGTGTCAAGACTATGCAATTGCGTTCTGCAGGTAAGCTATTTCCCTTCTCTCTTTCTCATCGAAACTTTCAGCTGACTTGGCGATTTCATTGCGTTCAAACTGTCTACAGACGAAGGAGGTGAGCTTAACTCTCTTCAATCGGTTCTTCCCATCTCAAGAAAGGAATGAAGCTGACTTTGATGGCAATTGTTTTCTTGAAACCAGCTACTGTTTTCTATTCTTGCGACAAATGTGGTTTCCAAACTCGACTCAACAATTAGAACAAAACGCTACTTCAGATTATCACTTTATAGAAAAGGGAAGAAACATCAGAAACGTAGCCTTCAGACAGAGAGAGAGAGAGGGAGAGGGAGGGAGACAAGACTGGATCAAGAGATTTCGTTATATCACTTTTGTTCTGTTGTAAAATACCTTGCAGTTTACCTCTTCCAATCTTGTTCAGCATGTTTTGTCACACCAATCGAAGTGTGTAGACTTTCCAGAGCCAAAGTCAGACGGGAGGGAAGTAAAATGTCGACGATTACCCTCTCGATGGAGAATCTCGTCGTATCCTTGTGAGGTAAAATCTTTGTGCAGGTGTAAAAGCGAGTGTATATACGGATGTGAGAGAGAGAGAGAGAGAGAGAGAGAGAGAGAGAGAGGAAATTGTGCGTATGTACAGTGTATACAATTAACTATGGGAACGATAGGAAAGCAGTTAGGAAGAAAGAAGAGGGAGAGAACGAGGTCGGTATGCGGGTTGAGAATAGACGCACAGGAGGGAGCGGGTAGAAGAGGAAAAGATAGTAAGGATGATTCAGACTTGCAGCTTTCCATCGATTTTCCGTGCTGCTTCACGTTTGATTCCTTCGAGCACGCATTCGATGACACAAACGTACTGCCGGTAATTTGCAACCATACTCATTCGTTGTTCACGTAGGGCGTTGACTCCGGCAAAGACTGGGTCGTCTTGAAGGAGAACTGGGGTAGGATCGTCAACCGAAGGAAGAATTGGATGAGGGCCGGAGATTGAACCAGGTACAGGTCGGCGGAGGGAAGTCGTAGAAGACCGAGATGAGAGGGTCGGAGGTGTAGGACGTTCCGAGGATGCAGCGGAAGAGAGTTCGTTGGAAGGTGCGGGAGAAGCTCGAGCAGAATCGAGAGTCGAGAGGGAGAAGTGGTTTGAGAGGAGTGAAGTTTCGGGATCACTTGTACGGGTCTCAAAGTTGGGTCGAGACGGAGTTGCTGCACCGGAGAGAGGTGGAGAAGTGTCGACTTCCATAGGTGCGAGATCTTGCGAATGGTTTTGGGAGGAAGTCGAGAAAGAGTCTTTGTTTGCCTTCTTGAGCATATCCAGCATCGAGCTTACCATGATGTAAACTCCGGTTCTTCCAACTCCAGCGGAGCAGTGAGCGAGAATCGGTGGCTCCATTCCGTCGTGCTCCTCCAACTTCCATCCGATCTCCTCCATGTAGTCCGTTTGGGCACGATCTACTTCCTCGATCAACGATACGAGCTCTGCTGGATCGGCTGGAATGTCGAAATCTGGCCAAGCTCGGTACTGAATGTGACGAATCTTGCGAGGTTGAGTGTTGGTCTTTGAAGGATCGTATCCTCTTCCTCCCAACCTCTGTACCGTAAACAACCTACGAACAGTCTGGTCCGCTCGAGTAGTTGGTTTCGCCGATTCTTGATTCTTGGAAGCGGCGAGATCTGCATCGGCGGGAGCGAAGAAACCACCGGAACTTCCTCCTCCACCGAACAGTAAGTTCCCTCCGTTCTTTTCTTCCCGTTTCCATTGTTCCTGTTCTTCCTCGTGAGCCTTGTCTCCGACAACTTTAACGTCCCAATCTGTTTGACCTCCTGCTGGAGTGATCCAGTACCTTCCACATTTCTCTCTACCTCCTTCGTTAAGATTGGTCAACATAATAATAACTCCGACTTGTTCTTGCTCGCAGAGTTGCCAAAAGTCGGAATAGGTTGCAGGCAATGGACCTTGAGATGCAACGAATCGTTTCGAAGAAGGGGGAAGTCGGAGGTGAGAAGCGTTAATGTAATCAGTCGCGTTTGGAGAATGATCAACTAGTTTGACTCGTCGATATTCGTACTGCAAACAGAGTTTGAGGAACGATCAGCTTGCGAGTTGAAGGAACGAGCAGGAGGAATCGAGGAACTTACAGGGAAGATATTCTTGAATCGATTCAATCCTCCCAATTCCACTCCAGCACTGATTCCAAACTTTTTCCACTGTCTCGTTTCGGGACTCTCTTCTCCTTCGTCCAACCCTCTTCCGTCTCTTCCTCCTGTCGCGCGCGGGGCGTTCTCAACGGCAGTGTGTTTCGCGTGCCATCTGAAAGTGCCTTCTAATCGTTCTCGCTCTGCTACTTCCAACTCGTAAAACTGTCTCGCTAACTTGTCGGCTCTCTGCATGGGAGAGAGGGCTAGCAGATCTTGTAAGAACTGCGGGAGAGTAGGAAGGAGGTGTGAAGGAATTGAGGGAAGTTCGACAGGGTTCAGGTTGGCGAGTGATCGATCGAGGGAGAGAGCCTACAAGCAGAAGTGAAATTAGCTTTCGAATAAACAGTTAAGTTTGCAGCAAGAGGATGGGAAACTTACTTCACTGTTCTGCCGAATGTTATCAAAGAATGGGTTCGAACTCATTTTTGTGGCAGCTTGAACGTTCCGACCGTTGTTTCTCTCGGATCCTTTCGGTGTATTCGGTGACTCTTCTATAGGAGTCGGTGCTGCGTCGTGACTACCTAAGGTGAGACCAGCTCGATCTTCCGACATTGTCGAAGGATCGTTGCTGCTCTTCCTCCGTTTCCCTAGATTCGGTCGCCTCGAAGAAGAGCTTCCGTCCGAAGATGGCGAAGTGACCGAAACGTTGTTCGACGAAGTGGGGAGACCAGAGTGAACGAACGCCGAGGTAGAAGCGAGTTGGAACGCTGCACTGGGAAGGTTTCGAACTTGCAAAGCGGGCCTTCCGTGCTTTTTCGATCCTGGTACCGGTGGTTGGTTGAGGTTGAATTGATTCTTGTCACTCGATGTAGAGGCGAGGCTTGGAGAAGGTTCAGTAATATTACTGGTTGTTGTTGTTGGGGAACTAGGTCTAGGGGAACCAGAACCCGATTGAAACAATTTCGCTTGTTCAGAAGTTGATAAACCTCTAGCTTGAGTCTTGATAGCATACCAACCTCCTTTAATCCAACTCAACTTTCCTTTGAACCCTGCCCTTTCGAATTTAGCCAACAAACTAGCTACTCCCGATTGACCTTCACTTAACGAAGTAGATTCGGCATCAATCGCTACGATCGTTTCACAAGAGTTCCAATTTGCGAATTGATCTTGCTCGTGTTCCGGTAAACCATCTTGAACTCGGTCTACCCCGAACCCTGGTCGTCGGAGAAGAGTCGAAGGAACGCAAACGTTGATCGAAGTCGAGAGTCGTTCCGAGAGGTAAGCGGTGTGAGTACGAATGTCGAGTACGAGGATCGGAGAAGATGAGGCGCTCGAGGAAGAAGAGGAGAGGGAAGTCTGAAGGAGAGAGAAGAGGGTAGTCGGAACGACGGGAGTGAAACGGTTCAAAGAGTTGTTGGAAGTGGAGGCAGAAGGTGGAGGGTTTGCAGAACGGATCGAGGGTCTCGGAGCTAGTTTGCGAGTTGCGGATGTGGGCAGAGCGAACTGGAAATTGGAAGGAGTGGAAGCAGAAGTAGTCGAAGAAGAAGAAGGGAGTTGAAATGACGAAATCGATTCCGGTTGAGGTTTTGGGGTTGTTGCGGAAGAAGGGAAGTCGAACGGGTTCGTTTGGTGTTTCGCATCGGGAGGAATGAACGGAGAGTGAGCTGGAGGGTACAGAGGAGTAGGAGGAATATCGTGGACACCGCTGAATCCACCTAATCGGTTGAACTTTTGATTGAAAGCGTTCGAACTAGGACTCAACGCGATCGAAGGGGGTGCCGTACCTCCCCATGGATTCTGCTCTTTTCCTTCCTCACTAGTTGTACCAACTCTTGCGTTTGAATCTCCCGAAACTTGTGAAGTCGCATCGGCGAGATTAAACGAATTTCCACCTCCACCTCCAGCTCCAAAGAACCCACCGGCATCGTTCTCGTTCCTACTCGTTGACCGTGTATCTCCCGGCCATTGATTCATTCCGTGCCCTCCTGCTCCCGGTGTCGGTGGAACAAAGTAAGAAGAAGGTTCTCCTGCCTGATTACCGTTCATCGATCGAGGCGACAGTTTAGGTCGGCTTGAAGACGATGAGCCGTCTGGTTTGAACATTCAGAGTGCTTTGATAGTATCTTTAACTGGTTCTAGTGTTGTATGCTGATTCGGTAGAGATGAGAGAGGAGACGAAAGTGGCTGCTTGGTTGGAGACTTGACGGTTCTAGTTCAATCGGGGATAATAACTCTAGTAGCACATTGGTGCTATCGCCCAGCTATTTGGTAGATTCGGTTCGTGGAAGTGTAGAGGCGACCAAGGCGAAGAAACTCTCTCTTCTCCCCCCCCGTTTTTTTCGTCATCGACGATTTTTCGCTTTATTTACATCTCTCTCCTGTCTCTTTGTCCGCAACAGTGCAGGAGGTTCTTTCGTCCACTTCCCTTGGTGTGTTTCTCCGCGTCTTCCTTCTCGGTAATCGGGAAGGAAAAAAAGCGATAAATTTAACATTTTTCGCGATGGCGAGGTCCAGGGTGTTTCAGCACGTACGAATCCACGAAATCGACACACCTTGCAGACCCCAGATGAACTCTGGAACTCGACGCGAGCGAGCGGGAGACGAGCATGAGACGGAAAGGAACAGCAACGCAGAGAAGGGAAAGAATGATAAATTATACTTTCTTCGATTTCTATAGCTTTTTTGCTCTCTTGATGCACCGGTCCTCTGTTACCCATCTCTGACTCGATCTCCTCGTATCCCTCGAGGAGATGTTTCAATACAACCTCCTGAGTTCCTCAGTCCAATCTTCCATTCCGTTCCCTTCCTTCTTGACGCTTCTCTTGAACCTGACGCACAACCCGGCTTCAGCGTTCCTGAACACGACTTGTTCCAACTTGTTGTACCTAGTTTCAATTCCTAACCTACTAACGAAATCTCTCGCGGCAGGTTGAAATTCAGTTTCTGCGAAATGACTACTGAAAGAAGAAGTAGAAGTCGATCGACCGCAACGGTGAAAATTACCGAGGGTTAATCGACGTAGGTTAGGGAAGAGATGTAGTAGCGATTGTAATTCTTCGGCAGTGAGCTAACAAGTGGTAGAGAGTCAGTCAGAGTGAGCTTTCATCGTGTAATTAAGAGGAAAAAATCTTACTCGTTCACTCAATTCCTCACATTTATTCTCATCGACGTCGCTGGTACCTACATTCCCAGCTTCTTCCCTCTGTTGAATCGAACTGACTCCTACACCTCTAGTACCAGGTTCTGCCGTAGCTTGTTCCGCCAATTCGCCTTCCAATTCCTGTACTGCCAAAACGATCGATACATCTTCAATAGACTTTAAAGGTTCAGTTCTATCCCAATTCAAAGGGTACCTATCATCGTTCCTCATCGAAGGTACATCCAAAAAAGTAATGTTTCTAAAATTCGGACTTTGTAACAAAGATAAAACTTTTGGCATAATCTCTGTCCATTCAGGTTTGAAACTCGTCAAAGGGTTGAACCCGTGTATAGTTAAAGTTTCTAATGGATGTTTCGAAATGTCTTTGTACCACATACAATTCTTGATCGTTGAAGGTAATTTTTCAGGTAAATCAGTTCTACCCCATCCACTGTAAGCAGCGAATTGTAATCTCTTCGCATGTTGCATCAGAGTTCGAACAAACCCTTCTAGTAAATCTTCTTCCAAATCTAAATCTGGATGGACTAGGAACTGAAAAACAAAAAACGCCGATTATTTCCTGTTGGATTAGCTTTCGCTCGCGCTCGAAGAGGCTAAAATTGGTTACTTACCTTTACATCACTAATTTTACTTCCACCTTCGAAAGCACCGTAATCTCCCCAATCTCCAATCGCGATATCTGTCAATTTCGGTAAATCTTTGGTGAAAGAAAATTCTTTATCTTCTGCTTGTTCCCAAAACGGAATCTAACACGCACGCGGAAAGAGGACGTCAGGTTTCACTGAACAAGACTGAGAAAGAGTGAGATCTTTAGGACTTACCTCGAGAGCTTTCAGGTTAGGCAAAGATTTCAAAGCGTCTGTAAAAGATTTTCTTAGAGTACAGAGATCTCCGTAATCGTTCAATTCATCGTCGGGTCTAGATAACGAGGGTCGTCAGTGTCGTGTATGCGTTCGTGAGACATAGAACTAGAGAGAGAATTCTTACATTCTTTGAGGTAAGAAAGCCAAAATTAAATAAGTTAAATTCTTCAAATTTGGTAAAAACAATGGACTAGCGTCGTTGTAACAGTGACTGACTTCCCAATAAACTTCTTGTACAGATTCTTGAGTTTCCTTCTCGGCCATGAACAAATGTCGAGTATTGGTTTTCCTCCCTCGGTCCTGAAAAGTTAAAGTCCTAGTAACGAACGGTCTAAACAATCTTGAGAATTTACGACAAGTCGCCGCCAAAGCTCGCAATTCTTGTCTACCTAAACGAGTGTACCTAGAAGGGAGAGTGAAATGACCTAATTCGAACGGGATCGGTGGATTGAAATGATCGGCTATCATCAAGAGGACCTCATCTGGTATAGTCAAGATCTTTTGTCTGGTTCAGCACGGTAACACGATCGATCAGCTTAGAACGGCTGCGCCGAGAGAGAGAGAGAGAGTCTTCTTACGATCCCGAAATTGGTTGTTCGTGTTTACCTAGCTCCCTGATGAATTCCGTGCATGGGGGAGTCAGTATAGACTCTATTAATTTAAGGGAGAAGGGGGGGACTAACTTGGAAGCTGCAGTTCCTCCAAACGATGGAGAGTGAACCATTCTGTTTTGATCTCGAAACAGGTGGGGAGTCGGTTGTACTGGACTTGTAGGCGCAAAATCGACGACTAGTGTAAGCTGTATGTGAAGCTACTCGCGAGTTGAGTAGTCGAAAGTGAAGTCGAACGAGCCGAGTGAGAAGACAGCAAAAAACAATGATTGTAACGATAAATTCAAGTACGTCAAATCTCGTCCGAATCCATCGCGATAAGACTCCGCCGAGCTACTCGCGCATACTTGTGTAGCGGTACAATGCCAAACACAGGAGCTTCCTCGATGGCCGCGATCATCATCTTTGCGGAAGAGTGAGATGGAACGAAAAAGAAAGAGTTTTACAAGCAGACAAGAATCCAGAAAACGTACGTAGTCAAAGAGAACGAAGACGGAGAAGAGAACGGAAGTAACGGAAAGGGAAAGGAGTGGGGAGTGGAAAGGGGGTTAACAAGCACGTCGTCACGAGAAAAGAGAAACGAAAAAACACCAAAACTCAGAAATCGACTTTTCTATTCCTTCTTCTTCCTGCCACCACCAGTAGTTTTCGCTTTCGTAGCAGTAGCCGCTTTAGCCTTGGGTTTAGCCGTTGTTTTCTTTGCAGCTTTGCTTTTGATGAGTTTGTCTTTTCCGATCGAAGCTTGTGAATCGTCTGAATCTGCTCCATCATCTCCGTCTTCTTCCAAATCATCTTCGTCAATCTACACACACACACACAAGTGACCGTGTCAATTTCGAGCTCGTGCTGAAACATACAGAGAGAGAGAAAAAGAGAGAAATGAGCACTTACGAAAGCATCTTCGTTATCTGGAACTTCTGCGCCAGCTCCACTACCGAGTTTCTTCGCTTTGGCTTTTGAACCGTCATCCTTGTGGAATGGAATTGGATGATCAGTAGAGTTGTATTTCCTAGTGAAAGCCGTCTTGGTCGCAGGAGGGATCAATTTTAAAACTTCTTCTTGATTGAACCCTTCTCCTATTCCCAATTCGACTATAGCGTCCCAATCTTCTTTCGTCAAGTAGTACTCGTCCATGAGTTCTATAACTTCTTGTACCGCTTCAGAACCTCGTTCTTGTAAAGGAGTTACCAACCTAGGGAACAAAGTAGGTAAATAACTTTGTCGAATCTCTTTCCTATCCCCTGAAACCTTCAACCTCATTCGGATTTGAATCTCTCCCAACAACCTACCCAATTTACCTTGACTCGAATTCTTGGGGAACCAAGAAGGGAAATTGGTTTGTCCTCCTTGACCATAACAGTACGAAGCAGGTTTGACACAACTCATGATTCCGTGTAGAGGCATCAAGGACCAATGTTGTTGAGCACCGTGAATCATACTATCTACTAAATCTCCATCAGATATACTATCCGCCGCTTTACTAGCCAATTCTAAATTCTTCAACCCCAACTCTTGTCCAGAGTAAGAACTACTGCTAGAGAACCTCCCTTTCAAATAATTCTCTTGAACAAACAACGGCATCATTTGATGATCTTGGAAATAAACTTCCAGCTTGTCGTTCAAAGTCATTCCAGAAACTTGAGATCCCGCTTGAGGTCCAAACAATTTCGAATACAAAGTCCAAGGAGTTTGTAAAGCGTTCTTCTCGTTCATTTTAGAAAGTTTTTTACTTTGATCGTAATCTAACGCTTTAGCACCTAGTTTGTAAGTTGCCAACATGTTTACGATTTGTCGAATATCGGATTGGGAACCTTGAACTAGTTGATCTACTACTTTACCATCCAATTTCAAACCTTCTTTGAAAGCGATAGACATGATCCTAGAACGAATCTCACTCGCCGCAGGTCTATCATAGGGAAGTCTCGACGTTGTCAGTCAAAGAATTTCATGCGAGATCATTCGACGAGAAGAGAGATTTATTACTTTACCTTTTGAAAGTCATTTGAAAAGTCGTGTTCATCAAAGGTTTCATCTTCTGTGAAGATCTGTCGTTACAAATCGCAATGATTGGAACTTTAGTCTTTTTGATAAAACTGTTCAAAGCTCCAACTCCACCTCTATCTCCTGCAGACATTCCATCTACTTCATCCATAATGATGACTGATTTCTTGTTGACTCCTAATCCTCCATCTTCACTAGTACCTTCAGTTTTGAAAAAACCAGATAGAGTAGTATCAGTAATCTTTGAAGAGAAAGCAGTTTCTAATAATTTTTTACTCCTAGTATCTGAAGCGTTCAATTCTAGAATATCGTATCCATGTAATTTGGCGACCAAATGAGCAGCAGTAGTTTTACCGATCCCAGGAGGTCCAGAAATCAAGACACAGCGGAATGTACCCATCGCATCTGGTCCAGGTTTCTTAAAGTTGCAAGCTACCGATTTAGGCCTACCCATGTAAAACCACGAGTCAGATACGAGTAAGGAAGGGAGAGAGAGACAGTCTTTACGCTTACCATAGTTCTAACCATTTACCTAACTTCTCTACTGAACCTTTATTTCCACAAATCTCGGTCAATTTCTTCGGTGCGTATTTAGTAGTCCACAATTGAGTCAAGTGTTCACTATTCAGGAGCATCCTCATAATATTAGTGTCCTCCTGTGAGAACGACAGAGAGAGAGAGAGAAGAGTGAAGGACTTACGGAGCATCTTTACTCAAACTCATATTTTTAGCCATCGTTTTAATCTTCTCTTCTTCCTTCTTCTTAGCTTCCAAAACTTTTGGATCATCAGCTTTAGATTCAGAGGTACCAATCATTCTCAAGAAACCATCTTCGTCTAGAGTTTTGATTTTATGTTTCTTGATCAATTCTAATTTTTTAGGTCCTGCATCTGAACCTAGTACTACGTAAGAAGTTTTGGATGACGGTGCTGTAGTTACTCGTCTATAACAATAATCCAATGTTTTTGTCAGCACAGCCAAAGCAGAAAGAGAGAGAATTATGAGAGAAATTTACCCTCCGTAACGTTTAACTAAATCTTGACCATCTTCTCTAGATAAACTTTGTAATTCACCAGTGAAGACAAAAGTCAAACCTGCTAAACAATTCTCTTCCCCAACAGGAATCTCTTTCGAACCTGGGTTCGCAGGTCCCGCTCGAGGTTTGTAAACCCATTTAGGTTTTTCTTTCTCTCCTCCTCCTCCTGAAGCATCTTCTTCTTTCTTTACTTTCTTGGCGGGAGGTGGTTTACTACTACTGCTGCTTCCGACTGCCGCTTTCTTCTTGACTACAGGTTTCTTCTCTTCCTCCTCCTCTTCTTCGGAACTTGAACTTTCTTCTTTCTTTACAACTTTCCCTTTCCCTTTCTTCGCTACACTTTTCTTTTTCGGTTTAACATCTTCCTCCTCCTCCTCTTCTTCTTCCTCTGATGATGAAGTAGAAACTTGTTCAACTGAACGTTTCTTGGAAGCACTAGATTTCGTAGATGATTTCTTGGGTGGAACTTTGGCTTTCGATTTCGAGCTGGTGGAAGGTTTAGATTCAGACATGATTTGGATATCGGAATCTGAATCGGAATCGGGTATACGAGGCGGCATTTCCTAGATTAAAGAGAGAGACAGGTGGAGAAGGGAAAGTGAGGGAGGAGAGTTCTTGAGTTGTATCTATTCAAGGGAGTAGAGTGTAGAGGATAGTTCGATTAGTATACAGTATGAGCCAATCCCTTCTAAACAGTGGACGAAGGAAGTTGGGATGATGATTCAAGATGAATGATGATGAATTGAGCAAGATCAAGATCGAGGAACTCGACTTACACACGATAGAAGCTCACTTGCACGCAATCTCGCTAGCTTGATCGACTCCTGTTGAGGCTGCTCGAGGCGCGCGAGGTAGTCGAGAAGAAGGTGGAGAAGTGAAGAAACACAAGTTCAATTTCGCTCTCGTTTTCGACGTCGACAACAGACATTTTTTGTTTTTGTTTTTTCAGATTACTCATCAATCTGCTCTCAGTGTTGACCATCGACAAGATCTATCTGACGCGTAAAGACAAATTTCTCTCAAGAGAAAAATGAGCACTTGACGATACTGGCAGCGCTTTTGCACTCCCATCGCGTCGTATGCTGATCATCTAGGCCTAGACGGTGACAGGAGAGCTCGCACACTGGAGGTCTCACGAGGAGTGCTTCAAACGATCCTTTGACGTGGGAATCGCAAAAGTTCGAATCTATTTGGTTGCATGGTGGTAGTTGGGATGCGTAAGAGATGCAATCTGCTGAAAAGAAGTGGCCAGTTTTCGAGATATCAGTACGACTGTGCTGAAGAGAGATCAACACGAAAAAAAGATGGGGAGGAAGGGTAGAAACGTACCTAAAGTGTACACAAATTTTGATTTCTTACCGCTACTCCTACTTTAAAGTACAACAACCTTGTCGGTCGCCCTCTCTCCCCCCCTTCCAAATCCTCGATTCGTTACCTCGGACTATGTGAATTTTACCGCTCGGTGTACGACTTGGGGATCCAACAGCTCTTTCTGACTCTGTACCAACCTCAATTCGACCGTCCTCAACCTCCTCACTCGTTCTTCTGCACTCTCCCCCTCGTGAGGAACGATCCAATCCGTCCTGCCCTTCGCGAGGTGTAAAGCGTGAGCTCTAGTTTTAGCTAAAACTCCTTGCAGGGATGCGATTGCGAGTTCTACTGTGTGGGCGAGAGGAGAGATTGGGTGGTTCGAGTAGGCAGAAGCTTCAGGATCTGAGGATGGGGGAGAGGAAGATTCGAGCGAAGAAGAAGATGATGGAGGGAAACGACCGAGTACGAGGGAAGAGAAAGTGTCTCCAACTCCTTCGTAATGTTCTGCGAGTTCTTCGAAAGCGATACCGAAAGATGTCGTTTCCATCGTTGTCGGATTGACGAGGGTCGAACCGGTACAGACTAGCATTCTACCAGTCGAGGAAGAAGCTACCGGTGGAAGGTTGTTGAATCCCAACTTGACTAGTTCGTGAACGGGGAGAGAGACGGCAGAGATGATGATGTTTGGAATTCGGTACCTCTCATGGAAAGTACGGAGGGCGAGTTTGAGGGATTGTGCGTCCAAGATTCTGACATCGGTCAAAAGTTCCGCTTCAAAGTAATTCGGAGTTGCGCATGTCGCTTTCGGGAGCAGAGATTTGTAGAGAGGGATGACTGATTCTGAGACGTAAATCCTCCCGTCGTCACCCATGACCGGGTCGAGAACGTAGACGAGTCGAGGGTTGACTGCTCTCAGTCGGTCGACAGTTCGAGTTACCACCTTGAGAGCGTCGGCGCCTGGTACGTATCCAGTCAACAGATGAGACTGTCGAAGAAGTCCGTTTGCCTGCAGCAATAAAGAAGTTCAATGTAAGCTTGGGAAGTTTCAAAACGTTACGAGGAGAAGGAGAAAAAACTGACATCGAGTGCTGAAAAGATATCTTCCAAATGAGGCGCGTCAAACTTGGATCCTCCCCATCGACCATATCCTGTCGGTTTGTACCAGAAGGGTCAGCGGGCTGTTTTGCGTCGCATACTGAGAGGAAGAAATTTGGATCAACCTCTGTTTCTCCGATTAATCGATTTTGCGAAGGGGATAGACGCAGCAGTTGAGGGCAGAGAGGATGGAAAATGTAAAGGGTTCAGGGAGTAGTAGGATAGTAGGCGAAGGGGAGGAACGAGCGGAGAAATAGTCAGCGAGTCTGCCCTCGGAAAGTGTCCAGATCGAATAAGCTCACGTATGGTTCGAGAATGCAACAGTCATCGCAGCATCTACCTCCCATCCCAACAGCTGTAGAGGGAAAGTAGCAGCCTTGTTTCCTAAAGAGAGATCAAACGGAAATGAATCATCAGAAATTGTAGTTGTCTCTCCCTCTGCAATTCTACAAGCTAGAGAGTCACAAGTGAAGCTCACCGACGAAACCTGATACTACATGAGATTGTATCGAGAGTACTCGTTTCTCCTGAGTGAGGTTGTGAGCCATTCGGACAAGTTGATCAATGAAATATTTCGAGGTAAGCTGATAAGGAATGTAGTTTCTGTCAAGCGAGTGTAGGTTGAGCTAGTCGAGGGGATCTCTAGAGTCTAACTGAGATAATGGCGGTGTGTAGTGAGGAGTGAAGGGTTGAGAAATCCTTCTTCCCTCCCTCCGCACAATCATCGGCTTCTTGCGGGTTAATGACTCATGGCTCTTTTCTTCGCGAGGGAAGAAACGCGCGTGAATCGGACTCTTTGCTTCTTCGTCGAAAACGAGGAGTCTTCCCGAAACAACTTTCTCAAGCATGTTGCGAAAATTGTCGACCTCGCGGACCTCACAACTAGTAAGGCTAGAGCTATAGCCTACTTCCATTTCAGATCAGGGTACTGTGCTCCTAGTACTTTGTAGATCAAGACAAAATTACCCTTTGGCATAGGAACTTTCTCGACGAACTCAAATCCTTCTTCTTGGGCGATTCTTTCGAGAGCATCGATACTCCTGAGACCTAGTGGATACGAGGACGGTCGGGAAGAGATCTCTTCATGAAACTACTCGGAGAGAGATGTTAGCAAGACGTAGATCAGTCTCGAATTCAGGCTGAAGAGGAGAGCGAGAGTGATCAAAGGGTTCCTTCGCGAAAACACCTCAAAATTTGCTCAGAGAAGCACGCAGGGAATGACTAGACTTACTACACGATCACCTTCACTGTAGAAGCCATCGTCATGTTTGAACGGACCGTAGAAAGCGACGAGACCGTGCGAACTCGAAACAAGTTTGTGTTTCGAGAGGTTCTTGAAAATTGCTATCGGTCCTTCCGGGCTGTAGAGAGACGGAAGCAATCATCAGACATCTCTTCAATACATTTTTCGTACGCTACGCGAGAGAGAGGTGACTTACAAGGGAATCATGTGAAGAAAATTGTGACCTATAACGAGATCGAACTGCTCTCCATTCTCTTCAGATGTTTCGCAACCGGTGTGAACTCTTTTCCAATCCTCCTCTTTCATGACGTCGAGTTCTATAGCTTCTTTGACTCCACTCGCTCGAGTTTCATTCCATTGAACTTGTTCGCAAGTTTCATTAATCCTCTTCACGTTGAACGAATCGCATTCAGTCGGTTGTATCGTGAGTTTTGAGAAAGCTTTTGAGTAGACGAGAGAGTGTAATCCGTTGCCAGAAGCGAGCTCGAGGATGCGGGAGGTAGTTTGGAGGTCGAACAGTTTAGAGAAAACTGGGAGGAGGTTATCGGTGATGCGTTCCGTCAAACCTGAGCTCGGATCACAATGGAGAGTCAGTCGTGTGTAGACTGTATAGCATTCGAGAGGAGAGGCGAGGAGAGGAGAGAGAGGTGGAAACGAACCATCATAGTAAGGAGCGGGAGCGAGAGTCGAGGGGAATCTGGGAGCGTCGCTATTCTTGAGCTCTGACATATTTGGTAAAGGGCTGAAGGAGTCGAAAGGTGGATGGGGAGACGAGAGGGGAAAGGTTGCCGACTAGTTTTGATGGAGAGACGGCCAGGAGAAGCTGTTGTCAAACGGATGTCTCGCTGGGGCTGATGTGGAGCTCAACTCGACTCGACTGAGCCGAAGATATGTAGAGTTTGGACGGCGAAGGAAGTGAGGGAAAGTCGGTGACCTCGACGATTTCATTTCCGACAAATTTCCGAGTATACTGTCATCTCAATTTCCCTCCTCCTTCTCCCTCTACCACTCCTACGAGCTCACTTCTCAGCTACTCGTAAGACCCTACATCACCTCAAGTATCCACTCAACTACCTTACAGCAGACTCTGTCTCTCTCTGTCCCTCCTTCTTCCTACCTTCCCCCACTTGCCGGTCTTTTCTCTCCTCTCACAAGCCCTAGACAAGCTACAAACGCAGCAACTCATTCTCAAAAGCCCTTTAAGCCAGATCACTACAAATACCAGGACAGAATAGTCAGTTCTAACCTGGAAAAGCCCTCGTTTAGCCTCTCCGTAGGTTCCGTTTTCCTCTCTCAGCCTCTTTCCAGCAGTCCATAGCTCAGAACGGTCACTGACTCCTCTACAAGGTATGTTCAGCCAGTCAGCTTCTATCACTTTCGAAAGTAGCTCAAAATGGCTTCAAAATTGCGTCGAGCTTCTCGAGCTCTCTCAATCAAATCGTCAAAATCTGGCAAATCTGAATACGACTACGACTCTCAATTCGGTAACGACGACTATGACGACGATGCATCTGTCGCTTCGCCCGTGAGTAACTTCCTCTCTCGAGATACGCTAGTATCTTTGAGCTAAATCTCGCTTTCTCTTCTCTCTCGCTCAATGCTGTCAGACCGATGACTCTGATGGGTTCGACGACCTCGGACGTCGGCCTTCTGCAATCAGCGACTCTTCCGCCTTCAGCGTCGAATCGTACCTCTCGTCCGCATCTCGCGCAATGTCGAAACTTCAAGACTTGCACTCTTCCTCCGACTCTGCTTGGAAGAAAGCACTCACTCACAAGAAGAGTGGTACTCAAGTCTACGTATCGAAAGAGAAGAGTTACGTCAGCGCTGGAAAAGGAAACAAAGGTTTTTATGCACCTGTCTTCAAAAGTGTCCTCGACGTAGATGGATTCGCTCCTGCTGCCGTTTTCGGCGTAGTCGGAACCAGGAAGCTCTGGGACGAATGGTGAGTATATCCCTCTCTTACTTGTCAGCCGAATGCGAGACTCACCGTTCAGTCGTTGCGAAACAGGTACAAAGAAGGATCGCTTGTCGAGAACCTCTCTGAAGATTCCTCGCTCACTTACATGTAAATCTCGTCCTTCTTTCTCTGCAGGCTCGTCAGTGTGCTGAGACGAATTGATTTGAGCAGGTGCATGAAAGGTATCGCTGGATCTTCGACCCGAGATCTTTCTCTCGTCGAAAAAGTTTCTGGCTCTCCTACCGGAGTGATCTGTTTCGCAACGACTTCGGTCGTCACTCCCAAGGTTCCTCGAGTCGCAGGAAGGGTTCGAGCTAGTATCGCTCTCAATGGTTGGGTGCTTGAACCTACTTCGAATGGAACTAGGATTTCCTACTAGTGAGTTTCATTTCCTTTTTCGATTCTGCTTGCTTCGAAAGAGCCTCCGATTTGACCAGAGCGATTTCCGTCTCTGATAGCCTTCACGTCAACGTCAAGACCTTCATGCCTTCGTTCGCCGCTACTAAATACCTCGCTCGTCGACCTACCTGCATCGCTCGAATCGCAGCTTACCTGCAATCTCACGGCGCTCCTCCGATGATGCCCGTCGACCCCGAGCCTACTCCATCGGTTCTCGTACCCTCGGCTACCTCGTCAGGAAGTTCTCGCCGTCGACGAGATTCGGTCTCTTCCAAACGCTCCACTCGCAGCAACGTTTCGACTTCGGCAACGACCGTCTCGAGTAGCTCCGGAGCTGTTGGCCTCCCTTCTCATGTCGAACTCGATCGTGACGCCGCTTCGTTCGGAGAAATTCAAACTGCGATCAAATTGGTCCGAGCAAATCTCGATTCAGCTGGAGGGCAAGGTTGGACGGTCGCGAATGATCCTACTGGGAACAAGATTGTCATGAAGATGAGAGGAGAAGGTGAATTGCCTATCGTCAAAGGTGAAATCGACATTGGAGGCGGAGTCACTACTGAACAAGTTCTGGGAACGATTCTTAACACGAGTGCGAGAATCCTCTGTACGTTTTCAGTTTCTTGCTTCTCCTTTAACGGCAGTTGACCCTTTGTACTGTGACTCTCAGGGGACCCTCGTCTCGAAGGTATCGAGCGTGTCGAACTGCACAACGCTTTTGATCAAGGTCTCTTCGTCGAATCGCAGAAAGGAATTTTCCCTTCTCTCAAGTGAGTTCTCCGTGCTCGATGACCTGTCGATCGTTCTCAGCTGACCGACGTCTACTCTTTAGACCTTTCCACTACACTCTAGCTCAAGGTGTCGACCGAGATGATCCTTCCGATTCGAATGGCCCGATCCTTCTCGTTTCACGTTCGACTCGCAACTCTGAACGAGGTCCCAAGAATTCGAGTTCCGCCAAAGCCGAATTCACTGGCTTCCTCCTTACTCCTTCTTCTCGTGGAGTTCGAGTCACCCACGTCGCTCAACGAGATGTTGGAGGTCAATCTCTCGGATTCGCAACTCAGAAAATTCTCGCCACCGAACTCGCTCTCGCTCCTCTCAACGTCTCTCGTTTCATCGACGCGAACGGTTTCGCCCCTCACTTCCTCCGTTGGGGAACAGGACCTGCCGAACTCATCAAGGATCTAGCTCCTGGGGACGATATTGCGAAAGGACGAGTTACTTTCACTATTGGTGGAGAAGGCAAAGGAACGATGAAGGACGGTAAACAGAAATGTTGGTTGAGCTGGAGTGAGAAGATGTTCCCTCGAGGTATCGATCTCTCGCTCGAGCCTGCCGATGTTGGAGAATTGGCAAAAGTTGAGACAGTTGACGGAACGATGGTTGAAATCTGCTGGACCGAGAAGATTAAGAGCGTCGGCGAACAAGGTGCTCGGCTAGTTCTTACTCGAGCTGACGGAGACGGTTCCGAGGATGTTTACGTCGGCGGAGAGTTCCTCGATCGAACGGTCAAGGGAGAAGTTGGAGGAGCTACGAGGAGGAAACCTGTTCAACGCAACGTCGACGATTCGAGCAACCGTGGTATGGAAGCTGCTGCTGCAGGAGTAGCGGGAGGTGCAGCGGCTGGAGCTGCAGCTGGAATCGCTGCCGTCAAAGGATCTTCTTCGTCAAACGGAAACTCTTCCTCCTCGCCCTCGAAAGGTATCGATTCTACCCCGACATCGAAAGAGGTACGTTTCAACGAGATATCTCTTCTTGCGACCGTGCTGACCAGCCTGTTCGCTTCATTCAGGTCTCAAACGACTCGGCCTCATCAACAGCTCAAGCGACAAAGCGTTCTCCCGGTTCGGTACCTGCCAACGCCTGTTTGATCATCACTCAAGATCTCTACTTCACTCAACAACAAGTCCTCGTCATGATCGCTCTCGTTTTCGGTGCATACGTCTGGGGGAAAATGGCTTAGAGAGCAGTGTAACTCTCTCGTTTTGTTCTGTAGTCATGCTGTCAAATAACTCTGTAGCTCTATATCATACTATCAGTGCATTCAAGTGTAACAAAATACATTAACAGAAAAATATGAATTTGAAGACGAAGGAGAATGACTAGGAAAAAAAGGAAAATTGACAAAGCTCAGAACCTATCGGCGACTACCTTTGGTGCAGTCCTATCGCCTCTTCGACCGACTTCGAACGAGGTATGAGCGGGAGGAGGTGGAGAGATCTAGATTCGCCGTTATGTCAGTGTAAGCTCGATCACAACAGAGAGAGAGAAAACGTTGACCGACAGGAGGACGTTGACCTTGATGATGACGGTAATTGTACGAAGGAGGTTCGGCATCCGGAGGTAAGTTACTTCCTCTTGCGAGCTGGAGAAGGAAGGAAAGAGTTGTGGTGAGAAAAGCTTCAAAAAGAGAATCCGAGAAGAATTCTGTACTCGCCCAAGTTTGAACGCAATCAAAGGCTCGCTTGTTCCTTTCTAAGATGTTCCGCGAGTAGACGTTGTTCCCAGCGATAAACGTCTGCCACAATGCTTGCTCATCAGCCAATTCCTTGACATCCCAAGAGTCGACGATTGTTGCGAAATCCGGTAAAGAAGGATACAGCGTGGGCAAAGCAGCCCAGAGTCGGGGGCACCAGACTGCATCGCTCTCATGAATCACATATTGACGTGTTTCGAGGAGGAGTTCCACAAAGAGACGGAGAAGGAAAACTTGGGCGCTTCTTCGGTTCTTGAGAATCGCGATCCTCGAATTAATCCGAGTTTCGTCCTCGGTCCATCGTTCTGTACCACGGAGGAGATCCTTCTCAATCGCGATGCTTGCGGTCTCCATCGCGATCCGGTGGAGTGTTCGGATGAAGAGTAAGCTTGGATGAGCCGAGCAGAGAAGCTCTTCTCGCGATTCATCTCCTTCGAGGCTGACGTGCTCGAGGACCTGCAGGAGAGGCGCATGGGACGATATCGGGTCGACGTATAGGTGATGTTCCACGAGATCATCGCTGTCGACAAGCTCACGCAAGAAGGTCAACTCAATTGCTGAATTAGGCTGAGCGGTTTTCAGACGAGGGAGGCACAACTGACCCTCGGAGTCCATTTGGTCGAGGGCAACGAATTACTCGGGGATCGCTTGAAGAAGGGACCGAACCGCGAGGGAAGAGATGATGGTTCTGAGCGTTTGTTGCAGAAACGATTGTCGAGATGGTTTGCTCGTGCAAGCCTGCTGGGCGATTCAGGAGGATGTCGAGAGTCTACAGTCCAGCGCGACTCGAGGTCAGTATACAATGATCGGAATTGTTGAGGACCTAAAGAACGTACGAGGTCTTGAGATGGAATCAAAAGCCTTCGCTCGTTCAGATGCAGCCTAGGTCTGTTCCACAGCGTGTAGAGTACCTCGAGAGCAACAGCACCTATAAGCGACAGCGAAGAAGATCAGCTTGACAGAGCTCAGAGAGGACAGTGAGCCGCCTTACCCAAAAAGGTTATCGAACTACCACTCTTCAACGGGACCGTATCTACATGATGAATTGCTTGTTCAAGTCGCGCAGCTACTCGGAGCTGACTACTGTCTGAAGAGATTGACACCGTTCTGAATACCATTGCGAGCGATTGAGGAGGATGTGGAAGGAAAGAGTAGGAGAATTTCGGGTGACCTCCTTTTGCGCGAACAGATCGCGAGCACGGGCCGCTGAGGGGAGCCAGTTGCATCAAAGGAGCTAGGTCGTCGAGCATGTTCCTGGTGGAGGGGCTCGTTCGAAGGCGGTTAAGTCTGTGCTGACAAGCGAGAGCTTTGACCAAAATCGTGGACTCGCTCTTTCAAACAGTCCTCACTTCGAGCACTATCTGGCGTACGTAAAGACCGATTGTACATTTCGAGAACGCCCCCGACCGAAGCGATTCGAAGTACATAGGAACCTTTTGCTTCTTCTTCTTCTTCTCCCTCAAGCAATTTTCCTAGCAAAGTCTGGTCGACCACTTGTGGCTATGAATAGTCAGTTTCAAGTACATTCAGTAAGCACGCAGTAAGCACGCAGAAAAGGGATATACTCACGTCTCAAGGTCGAAGAACGTCGACGAGGTGTTCGAGTCCGAAACGCTTGATCGATTCGTCGTGCTTCAAACGGAAGACTGGGTATCCTCCTCCCGAGATGAGCTGTTCGAGATCCATCGCGGCCTTGATCCACTTGAGCGCAGTTTCGTTCTCGATAGCGTCGTTTCGGAAGGCAAAACGACGAGCGCAGATCAGGAGAGTTGAGACGGAGCTGCCTCCTACTTCAATAGGAACGCGAGGAACTTTGGCTCCTCCTCCTTCCAACGAGATAGTACCATCACGAACGAGGAATGAACGAATGGCGAGCTCGACGGAGCGACGACGGGTGGTCCCCGAATTTGCGAAGTCCAGTGACTCCGAGAGAACGAGAAGAGGTCTTGAAAGGTCGACACGGTATCGTTCGGGGCGAGACGTAGAGTAGGTCTTTTCAACGTCGGTGATAAGTCGTTCGAGCTGCTGTAAAAGACGCGAATGAGAAGGGGAAGGGGCGGACGACGAGGCCAAACGAGTTTCGAGAGAGGAGAATTGATCGTTGACGAGCTTCCTCCTCCTTTCGATAGCTACAGTGCCTTCAATTCGATCAAAGTTGCAAGCGGACAGTCGCAGCCTTTCGAGCCGAAATGCTGCTTGATGACTTTGGCTTGTGATCCAATTGGAGCGTACGACACGAAAACTTCTTCACCGGCAGCGATGGAGGTACGAGCTCGAATGACGATGACATTGTCGTAGATGGACCAAGTGGCGCTAGGAGCACAACTATGGTTGAAGAGGGAAGCTTCGATGAAGAGACCAGTCGATTTTTGTGATCCTCCTCCAGTTTCTTTCGAAGCGACTGATCCTCCGAAACTGTAAGTGTCAGGATTTGAAGAGGAAAATCAGTAGTCTACAAGCGAGGCCTAGATTGACTCAGTAGGTGTCAGAGACTCACCAGTTCGTGGACGCGATGGCCTCAATTCGAGCGATATCGAGATTCGTAGGGCCTGTCGCTGCGCTAGATTCTTGAGACTTGAGTGCTGGAGTCGAACTCGGAGGGAACGAATCTCCATAGAGACCGTAGAGGTCTGAGAGGGCCGAACTGTCGTCCATAGTCTTTGCAACCAAATTCTCGATGAGGTTGAGGCGATCACCGTGAACAACCGAGCGATCACGAAGATCGAACGCCATGACGACCTTCTGTTTGCCGGAGGTAGCTTGACCCACTGCGAGCGCAGTTTCGACTTGTGGAAGGAAGTGAAGCGTCAGTACCTTAACTGCTCCAGGAAAGCGGCAGAAAAGAAACTTGTGCTTACCGAGAAGCAATTCTCCAGGCTTGATATCCTTGACAGCGAAGAGACCTCGTCCACCTCCGCGAACGGGTTGATCCTTGACCTCGATCGGGCCACAGAAGTCCCCGACAAGGAGTTTCGAGCGAGTTGCGATTTCCTTTGCACGGGCGAATTCCAACCAGTCGTACATTCCAGTTGACGAGTGGTCCAACACCTTCTTGATACGAGCGCAGCTTGACTTAGCTTCTTTGCTGTCGGGACTGCCAGCGAGAAGCTTTTCGTAGCTTTCGAAGGCGACCGACAAACGTCTCAAACCCTCCAAAGCTCGAGAAAGACGAAGAAGGGCCTTCTCCTCAGATTGGGGAGGTGCGTCGATTCCGTCTTCGAGGAGGAGGGAGAGAACTTGCGAGGCATCTTGGTGAGCTTGGTTGAAGTTACCGATCATGAGGTGAGCTTGCGAACGATTGAGATGAAGGAGGAGCCGTTGTTCGAGCCAGGAAGTCGATTGCAATCCGTCGGTATAGGCCTTAATGGCGAGGAGGTACTTCTTGGACTTGAAGTACGAGTTTCCGAGAGCCTTGTAGTCGAAATCCTGCGAGACTGAACGACCAGGATTCGGGAAGGACCAACGGATTGAAGAAACGAGAGGATCATCGCAAGAGACAAAGGAGATGTCGGTCGGAGAGTCGACTCGGATGAGAGGACCAGTATTGTTCTGATTCATCTTGAAGGTCGGTTCTCGAACGACGAGGATGGTACCGAGAGGGAAGAGAGCATCGAGATCGGGACCAGTACGAACACCGTGAAGGGGGAAGTTGTATATCGAGAAGTTCTCCCTACAAAGTAGAGATATCTTGAGCCTTCCTCCGTCGACGTTGGGAGAAGAAGAGAAAAGGGCGACTTACGTTCTTCCCGCCGGATCTTCGACACCGAAGCTTACGGCTACCTTGAGATCTACGAGATTCGGGAGAATAGTCAGTATTCAAGCGAAGTCAAGCGAGTTACGGGAAGTTTGACACTCACTGGGTCGAGAGACGATTCGACAAAGCAGGTAACGACCACGATGCGTCTTGGAGACGAGCATCTCTGCAATTTCGACTAATCGTAGTAGCAAAGAAGAGATCAGCAACTGTTTTGTTCTGCATTTGAGAGGAGGCACTCACTCCTTTCCAATTCGTCCAAAGGTTTTGAGCTGAAAGACTTGGGTAATCCGAGGAAGGAAGTGTAGAAGTGTACATCACCGCTCGCTTGATCTGCGCGTACGATGCCTTCACACTCTGCGTTGAGACTTGCTATGACACCAAATCGAGAAGAACGTTGAGGTTTGCGAAGAGGTCGAGATTTTTCCAATACGTAAGCTTGCATAGCGTCTTCCATTAGTTTCTTCAAACATCACCATCTCTATCGAGTTCAGGTATGTCGAATCCGGAAGAGGGAGTACCGAGTTGAGCGAGTTGTTGTCGTGCAATCGGATCTGCCATCAATCTTCCAATCTGACTTGAGGGAATGCCTAGTTTCTCCATCACAGCTGCGAGTGCATTCACGTCTGGAGCTTGTGCCATGATATCGTTACTTGGAGGTGATGCGATATGAGGTGAGGGAGGGAGAGAGAGGCAAAGGAGAAAGGAGGGGAGTTTGCTGCAGTCCTGTGAGGTAAGAGGGAGCCGCGCTCAGTCTTTCTTTTTTCTTTTCTTGTCTTATGAATAGAAAGAACCGAGATAAGGGCTCAGCATGCATACATCGAGCGTTACAGAGACGATACACAGAAAAGAGGGACTCAAGGAGTTTCATTACGTTTTCTTCAACCAAAGAATCCGAATCCCCATCCTCGCTTCTTCGGTGTCCACTGCGCTTCCTCCCTCTTTCCATTATCCGATTCGTCAACTTCCATCTTCTCCGACTGAGCTACTGTCTCCTCCTCCTCTTCCTCTCCTTTCCTCAAACCAGCTTTCTTCGCAATCGCCTCCATGTCGAATGCGACCACGTAGTTGTAAGCGACATCGTAGAAAGCAGGTTGCTTGTTCGCTTTCTCCTTCTCCTTACCCTTCTCCGAGAGCGATAGATCCTCAACCGGTAATTCGTCAACCTCATCTCCTCCTTCGACTTTTCCACCCGTCGCTTCGAACCAATCCTTTCCAAGTTGCTCGTAGTCTGCCTCGAGTTGTCTATCGATCAAATCGTAAGAAGCTCGGTCGAGAGGCAAGAGATCGAAGATGAAGTCGTGTTCTCCTCCTCCTTCTTCATCTCCTTCGGGAGCGAAATCGAGTTCGGGAGAAAGGGAGAGCGCAGTCGAGCGAGATTGACGAGAGTAAAGTTTGGCTCGAGAGTTGAGGGAGAGGGCAGAGGAGAATTGGTTCGCGAGAGCGTAAGCTCGAGAAACGTAAACGGCTCTATGAAACGAGATCAGTCAGCGAGTACCGAAACCGAAATAAGTATCCCCACTCACCTTTGAGCTCGAACGTATTCAATCCGAGCTTCCACTTTCGTAGCCAATTCGTCATCTTGAGCAACGATTTCCATATCTCTCATCGTTTCCAAACTCAACAGAACCGTATCGTAGACTTTAACGATACCGGGGTAAGCTTTCGTTCTCAACCTCCTGATCTTGTCTTGTACAACTTGAGGATTTCGAGTTTCGGTACGGGCGATGTAGGCAGATTCAGTTTCTCGAACTTTAGTTTCCCGAGAAGCGAGTTTCGATGAGGCTGAAGCGATGAGGAGGAGATCTCGTTTCGCTCGGACGGAAAGAAGGTTGTATTGGATGTAGGAATGGAAGAGAAGGAGTGGCCGAGATGATGCTTCGAATCGAGCTGATTGATCTTTCGAAAGCGCGATCTGTTTCGAGACGATGAGAATGAGTTAGAGAAGCTTGAACGGCAGAGGCAAGAGGGGAAAAGCATACCTTATTGTCTTCAACGAGTTGATTCGAGATTTGTTCAGCCTCGCTGAGAACGAGGAGAGCTTTGTCGTAAGTTCCCATTCTCCTCGCTCCCAAAATATCTTTCTTTCCATCGGCCTTCTTCTTCCCAGATGATCCTTCTCCACCTTTTCTGGATGCCGTCTCGTCCTTCTCGAGACTCGCCAATACCTTCTGAACCTTGACAGCGACATCGACGAGTTCGACGTTTCGAACTGGAACGATTTCATCTCTCCATCGAATTTCGATCTGTTCCTTCTTCTCCCTCGAACCCTCTACTTCCAACCTCGACTTGAGCTCGTCCCATCCCTGAACCGAAGTTGATAGCTTGTTCTCTGCAACTTCTTTCGCGATGACATTGACTCCCTTTGAAGTATCTTTTCCCGACTTGTAAGCGCAGAACCTCAACATGGGTTCGATTTCGTCCATCGACTCGTTGAGCAAAGCTTCTTCGACAGCGGAACTAGCGTTCGAAGCGAGTTCTTGAAGGATTTGGTAAGCGATGCTGAGAGTTTCTAAACCTTGAGAATGTTTTCCTTTCTCGAAAGCGAGAGATCCCGAAAGGCCGTAGTAGTAAGCTTGGATCTGACCTATTTGAGAAGCGGAGAGTCGGGAAGATAGGCGAGGGTCTTGAGAGAGCTCGACGAGGTGAAGAGCGTGAGAAGATGCTTTGTTGAGTCGTTTCGCGAGATGATGTTTCGTCGAAGGAGGGGAGGAAGGGTCATTGAGCTCTGCTTTGAGTAGTTGTGATTGAGCCCAGCATCTCTCACTATCAAAGAGGAGGATCTGGAGGTGTCTACAGACTCGAAAAGAGGAGGTTAGCGGGAAATCTCAAACGTCAGGAGTCCTGGTAGCTTACTTGTCTGAAGTAACTTTCTCAGCAGTCAAATCCTTCCTCTGATACTTCTTACTGCGTCCAGCTGTTTGAGAGAGGCCAGTAGACTTGCGTAGATGATGAACTTTGGCAGTACAGTGAGACCTGTTTCACGGGTCTTCGTGAGTTCGCGAGAAGCGTCGAGAATAGAGTGAGTGTACTCACTTGTAACGAGCGTAATCCTGATGTCTAAGACCGTACGTTGAGCGAGCATTCGATACCAACTTGAGAACTAGATTTCGGAACGAGATGTGTCAGTCATGAGGCGATCGCTCGGCCTTGAAGCGGGAGTAGACTTACGTGGGAAGTCTAGATGATTGGATTGAGCGCTCATAGTGGCAGAAGAGCGCGAAAGTGGATGTGGGGAGAAGGTCAAGAGTTCACCTCACCAACTCTCCACTCTTGTCCCTCAATTTGCAACATCAAGTAGCATGTTATCATGCTCTTCATTCTCACTCAGTCAGCAGACACCCCATGAGATGACTCAACAGAAGTTTCCAGCTCGCAATCATCAAAGTTTAACCTCAATCATCTCGGAACCGACCACATTGATGCATCTCCTTATCTCTTTCTACGCATCAACAAAGCCCTCCAAGTGTCCAATCTCCAGAGAAGACGAACGTGAAGAAGTCATTCTCGGGCTGAGCCGTCTAGCACCGCCTTTTCCCTCTCTCCTATTCTTCGGCGCTTTGATCTTCGTGCTTCCGAGATTCGAGTGTCTTGCGCTTCACCTGATCTCGGTATTACCGTTACCCCTTAATCCTGAGAAAAACAGTATCAGTGGAGGAGGAGCGGTGTGTGCTTCGACCTACTTGACTTTGTCCTCGAGGTTTCCCTTCTTCTCTTTCTCTTCCCTCCCTGGACGGTTCGTCTTCCTCTTCCTCCATTACCCAGCTCTACGAATATGGCGATGCGACCTTCATTCCTCCGTCGAGCCTCTACCACCGAAGTCTACACGGCCCTTCGGCTCCCTTTGGTCGATAAATCGAGAGGAACCGAGTCTACTACTGCTGCCGCTCTCATCAACGCAGCTCTAGCTCACAGTGAAGGAATCTCGGCCCATCAGGAACCTGGAGGAGATCATACCGTACTGATTCATCGTCGTAAGTGACTCTCTCTCGTCGACTTTGTGGATGGAGAACTTACAGCGAACCTCATTGTTTCCTCCCTCGTAGACCGTACCGCAATCTCTCTCTACTATCTGGCGATCGATGAGGCGTCACCATCTCCCTCCACTGTCAACGTTCCTCCCACTTCGCATATTTCCGACTCTCACGATTCGGGTTTCGAATTTGGCGAGCACGAATCTTTCGAGAGTGCTTACCAACAGCATCTTCGCCATCGATACCCTCGTCTCTTTGGATCAGGTCTCTTGCAGGAACTCATACCTTTACAAGCGGTGAGCTCCCAACTGTCTCGCGTGGAGTGACGCCTTTTTTGAGACCCAAAGCTGACTACCTGAGCGAACATGTCTTGGTTGCGCAGGGATTGAAAAGTCTTGCCGTAGACGTTTATGTGGACGCAGGATCAGCGAGGGAGCTCTCCCTTGGTGCCAGATCGACGCCTCAGTATTTCGATGACCTCGAATCACACGCCAATGAGTGAGTAGTCTTCTTGTCAAGGCGTGAGCCAGCAGAGTGCCTGACTATCTTCATCTCTCTCTCTCGAACATCGTCAGTTCGATCGTCGTCAACTACGTCTCGGATCCGATTCCCTTCCTTTCTCCTACGACGACGCCCAAAAGTCACACCACCGTTCTCTCGCTATCTTCTCTCTCGCGCCAACCTCACTCCCACTCCTCCTCCTCCTCCTTGAATTCTCATACTCTCCGAGTACCCTGCTACCCTCTCTTACTCATCGAAGAAGCTCACTCTCTCGCGAAATTCATCCACTCACTCGGACTCTCGCCCAAGATTGCCACTACGGTCGAATCGTTCATCTCTAGCTGCAGGCACTCCGTAGGTAGGAACAAGAAACTCTTCAAACACGATTTACGAGAAATTCTCAAATTCTTCAACGTTTCTCATCTCGTTCGTCTTCGTCACCTCGAGAAGGAGAATCTTCCTCAATCTTTCGGTTTCGATGATGAGCATTTCAAAATTTACGCTCGATACGCTATGTCTCAAGAGACTCGCGAGCTAGTTCAAGAGTCTCTCGCAGTTTTCGAGAAGTTCGACAACGATTTGGCTTGGGTCGTGGCGAGGGAAGAAGCGAGATGGCCTAGGTGGTCAGAAACTACTTCTGAGCATGATCACTGCGACGTTTACGTTGAGGATGCCGCCAAGAACGTGTTGGGCGAATGGAAAGAGGTAACCGGACTGCTCAAGGTAAGTTTTCGACTCACAATTTCTGCTCCGTTCGGAGGAAGGTAGCTCATCCTATCCTGAGCACTTGCTGTAGGTCTTGTTGACAACTAAGTCATTGGCTGCTCATGTGCCTATCAGTCGTCAAGCGCTAGAGGGTAAGAAACGAGCCAGCTTCTAGGCGATTTTCTTTTTTTTCTTTATTCTGTCGTAAATTTTGCTGTGTTTGTATCGTCCTTTTTTGTCTTGAGCGCTGTGTGATTGTTTTCCTCGTACTGTCGAGCCTTCCTGCTAGAGCACCGAGCGAGATGCGAGAGAGAGAGAGAGAAAGCGAAAATGACTGCTGGGGAAGAGCTAGAATCTGATTGGCTAGAGCTTTTTCCAACTGCCGAGCGAGAGTCGATACCAGAGCTTAGCTGGTTTCGGAGGCACTCGCAAGTGCGAAGTTGAAGAGTGATGATAGTCGACAAGCTGAGGAAGAAATCTGAAGGAAGAGAAGTTGGTGAAAAAAGCGGCAGATTCCCTCTTCTGGTCTTTTCTCGTGAGTACCTGCCCTTGTCGACTGCGAAGTGTGTAAGTAGACTATCTCGAACAGCTATCTAACCGCTGTCCGTACTCCTTACTAACCGCCTTGCTCCCTCATTCTGATCCTTTTGCCATTTTTTTCGTCTCTCTTCTCCCAACTCGACTCGACTCAACTCAACCTCTCTTAACTCGAATCTACGAACACGGCTTGAATATAATAGCCATATCTTCCCTTCGACTCTCTCCGCCAACCTATAACTACCCGTAATCAATCATGACTCACGAGGCTATCTGGTTCTCCCACCCCCGCAAGTACGGTAAGGGCTCCCGCGGCTGGTAAGTTACAACGAACAACTTTTACACAACGATCCAGAATAGAGAACAGGCGGGCAGGAGAGGCGAGAAAGAGGGAAATTAGAGATTACCGTTAAATTTCACAGAGGAACAAAACAAAGTTTATGGAGCGGGAGAAACTATGAGAGCAACTGTAAGGTACCGGGATATGTTGAACTGACAAGAAGGGTATCCATGTGACTCAACAGCCGAATCTGCCAGCACCAAGCTGGTTTGATCCGCAAGTACGGTGAGTCTACAAACTTTCTCTATCTCTCCGGACTCTGTACAGAAGGAGCTGACGACGCGTACTATATGAAACGTAGGCATCAACATCTGCCGTCAATGCTTCCGTGAGCGTTCCGAGGCTATCGGTTTCACCAAGGTTCGATTGCTCTTCTTGCTCCCTTTCCGTTGCCCCCCGTTCGTGCTGACACTCGATCTTGATTCTCCTCCAATAGAACCGTTAAACAACGAACACTCTGATTGCATCATCGGTTTCTCCTCCTTTTCCCTCTCCCCGTTCTTCTAATTTCCTATTCGACAATCCCGATTTCCTTTCTCTTCTTCCTCCCACTCCCTTACCTTTCTTTCTTTCTTTCCCGTACCCTTCCTTCATCGACTGTCTCCTTTCGGTAGCAAGGTTTCGGAAACAAGGCAATGCAAGATCTGGAAGTTTAGTTGAGCAAAGGTTTATCTGGGCGAGTTTTGAATTTTTGGACGGATGACGGAGAAAGGAGGTTGGATTGGTGGTTGACAGAACAGGAATTGGAAGAACCTCAAAAAACAACAAAACATTTAGATGTTGCGGTACCGCTTTCTGGTCGGACGAGAAGAGAGAATCGAGAGGAGATTTGAGGTTTTCGTTCTTTCTTGGGTCCAAGGTTTCGTTCTCTTTTCTCTCTTTTCTCCGCCTCCCTTTGACAGATCCTCAAGATCTTCAGCTTTTTCGTCTCACTTCCGACCTTGTTCAGAGATTCAACAAACCTCAAACAGAATTAGAATCGTTTCGTCGAAGGAGTTTTGTTTCACAAGCACCTTGCCCTTCCTACCCCTCGGCTCTCCTTAACTCGTACACGACGACCTTTCTCGTTAAGCCATGCTACAACTCTTTTGCGCATGCATTTTCTCCTGCGACCCGTTTCCCCTTCCCTCCCATTCTTCCCGCCCTTCCCCAACCCTCTTTACCACACACCGGGGACTTTAAGCCATTGTACGATCATCCACGTCTTTGGACTCACTCTAACCCCGGGAGATTTCTTTCCATTTTCGCTCCCCCGTAATGAGATTCTCCATTTTGGTCGTAGAAATATTTTGTTCAAATCGAAATCGATCTTCGTCGCAACCTAACTTGCTTTGACGTTTTCGCGAGTCATCATGAGAGTAATGAGAACAAGCTATAGCTCTCTTCGGAGATGCTCCTCAATCCGCGGAATCTTCGGCAGCTTTTTTCGTTGCTGCGGATCTCATAAAGCTTGCAATTGAAATTTCGCAACTTCGAATTGCGCCATTCGCTTTCTCCACCTCACCATCTCTCTGCGGCTTCCGCTTCGACGTTCCGTCTGTTCCGGTATCTAGCTACATAATCTCGACGTCTGATCACGCTATTCGGTTCGAGGAAGTTTGTCATCTTGGCTTTCGAAGCTTCTCTTTTTCCTTTCTTTCTTCTCCACCATTGTTCTCTCCCCTCTTACGAAAGATGCCTTCCATCGCTACTTCGACCACTGCTCAATCCAACGGCACCTCGTCTATTGCCAACTTGAAACAACAGCAACAAACCTCAGCTACTGCTTCCTCTTCGTCCTTCGTCGTCGAACCTCTCAAACCTACTGGTGCCCTCAAGGCCTACCCTCATGCACCTCTCACTACTGCCCTCGGAGAAGAGTTCGACAAGACTGTCAGATTGAAAGAAATTCTCGCGCTACCGAAAGAAGAGGGAGACAAAGTTTTGAGGGATCTCGCAATCCTCGGTGAGTCCTCTCTCACTCTCTCGTTGACCTCTCGTGTGTGCCTCGAGACTGGACACTGATCAGAGTAATGTATGTCATGACAGTCTCGTGGAGAGGAGTCGTCTTCTTCAAGGATCAAAATGACTTGGTTCCCGAAGACCTTGGAAACTTAGCTTTACGTCTCGGTGAACTCGCTGGTAAACCCAAAGATGCCTCTCTTCACATGTATGTTTACCTCTTTGTCGTCGCTGGAACTGGGGAAAGCCGCGCGGTGATCGCGATGAGCTTTCTCAATTTCGAAGGATCCCGAGTCGCTGACTATCGTCGTCGAATGGTCTTTAGTCACCCAACTCAAGAATTGACTGAAAGTGGATTACCTCTCGGAAAGATCTCTTCAAACCCTGACAAGGAGGGTCGACAAATCTCTTTCGCCGACCGAGGATTCACTTCCAAAGGTTGGCACTCGGACGTCTCTTTCGAACCTTTCCCTTCTCTTTTCACAATTTTGAAAATGCACACTCTTCCCAAGAGCGGTGGAGAGTGAGTCATACCTGTTCCTTTCCTGGGTCGACAAGCTTTCGCTCACATTTTTTACTTTTCGCCTTGTGCTCCCTCTCTCCTTTTCTTCTATCCTTCCTCGACTATCTGGTTCAACAGCACTCTATGGTCTTCCAACTATCACACATACTCTGCACTCTCTCCTCGCTACCAAAAATTCCTCGACGGTCTCACGGGTCACAACGACGCTTACAGGTTCCGAGAACAAGCTCGATCGAACGGCTACAAACTCCGCACTGAACCTCGAGGTCACCCTGAGAACTCTGGAGACGAATTCAGAGCGAACCACCCAATCGTTCGAACGAATCAAGTCACGGGTCAGAAAGCTATTTACGCGAACCCTACCTTCACGACGAGGATCAACGAGCTCGGTGAAGATGAATCGAGGAGTGTCTTGGACTACTTGTTCAAACTTCAAGCTGAATCTCATGGTGAGCTACACCTCTTTCGTTTTTTTCCCTCTATCGAAACTTATACTCATCATTCGCTCTTCGTTGTCCTGCAGAGGCTCACGTCAAGTACAAGTGGTCTCCTCATGACTTGGCCCTCTGGTCAAACTCGGCAGTGAACCATCTCGCTACTTGGGATTTCACCGGTCCTCGCGAAGGAGACCGAGCTGTCGTCGTTGGCGAGAAGCCTGTGAGTTGGGAAAAGTTTCCTTCACTTCCTTGGCTTCTCCGTAGTTATCACTGACAACTGGAACTGTTGCAGTACTATGACGAGAACAGTACGACTTGGACTGGTCAAGTCGACGTCGAGGGATTGTAAAACAATTTAGGTCTGTTACAGTTCTTCGTTTCATCTTTCGTCAGTTTCGGATAGCGGTGGTTGTAAAGGTTGTAAATATCTGTTTGATCCGTTTTTTGCTCATCCCGTTTCAGGAAAGGGACCGAGATCGAGTCTTGAGAGGAGAGAAAAAACGAGTATATGATTTTGCAGTATGCTTTCCAGAAGTTGAGACTGAGGGAGAGAGAGGCGCTCGATACAAGAATATACAAGAGACGAGGTTACATGAAAGTGTCGATTAAATGCCGTCGCTAACGACATCGCCTAGTCCGTCTCCTTCGTGAGTTCTCACTCCTCCTTTACCCCAATTTTTGCCTTTCACCTTTTTATTTCCGAGTGACTACAGAGGGACGAGGCAGATGTGTCAGTTTGACAGTCCCGCGGAAGCAAGAAGACGAAGAAGGGGCCCACCTTGTAGTAAGCTCTCATAGCAACTTTGTCCATTCCAGCTGTTTCCAACTCTTCGTTCTCTTGGGCCCATTTCAGTTCACGTTCCTCCTTCATCGTCAAGCCGTTCTCGTCTACGTCGGCTTCTTTCGTCTCTGTATCGTCCCTCCTCATGATGTTTGCGAAATGTTGAGCCCAATCTTCTTTCGCTTCGTTCGGTCTCCATTTCGGTAAACCTGTCGATTCTGCATAAGTTGCTTTGCGTTCTTCCGGTGATGTCCACGTGAGAGATTGTAGAAGCAAGTACCAAGTATAGTCTGTTACCAAACGAACGAAGGAGCGAACTTGAGTGAGTCAAAGAGGAAAAGAAGGGAAAAAAGAAAGTGGGGGTGAGAGACGAAAGGACTCACTCAAAGTTTGACTACGTCTCCACCTTTTGCATACTAGTCCACACGCTAACAGATCCGGTGCCATCAGCTCTCCAAAGATCCTTCCATTGACTTCTCCAGGGAACCGGTTGATAGGATCTAAAGGGTTTTTATTCGCTTCCGCTTTCTGCCTTTCTTTGGTCTTGTCCCGCCTAGGTTTCCCTGCACCTCCTCCTTTCCTCCCTGATCTGCTAGGTGAAGAAGAACGAGATCCTGCGGGAGTTGAAGCGACTGAACTGGAAGGGGAAGAAGGGGCGGGAGTTGCGACTTCAATCAGAGGTTCCTCTTCGAGTTTCAAGTGTTCGAGCGATGGCGGAGATCCGGCAGTACGGGAACGAGATGTAGCTCGCTTCAGTGCATCGTGTAACAAGTCGTGAGGAGGTGACATTGCTTGAGAAAGACTTCTTTGCGGGGAATGTTCAGAAAGATTGAGAGTTCAAAGGGAGAGGCTTGTAAGAGGTTGAGTCGAAGCTCGATTGTCGAGTAGGGTGTAGATCACTGTCTGGTCAGGTAGAGCGAGTTTAAAGGAGTGAGTGAGGAATCGGAGGACGGAAACCTCTGACGTCTTCTCTCGCCTTCGCTTCCAAGTTTTTTTTCTCATGTTTTCACCCTCTTGCTTGTCTCTTTCTCAGACATACATAACTCGCCTATCTATAGTTGCGAGCTACCCTCAGCCAAAAGAGTCGGGAAGGGAGAAATCCACTTGAGAAGATTTTCACCCTTGACGAATTAAGCTCAAATTCCTGCAGCATCCTGCTCTTTTCGACCGTTCACCCTTCGAAGTTCGATGACCCCCTCCCTCCCTTCGCGATTTCAATTCGTACAGGTAAAGTTAAGAGAAGCTCGCATTCCTCGCTTGTCCGTTTCTGAGACCCTTTCATCTGTCCCACTTTGCTCTGAATTACCCTCCTTCGGTCGTCCTCTTTCATTTCCGTTCCTTCTCTCTCTTTCTCTTCTTCTTCTTCTCCCGAAAAAGTTTCACTCGACTCCCTCGATCCCCAGCTCGCGAATCCGACTGCCAATTCGAATCGGTTCCGACTAGAATTCCACCTTTCCTCACTCTCTTTCTCTCCCCTCCTTCTCTTCTATCCTCCTCTCTAGAGACAGTACCTATCGAAGAAAACGTCAACCGACATGCCATTCATTCAGCTTCCCAACGAACCGACAGTCCAACTCTACTACGAATTTTACGAACCGTTCGATCCGAAGAAACCTACAGCTCTCTTCCTACCACCTGCCATCTCTTGCTCAGCATTGCTTATTCAATACGTTCTACCACGACTCCCCGAGATTACTCGGCAGTTCAATTGTTTGGCTTTGGACTTGAGATGGTGAGCTGCGAACGTTCTTCTCCTTCGTACCTACTTCGCTCGAGCTGATCACTCGTTCATTCGTCACGCAGTCACGGAAGATCGAAGAATGAACCTAGAAAAGGAATGGACTGTTTCGTCTTTGCAGCCGATATTGCTTTCGTCCTCGTGAGCTTCCTTCCTTCTTCTTGTCCGAGCTGGTCGCCCGCCTTTCATCAACTGATGGTATTTTATCTCTACGAATAGAACGCACTACATATACCCTCGGTGCACCTCGTAGCAAATTCCTACGTCGCAGGACCTACAGCCTTCGCATTTTCACTCCTTTTCCCTTCCTCCGTTCTCTCACTCTCGATCCTCGGCGCCTCACCTCTCAACTCTATGCCATCTCAACTACCAGCTCTCATGGAACTACTCGAGGGCTGGCTACAGGGTGAAGACGAAGAGTGGTTGTTCGATTCAATGACTGCGATTTTAGATTTATCGTTCTCGGGAAGTTCGAAAGATTACAGGGATGAAGAGTTGGAATTGTTGGACTGGTTGAGTAACATGTGGTTCAGGGTGAGTTCAATCATACTCCCTCAATTATTCCGACTTGAACAAGAAAGGTGTGATACGAACTGATTTTGATTCCTCGAATATTGTAGAGGATTGGACCTCATCGAGCTTTGAGAACTTTCGGAGTAACTGCCCCGATCCTACTCGTAACTTTCGTCATCACAGTATATGTTGATCGAGAATTTCGTTTGACCCTTTCTCTTCTTCGCGCAAACTACAGAGTCCTGGGATTACGAAGGAAGAACTAGCAACAATCGAATGTCCAACTCTCATTGTGCAGGGAACAGAAGATATGATGAGGGGAATTCCGTTTGCAGAGGAGATTCGAGATGGTTTGACGGGAACTAGAGATGTTTCGCTCGAAATCGTCGAAGGTGAGTTTTTCTTGCGAAACATCCTACATTCGGGTGACACTCGCAGACTCCTCTCGCTCACCGACTAATTCTACATACTTCTTTTGAGTAGGCGGAGTATGCTACGTCGGTATCGCAAACTTGGAAGAAGTTCGACCTCTTTTGACGAATTTTCTCGGGTCTCACATTTCTCTCACATCCGACGCAACCTCCATAACCTTCCCTTCACCTCCTGCTGCCTCAACCACATCTATGGAGACATCTGTCGACACCCTCACGTCCTTCGCATACTCTCGTTACGACTATAAAGAGCCGTTATGCCAGCAATTGTGGGAATTATGCAACCAACTCGATGGAAAATGTCTTGTGACTTTCGCAGACCGGGAGCCAGAGGTTGGAGAGGAAGGAGGAAACTTGAGTGAGGTAGGGAAATGTAGGTGGAGGTAAGCTTTGACTTTTTCTTCTTTCCATCTCAATCCTGACCGATCCTGATCGAATTCTCGTAGGTTCTCTCAACGACATCGTAACGAAAGAGCCACCTCGAGCAGACGAGGTAGTGTCCCTCAGATTAAACACGACGAGGCAACTACCGTAGTCACCTTTGAAGAAGTTCCTTTGCCTCTCCCTCCCCTAGACCCAGATCTCATCAAGTTACTCGATACAACACCGACTGATAACGTGAGGGGTTTCGAGAGTTGGACTGGATTCAGAAGCAGCAGCAGGAGAGAGGAAGACAATAATCGGGAGAAGCCGACAACGGGGACGGCACAATTTAGAATGGACACTTGGCAGTGGGAGTCAACGGCGCCTCATCCGCTGACAACATCATCTCATTGAATTGACCGTCGTATGGAGAATACCTAGTATTGTAGTATCTTTCTGTTTTTTTTGTCTTCTTGATTGTTGTAATTTGTTTCGCAAACTCTTTTCTCGCCACGGCGAAATTCAGTCATCGTGAGCCGACGCAATGACGATAATGTCGATGAAGTAGTTTGCTGCGTTTCATTCGGTTTGCAAACAGTGTATCATCTAGCTAATCAATCAATCTTCATCCATTGCGATCCCTTTCGCTTTCCTATCTTCGATCTTCTTCTTCATCGTCACTTTCGCTTCTTCGATTCTTCCTTTCAGTTGTCCTTGTTTCGCCATCTCGACCAGAACTGCATGAACCTGCGAGAGATACGATTGAAATGTTTAGTCAAGATAGTTTGACACTATAGATTGAAAACCGAAACAAACTCACGAGCCCGATATAGTTGTGCCTCCTCAAAGAATTCTCTACTTCCCAATCCTTCAACCTAGCTTCGATATCTCCAACTTTCTCTCTCATGTCACTCAGTTTCGCAACCTCCTCACTTGATCGTTCTGATTCAGCTTTAGCTTCTATTGTCGAGAGTTGAGAACGGAGGGAAGCGAGTCTAGAAGTGATTGCGAGGAGATTGAACATGACTTCCCCAGCTGGGTACGAAGCGATTCTTCTTTCGAGAACTCTTCATTTTTGAAAAAAAAAGATTTGCAAGAGATCAGGTAAAGAAAAAAAGTCAGTGTTCGATCCAGACTAATTACTGGAGAAATGAAAGAGAGAGATGAGAGAGGAGATAACGTACTGTCGTGCTAGATCAGTCCAGTCTGAACCTTCGGGAATCTTGCCATGAGATACAGGTTTTTGTTTCAAACCGTCAAGCTCAAACCTGGAATCAGAAACGACCATAAGTCGTCAGATTTTACAGTATTCAGGAGAGAAGGGAAGAAGGGGCAGGGTAAACTCACAGTTGACCATCAATCGGAACATAAGAGATGAAATGGAAAGCGTCTTCTGATTCTGATTGAGGTTGATTATCTTCTAAATGGAAAGGGTCACTGCGAGCGAATGAATTGTGTACTGTGATCAAACTTTGTAAGGTTAGCAGATTTCTGTCCGCTGATGAGGTAAACGATGCGAAATGAGGGAGTACGTCAAGCTCACCTTCTCGAATCTTTTGAGAGTTGGTGATGATTTCTCCACGAGTTTGAGGATCGAGGCCTAGTCGAGCGATTTGGACATGTCAGACATTCACGTTGAGTCGAGCCCTTCGTCGATTCCGGTAGGAGGTAAAGCGAGGGAACTAACCGGTTGAGAAAGATTGCAAGTTTGTCAACTCTTCTCCTAATTCGACGTTTGGATTTTGAATGTTGAGAGTCGCGTTCAGGAGAGCGATACTAGCACACGCATTGTTGATCACTTGATGACTAAAGCAATCCCAGTTCAGAAGCAGGACAGAGAGTGCGAACGAAGTCAGTTTCGTCGATTTGAGAGAGAAAAGGAAGCTAACTGACGCGAAATAATGATTACCGTCCGGTTCGACGAATGATCCATCCATCTTTTCTGTACTTCCTCCGACCCATTTGAACAGGAAGACGAGAGCGTGAACTGGTTCAAGTTGCTTCAACAAATCTGGATCTAATCCCCATAGCTCTTCTACTTCGAGACCTTTCACTCCGAGGTCGTGCAGGATACCAGTGAAGATTCCAGGGTCTAGATGCGGCAAGGTTAGAGAGAAAGGCGAGATGTTGAACAAGGGAGGAAGCTGAAGAACGTCAGTCGATCAATTGAGAGGGAAAGCAGACAACAGGCAGCGCAAAGGAAGTTGACCCACCTGATTCAGTTAAACTCCATCCTGCTTGATCAGACATAATTCGAAGAAACGGTAGTGATGAGAGTGGAGCTGAAATCGCTCTCCACTTTCGAACGCAGCTTGCCCTCCTTCCCTTCACTCCCTCAACTTCGATACCCTTCAATTAGATATAGACAGTATGCCTTCCGTAGAAGCAAACCGCTGGTGAGTCTCCTTCTCCTCTACCTCTCTTCGACTCTCTCTCTAGGAGTTTGTCCCACATGACTTTTCCAACTCATCACTCTGCCCTTTCCCTTCTTGTTCGAATGTAGGAATGATCATTTACTACTCAAGGTGGGTCTCTAATTTAGCAACGCGTGTTTCCGCTCAGTTTGGGAAACACACCAAAACTATGACGAATGCTTGTTTTTTTCCGGTTTGCCTTTCAAGCTGACCCCTCGCAACTCGCTTCTTAACAGGTCGTGAACGTATTGGCGTTCATCTTCCTCTTCTCCTCGAACCTCTACGGGTAAGCTCGTGAACGATCAGCTTTAATCGTTTCGCCTTTCCAATTCTGACGAGAAACTTTTCGAATTCTTTCCCACAGAGGTCTCTCTCCTCACGGAACTGGACGCGAGACGGCCTTCACCCCTGCTCGTTATGTCTTCTGGACCTGGTCACTTATTGACCTCCTCCTCCTCGGATACGTCGTCTACCAATTCTTCGACAAATCTCACGACTCGATACATGCTATCGGCTACCGTTTCGCTCTCGTCGGCGTTTTGAACAGTATCCTCATTCACACCTTCGTCAGCCGTCACTTCTTCGTCGCCTTCATCTTCGCCATCCTCCTAGCCTCGACTGTCAGCACCGTCTACTACACCCTCGCTGCTCACTATCCCGCGAAAGGTCTAGGAGACGTTCTCTTCGTCCATCTACCCTTCTCCCTTTGGCATGCTTTCAGTATCGTCACTTTGTTCATTTCTGCGTTCGCCCTCTTCACCCATGGGGGCCATCACGCTCACCCTTCAGTCCTCACCCGAATTTTGGTCTGTTTCGCCCTCGCCTTCCTCGCTGTCACCGCCTGGGGTTACGCTTTCCGCTCTCGCAATGGAGATCTCGCAGGAGCTATCGTACTCGCCTGGACCCTCTACGGAATCTTCGATTACCAGACCGACAAGACGATTCACTGGTTCGCACTCGCGAGTTTCATCGTTTCCCTCGTTGCTATCGTCAAGGTAAAGGCCTCTCCCTGACTATACTCGAGCTATCTCGAGACAGAGCTGATTGGTCATTTGCATGTGTGTGTGTCCAGTCTCTTTACTTCACTTTCGTAGCTCGAGATGGATCGATCACTCTCGGAAACGATTCTGAACGTCAACCTCTCGTTCAGTAAACACCTACTACAAGACAGTGACTGTCGTTCAATTTCTCGTTCGATCCACACCTACCACAATACAATGAATCTCTGAACTTTTTCTTTCTTTCTTTCTTTCTGTACCACTCTTTCTCCCCCTCCCCCTCCCTTTCTGGTGATGCTTCTTTCCACTCGAGTCTACCTTCTCCTCTTTTATTCTACCTACACGAAATCCCGCAGTCTTACGTTATTGTTTGAATTTGCTAGTAGTTTCTCAGTTTTCCGTTTACAATTGTTTACTTTGCCGTTAATCAAATCCTTTTTCCCCTTTGCTTTTGAGTCAACTGTGGATAACGAGAAAGAGCATTCCTGCTGGAACAACTGAAAATTGACACTTGATCGTTGCGTTGCGAAATTTCATCCGAGTTCGAAGATCTGTCTCTTGCCCGATTACATCTCTCGCGACTTTTCCTCCACGCCTCAATGGCGGACTCGGTTCCTCCCAGTCGAGCTTCAAGAGTTACAAGTCCACCATCAGCTCTATCTCTCCCTTCCCTCCTCCCTTCAGCAGCTCATCATTCACCCCCTAAACGAGCCGACCTCATCTTTTTGAAACAACGTCTCGCACAGTTGTTGGCACCCCATCCAGAATTGGGAGAGCTGTATTGGACTGGGTTGACAGAGTTCGTGTTGGGAAAGATTACCAGAAGTGAATTGGGAGAGATTCTCGAAAGATGTTTCAACAAGTCTTCAGATCGGATACAAGCTAGTTAGTTCCACTTCCTAAACTCAGTAGATATCATTCGAAGAGCTGATAATAATGTGCTGCGGAAACCAGTCAATTTACATAACGCGTTGTTGTTGTCTATCCTTTACAATACGACTCGACCTACTCTCCCTTCCTCTTCTATCAGACATACAGGGTTCAACCCTAGAGGTACAAAGAAACGTAACTTGTTATCAATACTCGGCCAAGGTGGATACGAAGGAGATGCGGAAGAACCGACAGAATTACAAGAGAAACGAACAAAGAAGATTAAACAGGTTGTAATGATGGTTGGAAAACGGGAACGAGCAGAGATTAAAGCCAACGCGAATACTATCGTCAAGAAGGAGGATACTGTCACGGGAGAAGCGGGAGGAGAAAGTGTCGGGAAAGCATTGAGGGCTAGCAAAGGAGGTCAAGGAGAAGTCGCAGAAGGAGGAATACCGAAAGGTTACAAAGACGTTCTCGAGCAGAAAGGTAGTACAATACCCACGAGTAAGTCCCATCAATCATCTTTCTACCAGAGTTCTGGACGAACGAACTCCCAACTAACTAAATGTTGTTCATTTTTTTCTTTCTAGATTTCACTCAAGAATACAATCGACTCGTTCAAGCTCCACTCTGTTGCGAGTCTCGCAGCTTACCTGATGCAGAGACACTTCGGGATAGAATGATGTTGATCGCGTACGAGGAAGGAATGATTGACGGAGTCGATGGATCGGGAGTTGCGAATTTACTGTCGAACGCTATGGATGTGAGTCTTTTCTGCTCACTCTTTCTCGATAGTCTATCGAGACTTATCTAATTTTTGACGTCTACAGTACTACGTCAAGCAAATCATCTCTTCAGCGGTCTCCCTCGTTCGAGGTCCTTCACATTCACCTAATCCTCTTCCCTCTTCTTCCAAATCAGCCTCTACATCAACCTTTGCACCAGCTAGAGCAAGTACACCAAATGTCAAGCAGGCCCTTTCTCCGCTTCCAGAAGTTCACTCTCCCGGCACTCCTCCTTCCTCTTCTTCCGTCTACGAACCTCGAGCCCGGAAGCGGCCACTCGCGATCTCCGATTTCCACGCCTTGTTCGCAGTTCAACCCGGATTACTCGGCACGAACGGGTCGACTCACACGAGCGCAGTCGAGAGGATGTACGCTCTACCTCCCCAATCAGATTCGGAAGATGATCCAGTCGAGGAAGGAGACGAGGATAGAACAGAAGGAACGAAAACCGATGTACCGACGAAGGATTCGACTGGAGATACCAACATGTCACTCGACGATCCACCACCTAATTCAGCACCGACTCCTGTATCTGGAAAGATGCCTCGACTTTCAACTGCTTCGAGAAACCGAGCTCTCTCGTTCTACGGAGCTGCTAGGCCGGTCCCTCCTGTTCCATCGAACACGTCCTCTTCTCCTCACGGCACTCCAGGTCGAACCAAATTCCTACTCGACCCTACTTCACTTCACGGAGTTCCAGAAGGTCACCCGGACGTACCTCACGTTTCTTCAACGAGCGTCCTGCCTCCTCTCGTAGTACCTGCATCTTCGAACGTGACAAACGATTCATCGAATGTTCCGAATCAGTCGACAACAACAACGAATGGAGTTCCTGCCAATGCAGCACCAGGAGCGAGCAATTCTCAAGCACTGTCTCCGAAATCCCTCTCCCTTCGAAACTCTCTCTTCCCCGAACTCGCAAACCCTCCAGCAGCGTCTTCGAACGCAGCTTCTGGATCTGGATCAGGTGGTGGAGCTGGAAGTTCAGGTTCGAAATTGGCGAATCAAGGAGGAGAGGATGGTCATGGCAAGAATGGGAACGGAACGACAACGGATGAAGCAGATTCAGAGTTTGATGATCTGACAGAGAAGATCGCTGGAGAGTTGAATGGCAAGAAGGGATCTCTCAGAAACTCTACCGCTGGAGGAGGTTTGAAGATCAAACTGGGAGGTCAAACTACAGGGACTGTCACCCCTACTCCGACTTCTTCGAATATGCCTACGCCTGGAGGAGCTGGAGGAAACGGTCTCAATGGAGCGCCGAAATCTGTGGGAGAGAAGGACAAGGAGATGGGAAGAAAGTTGTGGGAAGTCGTCGATTCAGTTCGACTCCTCGATGGAGTGTTGGATCCCTAAGTACGGGTGGTAGTGTGTGCTCGTGCCCGCACAGTCAAGGGGGCAAAGGGTGCTCGTCTACGTTTGTCTGTTTCTTGCTTGATTCTATTTTCGCTTTTTTCTAGATGTCCCTCCGTTCTTTGTCTCTAGCCCATGTTGTCAATCTTACTAGGTTTCTCCGGGAAGGTCGTGCTGATTCGCGAGCTCAGAGTCGCCGTGTCAGAAACGAATCTTCGAGACTGCGAATTCCATCTTGCGAAGTAGGACTTCCCGTTCTTCCCTTTCCCTCTCGAAATCCCCCCAACAGTCGTACTCTTCTCACAAGTCTCTCAGCTCCTGCTCGACAAGCACTTCTCGCACTAGCTTCTCCAGACGCTCCTCCCCAACTTATTCGGAATGTCATCAACTTACGAGCAACTGAGCGTGAGTACAGCTGCAGATCCCCTTGTGAGGTCTTGCTACTGACAGTTGAGCTTCGTGGCACCAGGCTGAACACGCTAGTCTCCCTTCCTTCACTCCCTTCCTCTCACCTTCGAGTCTGAAACCTCTCTCAATCGTGTTGCTCTCTCTCGCTTTCGTAGCTTCATTCTACTTCTCGACGTGAGTCTCAATCTCTCTCTTGAACTCTTGTGCTCTACCTCAAGGCTCACGAGTCGTTCTGAGGGCAGTCTTCGATCAAAGTCGACTCTCCCCCTCTCGGAAGTCGCAGTAGGATCTGTCGCCTCTATTCTAGGCGGATTCGGTCTCGTCTTAGCTTTCTGTGCAGTAGGAGTGTGTGTCTGAGCTCGAGGAAAGATGCTCGTGAGTCAATGTATCTCGACTCTTCTTTTACATTCCAAGAGCTGACATTTCCGGATTTCGTCCCATCAAGTTACTCGCCCTCCTCCCGGCAGTCTCGCCATTTGAACATTCGCATGAACTGCGCTAGAAAGTCGAGTCTGGATGATGTTTGTTTATACCCGATTGTGAATGAAAGAAACTTTATACCATTTTTCACCTCGACATGGTTTGGAAGTAGAGTGTCGGCTATCACTGGTAGCAAGTGAGGCTAAGCGGGAACGTTGACACCAGACCTCGATCGGAGCTCGTTGCTTGAGTGGAGACGGCACTTTGCGTCGCGAGCCATTCGTCAATCTCTCGGAAGACGTGCGAGAAGCCATAGAGCAATAGAATAAAAGGGAAACGGTAATCAAGTTGCGAACAACACTGGAACGAGGGACGTAGATAGAAGAACGGGAGAGAGCAAATAGACGGATAAAATTTGAAGCAACAATTTTGGTGGAGGGGAATTTTTCTACATGAATCCAGGGTAACCGTTAGATGCGTGACCAGCAGGAGGAGGAGGAGGGGGTTGAGAGTAATCTTGACCCGGGAAAGGAGTGAATCCTCCCCCGTTTTGCTGTTGGTGGTGGTGAGGAGGTTGCCCGTAGGCGGGAGAAGGTCCTCCGTGAGGAGGAGGGGGAGCAGGGTAGCCGTTCATTCCGACGTAGGGAGAAGCTCGTCCACCGTACTCTCCTCCCATGGGAGGAGGTCCTCCTTGGTAGCCGGGGTGAGGCGACATGTACTGAGGAGGGCCGTGGTGCATCGGAGGCATTCCGTAGAAGTGTCCTCCAGCGGGCATACCGTAGTGAGAGTGGTAGCCTCCTCCTCCTCCTCCGTGACGCATTCCATCGTGAGTTTCTCGTTGAATCTTCGATTGAATTCGTTTTCCGTAAGGAGTGTTCCTGATCATAGGGAGAATGGGGCGAATAGTCTCGATAAGTTGAGCACGTTGAGCGGGTTCGGCGTAATCGAGAGCAGTTTGAACGACATAGTTGGCGAAGCTGTAGAGTGAGACAAGAACAAGACTCGTAAGTTTTGTGTAGAAACGACGACGGTGAGCTGAAAGACTCACGAGTCACGAAGGAGACGTTCAAGCCTTTGCTTGACGAGAAGCTCATCGATGATGGCGCGTCGACCGGTAGCGTCGGCGACTCGGATACACTTCTCGACAACGTTCGAAGAGAACTTTTGAGCGGAGAGAGCCGAAACGTTTCCGAGGAATTGGCGAACGATAGCCTCGATGAATCGGTTGTCGTTCAAATCGAGAACGTATTGAACAACGTAGTTACCCTACAATGTAGAAGAGAGGATCTCAGTCTCTGAACAAAGAGTTGAAAGGGAATCGAGACGAAACTTACGAAAGCGTCTTGAACGAGGGTGAGAGAGTTGTAGGTAATCTCGGTGACGAGTTGAATACGTTGACTCTCGGAAGCGTGGTCGATACAGCGTTGAAGGACACAGCATCCGTGACGGTGAGTTGCGACTTCGATACAGTGAGTAGCGACGGCGTTGTAGATGAATTGGTTGTCTTCGGGAGGGAGGTGGTTGAGGCACTTTTGAATGACGTGGTTACCGTTGAGATCCTTGATGAGCGTGACGACGTGGAGATTGAGCGCGAGGATCAAGCTTTGAACTTGACGTTGAGTCGAGAGGAAATCGATCATCTTTTGAACGGCGCGAGTTCCGTGCATGTTGAGCGAGATGGAAACGAGTTCTCCAGCGATCGATTCAATGAGAGCGTCACGTTGTTCGTCGGTAGCGTACTCGAGGAGACGTTGAGCGAGGTAGTTGGCGAAAGGATCCGTCATGAGCTCAGCGAAGTGAGGGAAGATTTCGTTGAAGATCATGTCGCGGTGTTCGGGGTTTCCATCCTCGAGTTTCTTCTGGAGGTAACGGCAACCGAATTGATCCTTGCAAAGAGGAAGCATATCTATGACAGAGCCAAATAGAGAAAAACGAAGTGAGTTCTTGATGCCTTTTATTCGTTAAAGAATCGCTCGCCGACTTACCTCCTTGAAGATCTTCGAGCCTGAGTCCAGCGAAACGGTTCGCGCCCATTCCACCAGAGTTCCTATCACTTCCCGATCCGAAAGCTCCACTGGCTCCCGCACCATCGTAAACGAAAGCGTTGGGATCGTGAACGTATCCTCCGGATCCTCCTCCGAGGAAAGGAGCTGCGAGAGGGTTGACAACGTCAGAAGAAGCAGAAGGAGAGAATGCCTTGGTGTCGAGGTTGAACTGGAAAAAGGCAAAACTTCGTCAGTTTTCCTGTTCAGACCCCGAGAAGAAAAGCTAAAGTCTGTATTGGCTCACGTTCGAGAATTGATCGTTGAGAGCATCGATTCCTCCCATACCGTTGGTCTTGACAGCTGAAGAACGATCTCCGGGTTTTCCACCTCCGATCGGTCGAGGAGAAGCAGTTCCGTTGATACCGGCGTTGGGAGTTCCGGGAGTCGAAACAGGGCCAGAGGAGACGGTAGGTTGAGCTCCAGTAGCGAACGATGCAGGCCAGTCGGCACCACGAGAAGGAGTTTGGGAGAGAGGAGCGAGATCGAGAGCGGCGGAAGAAGCGGAAAGGACTCCAGGACCTGAACCATCTCCACGACGAATGAGAACGGGGAACTTGTCGTCATCAGTGTTCATTTGAAGGTACTTGCCGCCCCAAGCCGAGTCTGGTCCGAGGTGAAAGATGGAAAGGAATTAGTCAATTTTTATTCTATTGTGTGCGAGAAGCGCACAAAATCTCGACCAAAGGAGAAAGGACCACAAGAACTCACTTTGAAGATCAGCATCGAGCTCGTCATCAAACAAGAAAGAGTTGAGCATAGGCTTCCCTTCCTTGTCTGCGACCTGAACCCTCCTTCCTCCAGCTTGACCTTCCTTCTCATCCTTTCCGTCCTTCAATTCTCCGGAGTGACGCCTCGAACCGGGCATGCTCTTGGCGGCCATCGAACCAGACGAGGCAGCGGCGGCAGCTCCGAAACCAGCGAGGTCGTTTCCTGATCGCGAGCGAACGGGTCCAGTGGGCTTCGAGCCGTTGGAAGAGGGAGCAGGAGAACCTCCAGTTGCAGCGAGGAGAGCTTGCTCCTCAGCTTGTTGTTGCAGTTCGAGTTGCTTCATCTGTCGAGATGCGAAAAAGAGGTCGAAAGGTAGGGGAGCGAGAATAGGTCGGGGGCGAGGGGGGCGAATGGGACAGCGAGAGTACACGGTGTAGTATGATGATGTCGTGTCGAGAGACGAAGGTGAAGTTGATTTTGCAGTGGAGAGAGAGCGAGAAATAATGTCAGCGCCAGTTCCACGATAATTTCCTCCTCTTGCCCGCGCGTTCCTTCTAAGCCGGCTGCTAGGTACCTTGGCCTACACATAACGCGAGAGAATCTAAACTGACCTGTTCCTCGAAAGCCTTCTTCTGGAGCTCACGCTGCCTTTCGTGCTCTAGACGTTTTTGTTCGAGCTTCTAATATCGTGACGATTATAGCAGGCCGCAGGAGGTGGGTATGATTCACGGCATGTCGCGAGAGAAGAGGAAGTGAAAAGCGTCCACGGAAGGGAGGTTGAATGAGAAGAGGTTGCGAGAGAGAAGAGCGAAATGAAATGGATGTCAGCGATCTGAGCCATCTGACCGACAAGAAACACCGATACTCACAGCCGCAGCATCTGAAGAAGATTGCGAGTTGGTCTGTGGGAGTTCGAAGCGAAGTTGGAGTGACGAGAGGTTTGATAGTTGTCAGCAAACAAGAAATTGTAACGAGAAACTCGCTAACGTTTTCCTTTGACTCACGGCTGATTCTGAAGATGCACCAAGTCCAGCTTTATCACCTTCTCCAGCCTTTGAATCCTCCTCGTTATCCTGTTGACGGAGTTGAGGGAGAGAAGTTGCAAGCTTTGGCGGGAAATCGTCTCCGTTGGCAGAAGAGCCAGCGGAGGAAGGTGCCGACGTAGAAGAAGGGGCCATCTATTCGTTGTACAACAGTTTGATGGAGCCAAGAGGGGTAGCGAGGGCCGAGGAGGGGAGTTTTTAAAAAGGGAGAGAGTTAGTGAGGAGGGTTCAAACAAGGGGACGCTCTCAACAAGGAGCGAGGGCAGAGGGAGGTGCTCACCACGTAGTAATAGAGACTCTAAGTATGGTCAGACACAATAGGACAACAACAATCGGGTACGGCCAACACTCTAGAGACGGAGAACTCTCAACCTCAAAAACTCCAGTCGAATAATTTTGAAGTCCTAATTTCTCGGATTCAATCTGAGTTTGCGCTCGTTAATACGCCTTTGAGTACAAACTACACTGTTCTCGGTGCCTCTCACGAAATTTCAGCCGAGTGAATCCGGAAATTGCGAGAAAAAAAAAGAGATCTTAATGAGGGTTCTCATGTTTCGCAAATAATCCACAGGAGCTAGTACTTGACAGAGGCTGATTTTACAACATACGGAGGAAGAATTAATCTTGAGAATGAGCGAGGAACCGACAACGACAGATAGAAAGAAAGGGTAGATAGAACGAAAAACGAAGGAGAATCCAAAAGTGAAAAGTGTCTTTTTCGTTGCGCAGACTGCGACTATTACTGATGATACTGTTACAAAACGAGTGTCTCTAGGTTTTGCCGAACTGGACTAGGAACTGGGGTCAGTCGGAGGGGGAGTAGATGTTGAAGAACTGTTTTCCCTCCTCCTCCTTCGAATAGCGACGTACTTTGCGAATCGACTCCTGAGACCAACCGTGTCCCTCGGGCTACTTCCTGCCAAATCGAGAGCATCCGAGCTGCTCCTCGTCCTCGTACGACCTCCAGAATTGTCGTTCGTTGGAATCGAATTTGTAGCAGAATTTCGATTGAGCAAACCCCTCAAATGCCTGACTACTCTCTCCTCCTCATGTCTTTCCCTTTCCCGTTCTCGCGCTTCACGGTCTCCCTCGATCTCTTCAGCTCCTTCTGAGGGCACTCGAGCTCTCCCAATTCCTTCTGCCGTTTCTCCATTCCCAGTTGCTCCTTCTCCACGGTGCTCTCCGAGGTCGAGTCGACAGAGGGGACACAGTCTTGACACTCCTAGTAGCCACGGGTCGATACATTCGACGTGAAACTGATGTCGAGCGTCACAAGGGAGGATCCGTATCGAGTCTCCTTCGGTGAAATCGCACACACAAATCGGGCAAGAGAGGTGATCTTCGTCGAGATCGGAAGAGTCAATGGGTAGTCGAGGTACAGCAGGAGTTGTCGTAGAAAGTCGAGAGGGAGATAAGGGAGAGGTAGAATCAGAAGGTTCAGATTGAGATTCAGTTGTTGAATCGGTGGCAGAAGGTCCAACAACGGAGAGGGTACCGAGTGCTGGATCTCCTACAGGAGGCGGAAGAGAGGAAGCAGAATGGAAAGAATTTGTCGAGATGCTCGTTCGGAGGTCGCGAGTTCGTTCTGTAGTGCCAAGTTCTTCGATGTCCTCCTGTTCGCTCATGTTACTGTCTGCTCTAGTGCTCCTTGGAATAGCTGAAAGAGTTGGAGCGAGCCTGACGAGCTCAACTTCGTCGCCCTCCTCCTTCGCAACTTCTTTGTGAGTTTCCCCGTCTTCTACTTTCCCAGCTTCCTCGTCTCTTCTGCGTACTCCTCCGTCGGCATTTCCTGCTCCTCCTCCGAATCGAACGATTGGAAACGTATCGAGCACAGCTCGAGCTAGTCCTTGTGCCCGATTCTGAGCGCCTCCATTCGGTCCAGATCCAGAAGCTCGATTTCCGTATCCGAATCCTGCTCGAGGACCATACCTCTCGGGGTAGCGGATAGCTCGAACAGCTCCACATAGGATCACAGCGAAGAATAGGAAAGTCACTGTGCATGCGAGCGCAGTAGACGGAGAGTTGGCTCAGCGGGGAAGCAAACGTAAAAAGCGAGCGAAAAAAACTCGAAACTCACCAACACCGGTAATCGAATATAGAATGATCATCGCTAATCCAGTATTCGGTCCATCGTTCGAGTTTCCCGTCGGCTTTGGAGTGGGAGCACTCGAAGAGTTCAATCCTCCGACCGTCAAGTTTCGAGCCGCAACCACCGCTCCAAGATAGTTGATTGCAACAGTAGGATTCGGCGTTGCTTTGGTGCGAGATGCTGTCGTTCGAGTGGAAGTTCTGGGAGAGGAAACGGTAGGAGCGGTAGTTGCTGCTTGACGCTTCTTCTGTCTTCGAAGTCGAGAGGAGACTACTGAGGTTGAGACAGATGAAACCGAAGAACTCGAGGAAGAATCGCCGGTGGAAGTAGCGACGGAGCCGTCTGTGGCAGAGAGAGATGAGGAACCGTCTTCGGTCATGGAAGAAGTTTCGGTAGGAGTTGAATCGTCGGCATCTTCTGTGCTTGTAATGTTGATCGGAACGTTTCCTACGACTGAAAGCGCGTTGTTGGCGAGTAGAGCTTCTATGAGAGTGGCTGAAGTATTGAGAGCTTCGGAATCGTATCTCCAAGCTGACGAATTGACATTTCTGCGAACGATTTTTCTTCTCGCTCAGCGGAGTTCCTTCGTCGGAAGGGGTTGAAGATGGACAGTCCGACGTACCCAAATTGATTCTCAATGATACGGGCGTTCTGTAGAGAAGTTGTAGCGTATACGTCGAGAACTTTTTCGTAGTTTGAAATGTATTCCGAATTGATAGCACAACCCTGTAAGAGGCAACAGATGAGACTGCGGTCGACGTATAGCTTTCAGAAGGGAACTTACTTGAGCAGTGAGGGAGTACAAAACAGCCGCTTGAGCACCTAGATCTCGACAAATGGTGAAAATATCGTCGACATCCGAGAAAGAAGTTCCATTTGTATCGCAGTTAATCATGGCGAGCCAAGGGACCGCAGCGGGAGGTTGACTTCTCAGTGTTTCGTCAAAGTGCAGCAAGACTCCCTGTTCGAAGCCATGCAAGTTTTAGCTTGCTTGTGACAACGCTTGTTCGGTCGAAACGGATCGGTGAGTGGAACTTTGCTTACTTTCGAGTACCGAGTCCAGGGGACGATGGTCGTCATGTTTGTATAGTTTCCATCGTCTCCGAATCCTTCAGCTAGTAATTGTCTTGAGACATCGGCACTGTACGAGGGGGAGACAAATATTTGAATCAGAAATTACTTCAAGAACAAGGAAACAACTCACGTAAAGACACTGAATGGACCGTTGTAGTAAGCGAGGTGCAGTAGATCGTCTGATTGCGTGAAGGAAGACGAGTCGTTCGTTGCTTGAGCAGGGATATAAGCGAGAGAAAGTTGAACGTGAGAGAGAGTCGACGCGAGGGACAAGATCTTGAATAGAGTCTTGAGCACCATAGTGCTGATTCCCGCTCTATGGCTTGTTGCTCTCCAGTACTAGAGTGAACGAGTGAGCGAGGTGTAGGCGGGAGAGTGGAGAGATGAGAGAGAGGGAGTGCCGATCGGGATTCGACTTTGGTCTGTTGATCGAGTTTGAAGTCCTGAGGTTGATCTGTACTGTGTAGTCGTTCGGGAAGTTGATAGTGTAGGTGAGTCGGAGAGTGGGTGGAAGAGAGTGCCCAGTCTCGAGCATTCACGAGATTTGAAACAATTTCAGCGCCGAGCGGAGGTTACCTCCTTCCCTTCACTCCTGTTGAAATACACTCCGTCTACCAATTGACCTACAGGCTCGAAGCAGAATGGCAGGCTCTAGGTGAGCTTCATCCTTCTCTCCTCTCTCTCTCCAGTTCTCCTTCCCCCCACTTTGCTCAACCTTCTTCCCTCCTCGCTAGCTCTAGTAGCCCTCTGCCGACACCTTACTTCGTGTTCTTCTCCTTAGTCGAGCCTCTCTTGACCTACATCGGAGCAGCCTATGCCATCTTCACTCCTACAGAATATTTCGTCTCCCTTTTCCCTCCTTCTCTCCGGCCACCGCCCGTTCTCGCCTCGATTCATCCAGCTTCGATCATGGCGACTAGACAGCTGGGGAGCTGCTATTTCCTCTTCGCTTTGATGGGATCCGTCATGCTACCTCGGGTCAACAGCGTCTTGAAAGACAAACCGAAAGAACTGGAGAAATTCGTCGAAGCTTATTTGGGATGTTTAGCGCTCGCAGATCTCACTGTGGGTCCCTACTCTCTATCAGGGACGGTATATTCTTGTTGACATTGCCGCGCGGAAATTGTAGCATATCGGCTTCACACTGTACGATCTCGGCGCGGAGGGTACTTTCAAACCTCATCTCCATTGGCACCAGCTCGTCCTTGGAAACGTAGTGATAACGGCAGGATTGTTTTTGGTACGAATGTTATGGTTTGCAGGGATTGCTAGGGCGAGTCGGAGAACGATCGATGGGAGGAAAGTAAAGTAGGAAAGAATGGAAGATAGTAATCGAAATGTCGAAGAAACACAGAGAGATCGAGACAGCTATTCAGTCCTACTCTTTAGGTCCTTTTGCTCCCCAAAATGCTATCCTAGCAGCTGACTTGGCCTTCTTTCCGTCGCTGCCGGATTCCTTTTTCGTTCTCTTTTTCGGAGGCTCTTTCGTTTCCGGTTGACGTTGAACTTTCTTTGCCTCGGCTGCCGATCCGTTGATCTTGAGACTCCTCGTTTTCGAGGAGGAAGGTACGAGAGATTGCATCACTTCGTCGCTAGAATCTGACCCCGAAGTTTCTTCGTCGTCGTTCTCGGATTGGTTCGCCGAATCGAATCGAACGAAATCTCCTCCTCCTCCTCCTAGAACTACGTCGTTGTCTTCGTCTGACGAGTCAGGTCCTCCCGCTTCGTCGTCGTCGTCAGAAGTATGGGCAGTGTACAGAGGTTGCTTCTGAGGTTGAGGTGATTTAGCTTTCCTTGCGATTGCCGGTACTCCGAGAGAATACCTTGATTCTTCCTCGTCTTCGTCTTCCATCTCGGTCTGTCTCGAGGATCCAGTGTAACCGCTGTCTTCGTCAGCTCCTCCTGCCAAACCTTTCAGTTTTGCTGCGGTAGCTTTCGCCTCCTCTACAGCTTTCGGATCAACGACTGGAACGACTTGACCTGCGCTTAATTCTTCCTCCTCCTCCTCCTCTTGATCACCTTCCATCCTCGCACGTTTCTTCTCTTTCTTCCTCGCAGTTCTTTTCTCCTTCTCCTCCATCCTCCTCTCCAATTTCGCAATCGTCTTCTCTCTCTTCTGACGTTCCCTCTCCTCCTTCATAGCTTTCTTCATAGCTTTCTTGGATCCTCCTGCAGGGTCATCACTCGTACCAATCCTGTCTAGAATTTTTTGAAGTACTCCATCGTCCCACAATCGAACGTTCGTACTTCTCGCTTCTACACCTCCTCTCGTCATACCAATGATAGAACCCAACAAACTTCTCGTTGAACTCGAAGGTGGATCTGAATCGGCGTTCGGTAGAGATGAGGAAGAAAGAGGGATCAAGGAAGGGTTTCGTTGAGATGAGAGAAGGGATTGACGTTGAAGGAGGGTAGCTGAAAGGGTATCGAATCCTCCTGCTAGAGTTTGTCGTACTCGAATAATGTTGTGAGATCCACCTGATACATCGTTACCTTTGATAAACAAGAAAAATTGTTGAAGAGTTAGCTTTTCTCCAACGATCAGGTAAGTCAAGGGTTCATTTCGGGATTTTGATGCTCACTTGGATCATTCGGATCTTCAATCGAGAGCAAGTAGGGCTGGTTCTGTCGGTGCCAACCTTTATCATGCTTGTTAAAGTAACCTCCTCGACCTTTCAAAGTGATTCCTGCTTCATCGAAATTAAAGTGCTTGCCGTAGTACTCAAGGAATTCGACGAAAAGCAACCCGATATTCCTCGAAGGTTGTATCTGAGCAGATTGGATCTTTGGGTGAAGCTGTAAAATTTGTAAAGACGTCGTTAGGGTCAACTCTCTTATTTTCTCAAGCTTGTATCGAAGAGAGACAATCTCACCTGAAGGAAGGAAATGACCAAGCAGATGATCGAATAACTTCCGAGACCACCAGTGAACACTTCGTTCATTCCCCTCTGAGCCAAGAAAGCTTTAACGAGTAAAACTAGACTTCTAGCTACTCCATGATCGACTGTGACGACGGGTCCCTCTTCTACGTGGGTCTCTTTCTCTTTTCCTTTCCCACTAGCTTTCCCTTTGATCGAGATTCCTCCTCCTCCTCCTCCTCCAGGTTCGACGTAACCTTCTTCCCGGAAAGCGAAATCTTCGAGCATTCCTCTGACTCTGACTGCTGCATCTACTCCGTTCTTCTGGTTCACACTGAGATCTACTGCGAATCCACCATACCTTGTAGTGAACTTGACGATAGGTACACGAGCTTTCGCAATGACTACGAGGGAGGAAGGTTGAGCGATCGAAGAAGTGAGGAGGAGGGAAGCGAGACGGTGAAGGAGGGAAGAAGAAGGTTTGAGGGGAGGAGAGGGCATAGAAGGACACAGTACGACGAGATCGATATCACTGAGAGCGAGGTCACGTTGTCAGCTTGACGAGAATAAGATCAGGTAAGGTCAAACTGAAAGAGCAAACTCACCCTCCAGGTAAATACAACCCAGTTCCAACACTTCCGAAACATTGCACATCTGCATCTGCGTATTTACTCTTGATAGTTCTACGGATGATCTCGATAGTCCACATTCGAAGTTCATGTTCGACAGGAGTTGGAGAAATGTAATTGATGAAAGCTCTAGCTTCTGCGTTCAATCTAGATCAAGCTCCTTTCCTTCGTCAGACTAAAGCCCAGTTGAGAGTAGAAGGAAGAAAGTAAGATATGTGGAACTTACTGAGCTGTGGCATTCTCGTAACTTGACCAAGAAACTCCCGGTTCGTCGCACCAAGGAGTCGACCTTTCCTTCTCTCTTTTCCTCAATTGCCTAGTACCTTCTTGTTGTTTCTCACTGTCCTGACCTACTAGGTCATCGTGAGTCCTCTTTCCTCCCCTGGACTCTCTCCTCTTGTCTCCTCCTCTCGAATGATGATTCTTATCTTCCTCTCCATCGCTGAAATCGAACCCGATGAAATCTTCCTGTTGTTCAAACTGTACTCGGTTCGGATCTGCTGGAGTTCCATGAGATTTACTCGAAGGATTGTTGTTGTTGGTTCGGTTGGAAGGTTTTGATGAAAATGGAGTTGCGTTGTTGGAAGCTCGGATTGGAGATGGTGATCGTTGCTTCCGGCGTACATAGTTCCCCTTCTTGACTGCTGTAGGTGCTGCCATCTTTACGATCAGTGATGGCTTCGGACAAAGGTCAAAATAGACGTCGATTCAATTTCTCACTTTCGCCTCTTCTCTATTTCAACATCATCCCACATTCCTTTCCATTTAGCCATGATCAATTCAATGAGCTCTGGAGGAACACGCTGCGGGCTAAACTTGCAATGCTGCTTCTGGCGTAACCCACTTTTTCCGCCAAAACTTTCACTTCTCCGGAGATCTCTCGCTCACTCTTTCAGTTCTGCTTCGGATGCGAGCTTGAGGGACGATAAGATCAACTCAGAGTGTTAGGGTGCCTAGTGTTGTTGTTCCTCAACTGGCGGAAACGATGAATCAGGGTATTTTGATCGCACTGAGGATTTCGTGAGTGTTTGTTTCCTTCTCTTCCAGATGGTCCGACTGTCTCTAGAGTACATCTCGAGCTAAGTTACACTCAGAATATGAAGCAGTGAATTTCAAAACCGAGTCGGACGCGAAGACAGAGGAGCGGGAAAAGGAGTTTGGCTTTATTTGTTTTTCCCTCTTCCGCGAAAGGATGGCATGGAACGATCGAGAGAACGGGCTGTCAACGCTCAAAGTCATGAATAGTGTCATGGGACTGAGGGCAAAAGAATTGTTGCCGCTCGTACCTCTTCCTTTCCTCCACCTCGTCGTCTCCTTTCTTTCGCCTTTCGTCATCTGCTTTCTTCTTCCTCCTTCTCTCTCATTCTTCCTCTCCGCTTCACTCTCTCGACTTAGCTAGCCCACAGCATCGCAATGACTTCGAAAAGTAACAAGACTCCATTGAGTCCACTCAATTTGGCGATTGGAGCTGGAGTCTCGATCTTTGAAGTGCAAGTTCCCCTCCTTCCTGCTTCTCTTTCTCTACCTCTATACGCCTCTGATCAACCATGTGTCTTACTGTCCTACTTCCCGTCTGCTAGGACCACGTTTGGACAACCTCTAGAAGGTGAGGTAAAAGCAAATTCCTCTTCTCGGCTCTTTTGCCGCTCGACATTGAATGCTCAAACCCCTCGACGACTCTGACTTTGACACTCATTTTACGATTTAGTTCTCAAAACTCACATGGCTTCAAACAGGAATGATAATTTGAGAACTGCTGTTGCTAAAACTTTTTCTAGAGGAGGGTTTAAAGGTTTTTATCAAGGATTGATTCCTTGGGTGAGTTTTTCTCTCTTCCTATACTCTCGTCGATTTCTGATCGTCTGGAAACTGATGAGGAAAAGTGAGGGTCAGGCTTGGATCGAGAGTGCTACTACTGGAGGAATCTTGTTGTTCACTAGTTCTTTGATCGAAGATTTCGCAACCAACAATTTGGGAATCGGGAAAGGTTCTGCAGGGTTGTTGGGTGGAATGGGAGGTGGCGCTGCACAAGCTTATCTCGCTATGGGAGTTTGTACTACGATGAAGACTGCCGAGATTACGAGGAACAAGAATTTACCTGTCGCTTTAGTCTCTCCGATTCCTGGAGAACCTGTTCCTCCTTATTTGAAAGTACCTTCTACGTGAGTTTTGTCTCGTCTATCTCCAATTTTGACTGATGTCAATAACGTGAGGGAGAACTGACAAATTTTCGGATTCTACTCGTTTCGATAGTTGGTCTTACTTCTTCGAAACTTACCGCTCGGGTGGACTCGCAGCGATCAACAAAGGAGTCAACGCCGTCGCTCTCCGTCAAGTAACCAACTGGGGATCTAGGATTGGTATTGCTCGAGCTGCGGAGGAGGTTATTCGTGATCTCAAAGGTTACAGTCACGACCACCAGTTGGGAATCGGAGAGAAAGTCGCTAGTTCTGCAGTAGGTGGAGTCTTGGGATGTTGGAACCACCCTATCGAAGTCGTTCGAGTCGAAATGCAATCTCTCACGAAAGTCGAAAGTTCGAACAAACCGAAGAAATTGAACATGTTCAACACTTTCAAGTATATCTACCAAGGTGAGTTCGTTTGGAAGGTTTTTTGAGGAGAAAGCTGACGAGCTTTAATCTTGTCGGTCTTTCCTTTCATCTATCGTTACTCTCGGATTTTCTCTTCGCTTTCTTTTTCCCTCCTTTCACCTTCACGCTTTCACCTTCTCGATTACGACCCTCCTCACTGCGTTGGATCAAATACCAGAGAATGGTATACAAGGTCTCTTCCGAGGTGTAACTCCTCGAATCGCTCTCTCAACCTACCGAGTAAGTTCACAATCAAGCTTTCCCTTCCCGTTTTTTCCATGTTCTCCCAGATCTCCTCCGCAGCGGGTTGGTGATCCCAGAACTGATAATATCTGTTGAATGAAATGACACAGACTGTCTGTCTCGTTTCTCTTGGAGACTACGTCAAGAATCATTTCGCAAAAATCGATTCTGATAAAATTGATCAAGAAAAGATTGACAAGATCGTTCCTACTCAGTGAGCGAGAGAAGCTTCGGACTCGAGGTACTACTCGGACGCGCAAAGGGAGATCAGGAAAGATGATTTGATTGAAACAATGTAGGTTTTTGATGTGTAAATAGATAGAAATTCAATTTTCAGTACTGCTTTCCCTTCTTAGGTTTGGTCTCACTTGTGAGTGGCCAAACAGAGCGCGAGAGAATCAAAGTCTGTTCTGAGAATGCAATGCGATGTAAAAATAATGTACACAAAGTTTTGAATAGGTTCTCAAAGGTTTTCAAGTTTTATGACGATCAGACCATACCGTCGAGTCCCCTGCTCCTTCTCCTCCCGTCTCGACTTTCCTTGAAGCCAGTCAAGCGTTGTTGTCGATGCCGAGGTGATACCTTCGTTCTTGAGAGGTCGAGACAGTCAAAAGCGAAAGACACCCAAAATGCGACCGACAGCAAAATGGAGAATGCGAGAGCCGTATTGTATAGGTTACTGTAAGCATGTAGAGGAGTATCGCCGCTGTCAGTTCTCGGAAGAGTAGAAGGTGATAGTCATAGCTCACCAGTAACCTTCGAAACCTCCCATCGGACAATGTTTCCCGTTGAAACCGATCGCCCAGACACCTACACCTCCCCACAACGCTCCTAGCGAGACATCTACAGTGGCATTCCATTTCACTTGCTTCCTCGCTGCGAGCCAGCGTTCCTCGAGAGCAACATGGGAGAGAATCGACGAGAACGAACGTGGATTCGATGAAGAGTAGGAATGGTTGCGTTCGATGTCCGAGTCCGAGAGTGAGGAGAACGAAGAGGACGACGAGAGGAGGTCGGTTTCGAGGTCTGATTCGTTCGATGCTCGTCGCTTCCCTTCGGGACGAGAAGTCCTGTCTCTTCGTTTTCGTTTGTTCTCCTTCCGACGTCTTCTGCGTCGGTCCTCGATTCGCTCATCGGAAGTGAGAGCCTTCTGACTTGTATTCGTTGCGAAGAACGAAGGGTCGACGATAAGATTGATTGAAGTTGGTTGATAAGCTTGTTGCGATCCTCCTCTCGGAACTCGATTCCTCGCTCCACCGAAGCAGGAGCACCAACCGGCGCTATCTTGGAGTGGTTGCTGTCCTTGTACTAGAGGGTAAGCGCCAGGGATCTGCTGACCTGCGATTCCCGACGAATTGCCAGATTTGCGATTCCGACGAACGAAAAGACATGGACGGATCACAAAGAGGTAGGTCGTGATTAGGAGAGAGGCGAATGGAAAGACGTAGAGAACGATGAGAGGTATCGTCCCGGCTGGTGGTGGTTTCTCCTTCGGTTTGGCTAACTACTCAATGGATTGAATTTGTGAGCTTTTCCTTCGAGACTTCGAAAAACCGGAATCCTCGAATAGAACGTACCATCGAAGCACCTATACTTCCGATACCGACTACTATCGCTCCAAGAGCTTGTAACCATCTCATCGTTTTCCGCTTCTTAACCCCATTGACAACTAATCTTCCTTTCTCATCGACTCCGCTCCGTTCTCTCTGTTCCATCTTCTCCCTTCTCATACTATCTTTGATCGCTTTCGCTTCCTCTTTGACTCTTTTGATCGGATGCTTCCCACTCAGAAGATTCGAGCTATCACGCACGAACTTTCGCTCCAGTTTTTGGATCCGGCTAGCAAGTTTTTCCTCTGAAAGCTTTGTCTTCTTCCCGTTAGAACCTGTCGCTTCTCTTTCATACCCTACTCCATGTTGGTATACTCCTCCTACTCCCTCAAACTCGTGATCTTGCTTGACGTCTCTGTCGAGAGAAGGAACCCATTCGACCTTGTTTTCTTCTTCTAGTCCGTGGCTCCTGTCTGCTTCTCCCTTCCGATTGAAGCTTGGTGAATCTTCCTGCTTGAAATTACTGCTACTAGAGTAAAAGTCTGGACTAGTAGGAGCTGTCGAGGAATAAGGGTCGGAGGATTTGCGAAAGGAGCGAGGAGGTGGATAGTCGAGAGAAGGTCGAGAGGAGCGATTTGACGACGGCGGGAGAGACGGAGCCAATTGAGAGTGTATACGACTGTTCCATGAAGATGTAGAAGCTGCGCCGGAATGATAGAGAGCAGGAGGAGGGGAGCGAAGGAAAGGAAGAGAGGGAAGGGAAAGGTTTCCTCTGGTAGTTTCGAATTCTTGACCAGACAGGGCATCGGAGGTACTTCTGTACTGTTTTAACTCTCCCTTGACTCCATCTACCACTTGAGTGCCGTCCCACACTCGGCTCCCTCGATCCGAACGAACTAGATCTGCTAAACCCTCGTGTTCAAGTACCGAGTCGTCCGTAGGTTCTTGAGAGTGCCCATATACGTTCATCTACCTGGTTAGAAAGTGCTGTAGTCGCGAGTCGAGGGAGAGAAGAAGTTGAAGGAGAGAAAGGGAGGTTCTTGCCCTTGACTTTGGAAGGGTTCGCATCATGAAAGGGGAACCGTGCACGATCGAGAAGCGAGAATCGGTTAGTTGCCGTTCTGAAGTAGTATCAGCACTTTGTTAGAGGTGGATAAAAAAAGATTAGCTAGTTCACGTTGAAAACGACACAGCAGTATCGGATCAAAGAGGAGAGAATCGCTCGTCGAGTTCACTGGCGACTCTCTCTCTGCATCTCTCTCCATTCCACACCTCGTGCAAAGACACTCGGATGAATATGATATGCGCTGATAACTTATTGCCGACAAATTCCTACTCGTCGTAAGGAGGAAGACCCCACTTCGAAGGATCAAAGTGCTCCATCGACTCGTGAGTGTGACTCGGGTTCAACCCATGATCGTCACCTAGAGTCTTCACCAACTCCATATCGGGGATCCAGACAACTTCCATTCCTGCCGCTCTCGCTGCGATCACTCCGGGTGCTCCATCTTCGAAAACGAGAACTTTGGATCTCTCTTCGTCCGTTCTGCCGATGAGCCGAAATGCCATCAGGTCTCCGAAGATACGTAGTGTAGACAAGGTGTCGGAACATGACTCACGTAATACCTAGCATCTTTGCTCCTTCGATGAAAATAGTCGGATCAGGTTTCCCTTTTCCTCCGAGTCTAGGGTCATCACCGCAGAGGATCTTGTCCCCGAAAGGATCGAAGAGATGAGGTAGATGAGCCGATTTGATCAAGAAGTTCTTCTTCATTGAACCAGTAGCGATCTGACGATTAGAGGCTCAGAATTAACGAAATTCGCAATTTCGGATGTCGAAACGGAAAGAAACTTACAGCCATCGGTACTTTGTGCTTCTCCAAATGCTTTACGAGCTTGATCACACCCGGTAGAGGTTGTACTTCCCTGAAAGCTTTCTCCAAACCTTCAGCAGACTGACTCAAAACTTGTTCGACTGTCAAAGGTACTCCGGTCAATTCGATTAAGAGGCGAGCTGCGTCGTGCGCTGGTCGTCCCATCAGTTGACTCTTGATCTCCCAAGTAATTTCTTTTCCGTACGGTCTCAATAGATCGTTCGAGACTTTGGTGTACATCCTCTCCGAGTCAATCAACAATCCATCCATGTCGAAAATGACCGCGTTGACTTGTGGGTGGACCATATCGGCTGTAAGTGTGTGTATGTAGCGATTGAGGAGTCTTTGAGGATCAGCGGAGTCGGTAGGAGAGAGAGAAGTGATCTCATCTCTCTTCTCTCAACTCAACTCTCTCCTTCTTCCTTTCATCAACAACGACTTCAACCGCAGGCTGCTTCAAGTACGACACCCCACTACTAGTAGTAGATGCAGCCAGCTTCAGGAAAGGAGAAGGCAAAGGTCGGAAGGAGGAGGATCGCTTGCATGGCCTGTTCGTCAAACAAACAGAAATGCGATGGAGCGACTCGACACCCGTGCCGTCGCTGTGAACTCTACAACGTCTCGTGCGAGTACCCCGACGGACAAGTACCTAGAGGAGCTGTCAGGGTAGCGACTGGAACTCATTCAGAAACGAACAACGGAGGAGGAGGAGGTCTGGGAGCTATCACGAGGAGCGTTGCTTCGAGTGATGCTGGAGCAGTCACTGTAGAAGCTCACATGTCGGAAACTGCCACGTTGTAAGTAGCCATCCTCTTCGAAAATTCTTGTTTCAATCCTTTTCCCCAAGACTCGCGTCTCAATTTTGTTGTCTTTTGACAGACTTCGAGAAATCAAAGACCGGCTGGCCGCAATAGAAGGTGGTCTCGAAGCGGATAGACGACAAGGTGCACGGTCGATATCGATGCCTTCTACTTCAAACTCACTTCTTCTTCCTCCGACTGCGAGCCCTCGAAACGACGCTCAACGACCACTCGCGCCTGCTTCAACTGCCAACTCAGACACTGCGACTCACGCACTCGAACAGATGGATATGCCGGGAGAGTCGAACCCTCTGCAGGTGCTAGTCGCAACTCTCGACGAAGTAGAACGACTCAACAGACGGGATCAAGCGATGGAGGAAGACAGGGAAAGCGATGAGCGAGGATCTGGAATCGAAACAGATGGTGGGAGGAAAGCCGATGAACCGAGAATGGAAGACATGACGGTGGAGGAGCAACTAGTCTACCAAGCGAGGAAGACCCCAAGATCGAGTCGACCGGACGTCTTCTCTCGCGGTCTGATGTCTATCGAAGACGTTGAATTAGCTTTCTCGTTCTATCGACAGCGAGTACAGCCTTGGGTTCCCGTCGTGGAGGATCGTTCACCTTTGACTGTCAGATCGAAAAGTCCTTTCCTATTCCACTCGATTCTCCTCGTCACCGACTTTTACAACACCTCCACCTCTTCTCGAGCCGCCGAAGTCTATACCGGACTGACTGCTATCGTCAACGAACTCGTCGCTGCTATCATCTTCGCTCCCGATCCTTCTCTGTTCAACAGCGACCTCGTCCGAGGACTCCTCCTTCTCCTTTACTACAAACCTGTACAAACGACTTTCTTACACCACCGTGGTCTCAAGACCAGATCTCGGATCGCACATGCTTCAAAGGTGAGTCTACTCTCGCAGTTTCGAGTTGAGCACGTCAGACTGAAGCCTTCTTTGAATCAATCTTCTTCAGGTCAACGCTTTGTCATCTCTCATGATTCACTCTCTTCTGCAACGAACTGCTTCGTTCTTGAATCTACAGCAATCTCCGGTACTCCTCTACATGTACTTCGACAATCCTGAAGCTGCTGCAAAAGCTGGTGCACCTCCTTACGACATCGTCCTCGACGACTACCGACTCTGGTGTTCTCTCATCGCCGCAGATAATTTGGGATCTCTACAGTCTGGTCGAGCTAGTTGGGCAGGTTAGCGACTCTCCTCCCGTGTTTCTCACCTCGAAGAAAGCTTATTTTCCTCGTCCTGTTCCTGCAGATCCTACTTCCGCTCTTCGTGTCGGTCGAAAGTTCGCTACTCTGGGAGGGCATCCAACAGACGTTCGTCGAACTGCCATCCTCGAGCTCTACAGCATCATTGCGGTCCCACCTCAAGCTGCCGCAGCGACTCGACCAGTCCGATACCGACTAGAACGACTACCGCAGATCAACGCAGAACTCGAACGTTGGAGGGCACATTGGAAACCTCTACTCGACGAAGCTCAACGGAAAGGAGATCCTCTAGCCTATACAGTCGAACGTACACTCGCTTGTTTCGTCTCTCTCTCAGTAAACGGAGCAACTTTCTCACGATGGTCACTCGAGAGGCAGAAAGAGATCGAACAAGGGAAAGAAGGTCGACCGAAATTGACTCAGGAGTAAGTCTTTATTCACCACATCCTCCCTTACGCTTTTCCTGACGAGAAACCTTCGGTCGTGCGCAGGGATTGGAAGTCACTCCAAGTTGCATCAGACGCAGCACAAAGTGCTATCTATGCTGTTAGTCTTCAAGCTCAAGAAGGCTTCACTCCCCTGAAAGGAGAAGACTGGCCAACAGAAAACGGCGAGCGAAAACATCTCTCAATGAGTTTGGCTGTTGCAGAAGATTTCAAGACTGCTCTTGATACTATCACTTGCATTGTGAGTCTCCTATGCTCGTACATCCGGTTCGACTTGATTGCGCTAACCTTCTGCTTGACGCACATTAGGCTTTCGCTTACTCTCTACTTTTCCTCGTTCGGATGTCATCAGCCGTAAGAGCTCAAACCCCGGTTCGCCTTCTGCACCGAAATAGATCTGATAAGCTCGACTGAACAGGGTCTGATTTCGTGCAATATCGTCGCTCGTCAAGCTGAATACGAAGCCGGAACCGACTTAGGAGTTCAACCCCTCACTTCTGGTGACAAACTCCCTCTTCTCCTCGAACTCGGGAGCAAGTTCCTTCACGCTATCTCTCCATCTCTCGACCATCCGGCCAAGTCTCACGCAGTTCTTATCGAAACGATTCTCAAAGTTGGTTCAGGTTCCCCCTTCTCTCCTCACCTCCCTCAACACGCCTCTGCTTCTACCTCACCCTCTCAATCTACTTCGACCGGCTCCAAGACTGGAGCTCCCTCTGCCTCGCAAGGTCCTTACCTCCCGACTGGATCGACTCCGTACTCCTCGAGTTCAGCTTTCTCCGCTGCCGCTGTTCCTCACGCCGACCGAAACAACTCTTCACCGTGGCCGTGGGACACTCAAAAGAACACAGTTCCATCCTCCTCTACATTGCTCGATGGAATGTCGCTTAAATCCATTGCGATTCCGAATCTCATCGAACCCTCGTCGGCATCTCCCTCGCAATCTTCTTTCCCACCGGTGACTACCTCGACATTCGATGGCAGAGGTAGCAGTAGTTTAGGTGGAGATGATCCTGCACAAGCGATGGCTTCCTTGCTCGCTTCCTCGAATCCTTTCCTCGGAGAATTCTGTGAGTAACTGTTTTCGTTTCCTCTGTTCGCTTGCATCACTCGTGATTGACTTCGCTTGTTTGTCACAGACAACACTGGACCGACGCTCAGCTCGAACGGCTTCGATGACAACTTCTTGGCGGGCAACGATGGAGTAGCTGGAGTTGGAGATCTGAACAACTCGGACTGGACGAACTTTGGAGATTTGGGCGGCTTGTCTGGCTCAGGCTGGATGGGACTTTAGAAATCGATTGAAAATCTCTTTGACAGAGAATGCCATTACTACTCTACTTTGTTCTCCAATGCCAAGATATTTGTACAGAGAGAAGTTTCTATTGCTAATAACGATAAATGAACTACGCGGCCACCTTCTCTGCCTTCTTTGGAGCTTCTCCAGTACAGCCAGGTCCGTATCTCAAGGTAGGATCGATTTGCTTGGTGGCATCGGTGAAAATTTTGACAGTTTCTTCTGTAACTTTCGCTCGTCGCTATCGAGTAGAAAAGGATTCGTCAGTCAGATTCGTCAATCAGATGTCATGAGCGTGTGGAACGGAGAAGTGTCTCACGTCTTGGAAAGCTTTGACGAATTCTTGCAACATGGCGATCGTCTTTTGTTTCAGCTCTCCCGTCAAAAGTTTACCCGATCGATAATCCTGTCGTCGAACGAGTCAGATTGGATGATTCGGGACCGGCGGGTAGTCGAAGATATTAGGTACGTACTTGAGCGATTTGTTCGACTTCTGCATCGTCATCCAAGAAGAAAGTCAAATACTGATAACTGACATCGACATCAGGGTTTCCTCCTTTCTCTCGGTGTTCCTCGACAGTAGTTTGTCCTCCACTGAAAGCATACTTGTTGATCTTGTCTTTGATCATCTTTTGAGTGTCGGTCATGTAGATCGAACTCTCTTGAGCTGAAGCGCTCATTTTCGATTGAGCTCCGAGGAGAGAAGGAATGAATTTAGCGTGAATGAGAGCAGGCTTCTTGTACTTGAGTCGTTGAGCGCATTCTCGGGTGAGTCGGAAGTAAGGATCTTGGTCGATAGCACAGGGGATTAAGCAAGGGATGTCGGTCTTGGTGCCGAAGATTTGAGGGAAAGATGAAGAGAAAGAGGGTGCAGCTTGAATAGCAACGAAGTGCCACTTTCCGACATTGTCACTGAAGAAGCAGAGTTACTCGTCAGTATCTGATCGAACGAGAAACTGGAGCAGGGAACGGAAGAACGTACTCAAGCTTGAAACCGAAAGTTTGTTGCGATTGACGAGCAGTAATCAATCGGGAAATTTTGACAACGTTTCGGTAGAAAGGACCTCTGTGGAGAGAAATCAACTTTATGAGCTAGCTGGTGAGGCTTGAGTGAGCGATCTAGGCTGAGCTCACCCGACAAAATCGAGATCCGAGAAGATGAAAGTTTTCTCCGGCTTGAAACCGCAAGCGATAATATCCTTGGCATTCTGATAGGCGAAAGTGTTGCATTGTTCGAGTTTGAGAGAAGGCTTGAAGAGGAATTTCTCATCATCTGTAATCAAACGGAATTCAGCTTGCGTTGACTTTTCCAAGGTTTTCGACTTTGCAAAACTGACCAGTGAGTTGAATGACGAGAGGGCAGTCGAATACATCTTGTAACCATTGAGTGAAAACGAAGGGTATCATGTGACCCAAATGCATTGAATCTGAAGAAGGACCTCTGCCAGTGTAAAGGTAGAAAGGTTTCTTCTGTTCGTAACGATCCAAGATCAAATTCAGTTCCCTGTAGGAGGAACATGGAGACCATCAGCATGACAGTAAAGGCTGCGATGCGAAAGTATGTGACTCACCGGTGAGAGAAGAAAGTTCCGCGTCTGAGCAAGAGGTGAGGTTTTCTGCCGGTCAGTCTCTCGAATCTTTCCAGCAGAGCGTCATCGATACGTTTCGTTCCAAACTGATCGATCAAGTGATCGTAGTTGATAGCCATCTGTGTAGTGGATGCGCGAAGACAGGAAGGGGGGAAATGGAAAAAGAAACGTCAATTCTAGTATTTCGAAACAGATGAGAAACTTGAAAAAAAGAAGGAAAACGGAAAACAACTGAGGGTACTGAAGGAAATCTTGACATGTAGATTGGCACAACGATGGAGAGATGGATGAGGAGAGTTTGTAGGGTGGGAGGCGAATTGATCTTGACAGAATTGAACTTCCGAGGGAGAGAGTCGAATGTAGAGAACGAAGGATTGGGGGCAAGTGAAGTCTCCGCTCCGCTCATGGTTGTTCCAGTCTCCTCAGATAGTCCCTACAGTGAAGAACTTATTTACTAACCTGAACTCCCTCGACAACAGCACCTTGAACGTCCCAAGGAGTGACCACTTGTTCGGCTCTTTTCGTTTCTCCGGCAGTCTCGGCTGAGGGAGCTTGAACTGATCCAGAAGCGGTCGATACGGCAACGGGTTCGTCGATTTCGAGAGCAGGAGTCGAAGGAACTGAAACGTTTCCTTCAGTTTGAGTACTAATTCTCGAAAATTTCCAATGTCAGCTTTTCAAGTGAGGAGTTCGCGAGAGCGATGGGAGTGTATCAATCTGCTCACGGAGGAATCGGAGTTGCAGCGCCATCGGCCTTTGCATTGGCACGAACGAGGCGTTCAGGTTCACCAAGTTCTAAACCAGCGAGAGCGGCAGCCATAGCTTCTTGAGCCTTCTCGGATTGACGACGTCGGTGAGTCATGGTAAGAGCTATTCCGTACAATGCAGTAGAGCAGTCAGTCGATGCTGACTCGGACTCTGCGGGGAGGGGGAAGAGACGCTTCGATCGGAGGAGCCCTAAGTTTCCCTTTCTCGAGCTCCCCTTGACGAAAGCGTGGTATAGAGAGGGCTGTAAGCTCACCTTCAGGTTCATCACTTTCCAGTTGAGCGAGTTCCTTGTCCAGTTGATTCCTCTTCTCTTCCAATTCTTTCCTCCTCTGACCATTCGTGATTGCGCTGGGAGGGGGTAAATCTTGACTAGCGAGGTCCCTCGAGAGGTCTGAAGGAGTACGCTTGATCGATTCACCCCGTTTCAACCCGCTGTTAGGAGTCAAAGTTGCCATGATCGGTTGATGAGGAAGAGTTCTGTGATTCGTGTTCTATTCTATTCTAGTCTGGCGAAAGTTCTTCAAGTGGAGCTGATGACTTCTCTCAGAGTCAGTTGGCTGAAGATGTAGTCGAGGCGGAACAGAAAGCAAGGTTCGAACAGATTCACTCGTTCGGTTTCAAATTTCACGTGGAGTTCACTCACTCCCAAACTTTTCCGTTCGAGTCATTATCTCTTCAGATATGAATACAGAGAATGACTAATGACTATACGGATTCTACAACAGCGACTGCAGGACTTTCAGGTCCATTCCAAATTTCGCAATCAATTTCTCCCACTCCCGTTTCCCACACGACACAGCTGAAGTCCATCGCTTTCGATCCGAGCGCGATAAGAGGATGGTGCCAAATGTTGTGGTGGTAAGTGATACCCTGAGAAGAGGTTGCCAAGAACGCTCGCAGCGTCGAGAGATCAGGTAAACCGTCTAGAGATTCAAATCGAGAGAATACGATCAGTTATGACATACGCGAGGAGGAAGACTTGGAGGCGAAGAGGTCGCACCTGAGCCGGGAAGCGCGACCAGAACCAGGTAACTACCATTCTCAGTGCCCATGGGCATGAAAGATTGGCTCGAAAATTCATGCCTTTCGAGCACTCGAACTTCCCACTTCCCTTGTTCGCTACCAATCGAGTTTTGAGGTTCACACCTGAAGACACACATGTTCAACTTTTGTTCGACTCCTTGAGCGGTCCACTGAACTGGTAGAGGAGCTGGAGAGGCGTTGGGAGAAAGGAAGTTGTACTTTTGAGCTGTACCGAAGTTGACTTGCTTGATCGGAATCGACTTTGGAGCACATCTTGCGTCTGGGTAGGATTGTAGTACCGAGCCGTATGGTGCGAATGCCGAAGGAGTCAGTGGTACAGCTGGGAGTCTCGGAAGCGATTTGGACGCAGAAGAACTGATCGTTGATGTTCCGTTACTTGTCGCGGGAACCGATGCGCTTGATCCAGCTTGAGATACGGGAGATGGTGCGGGCGAAGGCGTGAGAGCGGAGAAGCCATTGGCAATTTTAGAAGCGGCTCGACCGAACAATCTCAAGCGTTTCACTCCTCCGTCTTATGGTAGTATAGAAACCCGTGTCAGTTGGGTAAGAGATTTCGAGAGAATGTGGCGAGAGTGGCTCACCAGGGAAGATGTCAAGGCGCACGTGAGTCCAGGCTTGATCGCGTTTGTCAAGTTGGTAGAAATGTTGTCGATGAGGGCCGAGTTTGGTCTCGCTCAGAATCTGAGTCCATCCTGGATCGTCATAATGGGGACAGCTCTGATCGTACAGCAAGTTACGAGGCATCGAGCTTGATCAGACAACCTCGCAGATGGAAAAAGAGAAAAGGAAAAACGCGACGAACCTCTTGACTGCTGATTGCATGAAGACAAGCTGAATCTGGGAAGTTTCCAACGAAGTGTAAAGTATCGATGTCGACCCATTCGAGATAACCAGGTTCGCCTCTACAGAAGCATCAGAATCTTCGTCAGTTCACGTCTGTGAGAGCATCGCTACGCCTTCCAGTACCACGAGGCGCAAGTCCGGGACGTCTGAAGAATAGAGTGGGACGGTCACGTACAATTTGATGACTACCCAGTCTCCTTTCCCAGTACCGAGTCGACCTCGACTTCTCCTGGTCTCCCATCCGTCTCCCATGTCTTTACCCCTTCCCGGCAGGACTAGGTTTCCTCCTCTTCCGAAATGTTGATCGCTCTCTCCGGTGACGGTTCCACCGTTGAGAACGTGTGCTAGATCCACGAGACCAGCCGAAGTGACGGTCGAAGGAGGAGGAGTCGAGGAAGGAAGGACGTGACCATAAGCTCGGAAACGACCGATACCTCCATCAGGGTGCATCGTGAGCTTGAGATGGGTAACAGCAGATGAAGGTCCACCAGGAAGGGTGAAAAGGTGTCGTTGAGCAGGCCCTAGAGGAGTAATCGGAAGAAGAGGAGTCCACTACGTAAAGCGAGCTCGGAATCGGATCAGCTTGCGGATATCCCGGAAGAGATATAGCTTGTTGAGACTCACAAGGGGAGAGTCTTCAGAAATAGTTTGTCCTTCGGGAACTAGTGCGCCCCAAACTCCGCTCGCAGGAGATCTTTTCAGGCCAATTGGCGTCAGTTCTTTATCACTTTTGGTGAGCGAGTGATAAAAATGAGCTCACTCGTTTCCAGAGAAATGTCCAGTATCGATATCAACTCCTAGAACGCTTCCTGTAGCGCCTAGTTTGACAACGACCCTAGAAAATGTGGAAGTTCATCATGAGCTCCCCCTTCTTTTGCGCAGTAAATATGCCCGTAGCAATCGCAAAGCTCAAAGAACGTACCAGTCATAGGTGCGGTTGTGTCGTCTGCTCTCCCAACCGTCGAAAAGGGCCCCATTCGGACCGAATTGACCTTTCATGCTCACCGATGGCTGCCATTTTCAACTCTGATCAGTATGCTACCGCTTACAAGCCAACGGGAAAGTATGAGAGAGCTTACAGGTACTCTGAGTAGGCAAGAAGCGGCAGCGAAGAACTCATCCGAAACGGATTCGATCGAACCTCCCAGCGCTTCGCTTGAGAGCTCTAGAAGAGCGAATGGTGTTCGAGTAAGCACAAAGAGCGTGTGTTTGAGTCTCGTGAGGAGCAAAGTGCGAGAAGTTGAGAGAACTAACCGATGAGAGAACCGAAATGTTCATCGAACGATTCGAGAGGCAAACGTTGAGGAGTAGATAGCGTGACCATATCGAAGTTTATCGAACGCGACAGAGCGGGAGTTTGAAGTGTCGAGAAGCGAACAGAGAGCGAGAGAGAGCAGCGCGACGTTTCGAATTCGAGACTCTTTCCGTTCTATCCGTTCTCCGTCAAGTCCGCTCCGACGCTTCCGTTCTCAATCAAAAGAGTAGCTTGCGTTATTCTCACGCATTCTCGCGTCGAAAAGGGGGAATCGAGAGGACAAGTATGTTTGCAATGGATGTTTACATCAAATCTAGCCATGCAGCTTCTACCCTTCCGAAAACATTACAAAAGATTTACAATCCTTCATACAGGGATCTCAGCTTGAGCAGGTTGCTCTGGTGGACTCGTGAATGGGAGAGAAGACGAGCTTGAAGATCCATTGAGCGCTCTTTGGAGGGTTTGAGGGAAAGTGAGATGAGGCAAAACGAGTTGTTGGAAAACTCTTGATGCTGTGTCGATACCCTGAACCCATCAAACGGCGAGTCAGTATACACGGCTGGTAGATTCTGTACGAAGAGAAGAAGAGTCTCACTTGAGAAGTGAAAATACCACCCATGACTGCTTCGACTCCCATTCCTCTCACTTTCCACAATCCAGTCATCTCTCCAGTCGGGCCTCTGACTTCTCTCCATCTCATGGCATCTTCTAATTTCCACGCCGCGCCGACAGTAGCACCTAGTTGTTTCGTGTTGAGGAGTGCATCGATAGCTCGAGGAGAGACAGCGTGAGCGAGAAGGGCAGGGTGAGAAGCTGAAAGTTTCGAGTTGAGGTGAAGTGTGAGGTAGAGTCGTAGGATACGTCGACCTGCGAGCAAGAGTTTTGATCAGTATCGCTCTAGTGCTCTCTGGGCGAGGGGCGAGAGAGAGGTAAAGAGGAAGGCAAGAAAGCGAAGAAAGGCAAAATCGCAAGTCGATCCTGCGACAAATTTGCCTCTTCGGAAGCTACGTTTACGGTATCGAGTTTGATTCGCTCCCTTCTTCACAGCTTGTTCCCCTACTCTTCGCACGTGAGGGCGACTTACCGACGAAACTCATTTTCTCGTTGTGACCATTCTTCCCACCTTCTTCTGCTTCCTCTGCTCCACCGAACCCTGTTCTCCCTCTCACGGATCTCTTGTCTACTCCGCTCTTGTGCGTCAAGCATCGTTCGGCGAGGAGGGTATCGATCAACTGTGCGTTCGGTAGAGGAGAAACTGGAGAGAGCAATCCGTCGAGGAAAGTCTTTTGAGCAGAAGGAGGGGAGCTGTAGAGATGCTGTGACGGTAGCGATGATCGGTAAGAGGATGAACTGGAGCGGGAAGGGGTAGAAGAGGATGGGGAAGAAGTGAACTCCGAGTTCTCAAATTGTCGTCCCGCGGATGTGTTGCTGAAGGAGCGAGTTGAGCAACGAGAGGTACAGGTAGACTTCAAAGGTACCGCTACTCGAGCAGACGCTGTGTAGGGGGAGAAAGATCAGTAAAGGGAGAAAGTTGGAAACTTGATGAATTGAATCCCTTGTAGGCAGAGGACTAACCGAGAATAGGTTGCACCGAGTTGGTTACTATCCGTAATGCTTGCATGGTTCTGAAACCGCTCATGATCAGCTCGAGATGTAGTTGAATGAGGTCGAACAGACTTCTCTCAAAGAGTCACTTTCTCTCTCCATCTCCCACATCTCATTCAATCAACTCCGACTCAAACTCGACACACGTATGGCTCTAGTAACTTTCTCTGGCTTTCCCTGCTCGGGGAAGACTACGAGAGCTCGTCAACTCGAAACCTACCTCTCTCATCGACTCTCTCTTCCCGACTGTCCTCCCCATCTCGCTCGCACTAGAGTATTGGTCATCAATGACGAGTCTTTATCGCTGTCGAAGGCGGTCTATGATGGTCAGTTACGCTTCCTCTCTGATGCTCTCTCGATAAATTCTCTCAACTTTCTCGCACCAGACGGCAGGGCGGAGAAACCTGCGAGAGCTTCCTTATTCTCAACAGTACAGCGACACTTGGGTCCTGACTGTATCGTCATCGTCGACGCCATGAATTACATCAAGGGAAGTCGGTATCAGATGTATTGTCAAGCCCGAGAAATTCAAGTTCGCAACTGCACAGTAAGGTCCTGCTCATTCTGTATCGCTGTCAGCTAGTCATGCTCACTATTCTCTCTCCTATTTTCGTAGGTGTTCATCGCAACTCCGCCGGATCGATGCAAAGAGTGGAATTCGAACAGACCAGCTGAATCTCGATACTCTGAACCGACGTTCGTCACATCTCTCTCTCATTCGTTCATCTGCTCTCGTGCCTCGATGCGAACGACATTCCCATCGTTGTGCAGGCTCGAAAACCTCATGTCACGATTTGAAGAACCTTCAAGTTCAGCTCGTTGGGATTCACCTTTAATCACCGTCGCTTCCGACGATGCTCCTCTCGACACTCGAGCATCAGGAGGAGAAAGCGCCGAGTTCGTGAGCAAAGAGGCCGAAGCGATCTGGCAGGCACTCACAAATAGCGAGTTGAAACCACCAAATCTTGCAACCCAAGTCGTTGAGTCTTGACTCTTTTCTCTGCTTTCACAAACCGCGTTCTCCCTAAGCTGACGATCGGTCAAACGACAGGTTCAAACGTCTTCAACTTCCTACCTGACTATCCTCGAATCTACAACCTCTAGTGTCGTATCCGCTGTCCTTTCAGCTCAATCTCTTTCCCCTCTTTCCGGACCCACGCCTCTCCTCCTCTCGTCGACATCCTCTGCTTCCTCGCAAGAACTACGAACAACAATAGACTTGCGAAAACCTGTCAGTATGCCTCAGCTACAGAGGCTGAAGCGACAGTTTGTCACAATGAACAAGGGAGCTGGAGGAGGAATGGAATTGGGAAGGGAAAGGGTCGCGGATCTGTTTGCCAAATATCTCGAATCGCAATTAAGATAGATTCTCTGACTCGAGTATAGAACGATGGTCGCGAGCGAAACGGCCGAAGAATGCGAGAGCTTGCGAAACCAGCGCTTCAGTACAATCCGCTGCTTCCACATAAATGCATTACCGGCGAGTAGCGTCCAGCAAGCGCGAGGCTCAGTCTCATCTCAAATGCGAGAGTTCGTCAAACAGCGGCCCGTGAAACGAAGTAGACGGAGAGCAGAAGAGGGCAAGTGATTCGGAAACTTCGCAACTTTGCTGAGATTTCAGAGAGATTTCGAGTTCAAGCCAAGGTGTCGAAAAAGCTTTGTTGACAATGAAAGGCAAACAGATCTAGCAAAGGTTCTCCGCTGCAAGGAGAGATTCGGCTGGTCGGTACCCTGCGTAGACAACGAAAGGAGATTCCTCGTTTCGCAGCGGCGGGAGTCGAGGTTTTAGCCTCTTTGCCAATGGGGAAAGCTGATTTGGAAAGTGCTGAGCACGTCGGTTCGAATCAGCATAGAGTGGAGAGAGTAGTTGATATCGACTGAGTCAAGCTCGCACTATTCTCTCGTAACTTTCACCAACATTCTGAATCTCTCTCTCAAGACCTTGGTTTTTGAGGTTCAGACTTTTTCTTTTCGAATTACCCAAAGTTACAAACTTCTCCAAGTTCTTCGATTCCACCCACAACTCATCTATTGAGCGTGCTTGGCCTTTCCAGCACGAAGCTTCCTGACGTAGAATTCCAACTCCTTGCCCTCGAGGATGTAACCATCGGCGCGTCCAGATTGTCCAGGACGGGAGGAGATGGCGGCGTAGAGGCGACCAGCCGAGAATTGAGATTCGAGGAGGGGGTCGACCTTGGATTCCTTTTGACGTTCAGCGATGGTACGCTTGACGTGGGCAGACTTCTTGTCGGCATCCTCAGCGACGGCAGCGAGAGCCTCCTTGGTCTGTCATCGGGGGAGGATGAGTAAAGGTGAAGAGGTCGAGAGTTATCGATTTTGAAAGTCGTATGATGGGGAAGTTTATGGAAGAGTCGAGGTGTAATAGTTTGAGCATGTAGAGACAAATCATAGTCAGTACAGATACGAGAGAGAGAGAGGGCGAGAAGAGACAGAAAAGGGAAATTGAAAACTAACGCGACCCTTCTTGACGACGGGTTGACCGTAGTGGGCCTCGTACCATTGACGGAAAGGAGCGGCATCAATTTGAACGATGCACGACTTTACCAAAGTGTTGGTTCGGACAAGCTCGTTGTTCGAGGCGTTGTAAACGACACCGATGATACGAGTCTTGCGAGTGGTGTGCTCCGATCCCCAGGCGTAATTACCAGACTCGAGACGGAGGGCACGGTGCTTTTGGTTTCCTCCACGAGTACGAACAGTGTGGATACGCTTGGCACCGAGTTTGGTCATCTACACACAAATTCCGAATTTATTTGCGAACTTCGTTAGCGACGACGACCTTCTAAACTCGATACAGGGGAACACGCCAAACAGCTGCTTGTCTCCCGGCTTCGAACTGTCTCTTCTTGCGGTAGTGCGCGCGTTGAGCACCCTAGGTAACAAGAGGACGAGTTAGCGAATCGATTCGAAAGGGTAAGTACAAACGCAGAGATTGGAGCATGGAGAGGTACGGGACGAGTACGGATAGTATCCTGAGAGTCTACGGTCTCTACACCAGCGCATGGCGAGGCGGGAACACCAGTAGATCAAAATTACACCAAGGGGGGAGGGAGGAGGAGGAAGGTTTTCGGTTGGAAAAAAAGTTGAGAGACTCACGGTCGCAGAGCGCTTGTGGCGCGAATCCCTAGAGATACCCATGGCTACTGATCAGAAGGGTGGCGCTAGTCTTGAACCTGGACGAGGCGAAGAGAAGAACAAGGAAAAAAAGAAGTAAGAGAATTTGCTGACTTCTCCCCTCGAACTCCTCGAAAAGACTAACCTGCCCGTCTCTTTCCCTCCTTCGAACCTCTACCTTCGACTTGAAAGATCTGTTCAACGACCAGAAACCTCCAGGACCGACCGCCAGAAGGGCCCGAATTCGTCCAATTAAACGTCCAATCAGATTTTGACTCTCCCCTCCTCCTCTTCGCATCACCTCCCTTTTCCATTCACAGTCACCTCCGAAGAACCTTTCTTTCGCTGAAGTATTGCCCTAGCTACTAGCACAGGCCTCCGAGCCAGCCCGGCCGGATCTAGCAAATTCGATTTCGATTCTCGAGCAAGTCCAGTCCTCTGTCCAGTAACTTCACTCAGTCCCTTTCGACACCTTTCACGAGTTCGATCAAGAGTTCGACCGATCCAGCTTTCTCTACAGCCGTTCGCCAAGCTCAAGATGTAGAGGTCGCAGAGTAGAAACAGACCTGGTCAAAATAGCTCGGAATGTATTGCTCCGACAGCTGGTCGAAAAGACAAAGCGGATCTATGTTATTAAGAAGGTTGATATACGTCGGATCTGCAGCAAGGGACAGCGAAAAAGGCCAGTTTTAAAGTGATTTCGTTCAAGTTTCGGAAGTTCATCGGTAGGCGCAGGAAGTGGAGGAGAGCTTCTCGCCAGTGGACCGGAGTACGTGACGTTGGACTTCAGAATGAAGATGAAAGGCCCGGACGTGTTGTCAGGAAGAGATCAGGTAACGAAGTAGTCAAAACGAGTGAAATCGAAATATTCAAAGATCCAAGAGCAATCGTCAAAAGGCGAGCGACCAAAGTAGTCCCTGAGATGAATCCTTTCGGATCTCAAGCGTGAGTATCAGCGTTTCAATCGGTAGCCGAGTGAAATTTTCTGAGCTAATTTTCGTTTTCGGTTTTCACGACTAATTACTTCGCTCACAGTCATTACTGTCATTACTGTCGGTCTCGTCAGATCCCTTCGCTAGCTCTTGGCTTCTGCGACCACCTCTACGCTCCATTTCCAAGTGTTCGAAGTTGAGCGCGAGTCAGTGTCAGCAGGTCGCTCTCCCTCTGGCGAACCTCCCTCTGATCCGCTCTGGGGCTCGCCAAACTCAAATAGAGATGTCTTCGGAAATACAACCGCACATTCTTTCACGCTTCACCTGCTTCGTTTCGGTATCGGAGCCACTTCGCTGATAATTTCAGCTTGGAGTGCGGGACAAGACGCAATCTGTCGTTCTCAGAACGATTTCCTGACCTCCGCTTCGCCGCTGGCTCCACTCAAGATGACTCCTCGAGAATCGTGAGTGACCTCTGTCCGTCCAGAATCCGTCGCGCTGAGCTGGTCGAAGCTTCTTTTCCTGTTACTCCCTATCTAGGTTCGAGTGTGCAGTGAGACTGTCGATTCATGCGAGCTCATGCGCTCAAATGGTAAACAAGAGGTAACCATTCCGAGCGGGCAAGATCGGCTGGTTTGCAGGAAGAATGAGGAGTCTCAAGTTTCTCAAAACTCAGGCTCAAAGCTCAGCCCGATTTCTGGCTCCCTTCTGGCGGTCGGTCCTGGAGGTTTCTGGTCGTTGAACAGATCTTTCAAGTCGAAGGTAGAGGTTCGAAGGAGGGAAAGAGACGGGCAGGTTAGTCTTTTCGAGGAGTTCGAGGGGAGAAGTCAGCAAATTCTCTTACTTCTTTTTTTCCTTGTTCTTCTCTTCGCCTCGTCCAGGTTCAAGACTAGCGCCACCCTTCTGATCAGTAGCCATGGGTATCTCTAGGGATTCGCGCCACAAGCGCTCTGCGACCGTGAGTCTCTCAACTTTTTTTCCAACCGAAAACCTTCCTCCTCCTCCCTCCCCCCTTGGTGTAATTTTGATCTACTGGTGTTCCCGCCTCGCCATGCGCTGGTGTAGAGACCGTAGACTCTCAGGATACTATCCGTACTCGTCCCGTACCTCTCCATGCTCCAATCTCTGCGTTTGTACTTACCCTTTCGAATCGATTCGCTAACTCGTCCTCTTGTTACCTAGGGTGCTCAACGCGCGCACTACCGCAAGAAGAGACAGTTCGAAGCCGGGAGACAAGCAGCTGTTTGGCGTGTTCCCCTGTATCGAGTTTAGAAGGTCGTCGTCGCTAACGAAGTTCGCAAATAAATTCGGAATTTGTGTGTAGATGACCAAACTCGGTGCCAAGCGTATCCACACTGTTCGTACTCGTGGAGGAAACCAAAAGCACCGTGCCCTCCGTCTCGAGTCTGGTAATTACGCCTGGGGATCGGAGCACACCACTCGCAAGACTCGTATCATCGGTGTCGTTTACAACGCCTCGAACAACGAGCTTGTCCGAACCAACACTTTGGTAAAGTCGTGCATCGTTCAAATTGATGCCGCTCCTTTCCGTCAATGGTACGAGGCCCACTACGGTCAACCCGTCGTCAAGAAGGGTCGCGTTAGTTTTCAATTTCCCTTTTCTGTCTCTTCTCGCCCTCTCTCTCTCTCGTATCTGTACTGACTATGATTTGTCTCTACATGCTCAAACTATTACACCTCGACTCTTCCATAAACTTCCCCATCATACGACTTTCAAAATCGATAACTCTCGACCTCTTCACCTTTACCGATCCTCCCCCGATGACAGACCAAGGAGGCTCTCGCTGCCGTCGCTGAGGATGCCGACAAGAAGTCTGCCCACGTCAAGCGTACCATCGCTGAACGTCAAAAGGAATCCAAGGTCGACCCCCTCCTCGAATCTCAATTCTCGGCTGGTCGCCTCTACGCCGCCATCTCCTCCCGTCCTGGACAATCTGGACGCGCCGATGGTTACATCCTCGAGGGCAAGGAGTTGGAATTCTACGTCAGGAAGCTTCGTGCTGGAAAGGCCAAGCACGCTCAATAGATGAGTTGTGGGTGGAATCGAAGAACTTGGAGAAGTTTGTAACTTTGGGTAATTCGAAAAGAAAAAGTCTGAACCTCAAAAACCAAGGTCTTGAGAGAGAGATTCAGAATGTTGGTGAAAGTTACGAGAGAATAGTGCGAGCTTGACTCAGTCGATATCAACTACTCTCTCCACTCTATGCTGATTCGAACCGACGTGCTCAGCACTTTCCAAATCAGCTTTCCCCATTGGCAAAGAGGCTAAAACCTCGACTCCCGCCGCTGCGAAACGAGGAATCTCCTTTCGTTGTCTACGCAGGGTACCGACCAGCCGAATCTCTCCTTGCAGCGGAGAACCTTTGCTAGATCTGTTTGCCTTTCATTGTCAACAAAGCTTTTTCGACACCTTGGCTTGAACTCGAAATCTCTCTGAAATCTCAGCAAAGTTGCGAAGTTTCCGAGTTGCCCTCTTCTGCTCTCCTTCTACCTACTTTCTTCGGTTCGCTGTTCTACGCGATGGTGAGGACCTTCTCGACTAGTCGCTTACACCATGCGCAGAGCTGACAGACCAGACCTTTCTCATCATTCCTTCAACTTGTTTCCCCATCTCTCCCACCTTTCCCGTCGATCGCAGGCTACAAATAACCGCTGGGCAGCGCGTAAAGGAGGTTCATTCGTAGCTAGAGATGCTCTTTCGTTCGAACAACAACAGATCTTGGCAGCAGTTCCAGTGAGCAAGCAGTCTCATCTCATTCTCTCTCTCAAGGTTGACAAGGCTGACTGGCGTAACCTGTGTGCGCAGAGATGGAAGAAAGAATGGGTTCGACCGTCGAATTTGCAACCGGGTCAAAATCCCAACTACAAGAGTGAGTCTCGCTCAAGAGGAAAGAATCGAGTCTCAGCTGATCCCGTCGTGTCTCTCAGTTCTCAAATGGGGGATTGATACATCTGCCGACAAATCTTCCGGTACGGCAGAAGAAATGGAAGCAGCGGTAGAACAAGTGACAGCTGGCAAGGTCCCGAATGTCGATGGAACGGTATCGTCTGCGAATCCAGCAGAAGCTCAAGCGAGTGCTCCTCAACCAGGTTCGAACAGCTCTACACCAGCACCAACATCGGCGCCGGTTACTTTACCGACGCAGGTACCGACGACGACGCTCGCAAGTTCATCGAATCCGCTGAAAGAAGTGATGCAAACGGACTCTGCTCAGACGGTTGGAGGAGAGCAGACGGTCCAAGAAGCAGTACAGCCGCTGAAGTCTGTGCCAAGCGAAGGTCTCGTAGGCGGCGGCGGAGCTACTGAGCAAAAAGACAAGAGTTTGATGGAGGAGTAAAAGCTGAAGATTCGAGTCGAGTCGAGTCTCTTTCTCTTTGCGTAGTACTTTCGTAATTTCTGTTGTATTCCATGCTACCATTCTTCGCCACCAGAGTAATATCCGTCCATGGCTTCTCCAGTCTGTTTCCAGCCGTCAACCTCGTCATCCCAATCGTCGTCTCCTTCTCCCTCGTTTTCTCCTCCAGCATTGTCATCCCAGTCCTCCTCCGCTAGCTCATCTGCGAGTTCCAGCAGCCCCCCTCGTCGTCGCTGTCTTGCGAAAGCAGTCGGTTCGCCAAGAAGTTTTGCGATTTGAAGTTCTTTTGCGTTAGTCGAAGATTTTTGTGGTGACGCGCGAAGTGAAAGGATCGATGCGAGTTCCGAAGGTAGAGAAGCGTGATGGTTCGAGGAGGATTGCTGGTCTGAAGAGTAATCGGGCTGCGGTCTGGAAGAGACGATGCTGCGAGGTTGAGGTCGATCGAGAAGAGAAACTTCGTCTCCGAAAAACTCGTCTTCGTCCATCTCGTCTTCGTCCTCTCGACCATCCTGATCAGATCTCCCGTCTCGTCTCCTCCTTGTGTCTCTTCTTCCCTGTCGATGAACTAGAATCCTTTCCCTAGTCTCTCCTGCCTCTCCTTGATGACCATCAACCCTGAAATCCAAGATCAATCCTCCTTTATCATCTTTCTCTACCTTGAGCTCATCATCATCTTGTTCCTTTCCTTCTCCTTCGCTATCCTCTTTTCCTCGACCGTTACCCGTCACTTTTCCTTTTCCTTTCGCCCTCCCTCTCCCGTTTGCGGTTATTCGCTTTCTCTTGCCTTTATTTCCTGCAGCGTTTCCTTCGATTTCTTTCTCGACAGCATCCAGTGCATCTGCGTAGAAATCATCGTCTCCATCTTCCAGCAACGCATCCATCTCATCTTTAACTTTCCCTTTGCCCATGATCGTACTCCTGCTAGTCGTTCGTTTCATCCCTCGATTTGATGAAGAATCTTCTGGAGGTACCGAATTTGTTCGCAATGAAGTCGTGAACAGTTTCGGTTTGCTACTAGAGTCTTGAGGTGCTGCCGGTACTCCACTCTGGGAAGAAAGAGAAGGCGCTGGTGTATCGTCGAAGAGCGGTTTGAATGGTTTCGAACGATCGAACCCGAACGAAGATGTACGTTGGAAGGAAGACGGTTTGACAGGTGAAGGTCCCAACATCTCGTCGTCTTCCTCTCCCTCGTTGTTGGATTCGCGAGAAGGTTGGGAGGGAAGGAATGGATTCGACTGATTCGTTGTAGGAAATTTGGAAGGGGAGAGAATGGAAGAAGCCAGAGAGCTTGTTGACTTGTTCGTCGATGTCGTTTCGTTTCGTTTCTTTGCGCTGTTCCCTCCTCCGAAAAAATCATCCACCTCATCTACTTCCATCTTTTCCGATTCGTCTCCTCCTCTTCCGTCAAAGCTTTCCAGCACGTCGGATGCGTGCCCCCATCCCATACCACTTTTCACCTTGACCCTCGATTTCTTCTTCTTCAACCTCTCCCTCTCGAGTTTTTCGAAATCTCCAAACAACGTCGTTCCTCTCGAAGGGGGCTGAATTGTGACGACCTCTTTCTTCTTCGGTGATGCGAACGGGTTGAGCGCTTTTCTAGGCGAACGATTGAAGTCGGTTGGAGGAGGGACAGCGGCACTTGAAGAGGAAGAAGAGGAAGGTTTCGATTGACGGGAGGAGGGAGCGTTCGAAGCGGAGGCGGAAGCCGAAGTGGAGGAAGTAGAGGCGGTAGCGTTCAGCCAGTTCGGACCTGATGGTCGATTCGGTGAACCCGTCGTCGAGTGCATTGCTGCGAGAGCTCGAAGTTTCGAAGGAGAGTTTGCGAGGACATATTGAGTTCCATTCGATTTTGATCCACTGTTGGACGACGCTTTGGTCGTATTCGAAGTCGATGCGTCACTACTTGCGATGAAAGGGTTATCGCCGAGAGTAGCTCGCGTCATTGTGGTCGAAGTTGATTGTTTACGCGAGTTGCGAGATTTTGTTGGAGTTTTGAAAACGTTTGAAGGGACAGACACTGCTGCTTGTTTCGATTTGTTGTATTCCTTGTATTTGAGAGCTACCGGAATGGAACGAGAGGAGCACTTAGTAGGAGGGAGAAAGGACACGAGAAGAGGAGACGAACCGATTTCAGTATTCTGTTTGATATCCTGTTTAGTCGGATCTCTACCGTATTCGGAACGAAAGGCAGCTTCCCAAGCCTTCAATTCTTGCTTGAGGGTGGAGGACATTGTTTCGGGAGTTGAGAAACGGTGGGAAAGGAACGAAACTCTGGTTCTGCTTTTCCACTCCACTCAGATTCACTCTCGTAGGCCAGAGTGACTCTAGAGGTAGTATAACAACACCCTCGACCGCCTACTCGTCCGGCATTTCTTGCTCCCCTTCCCTCCTTCTCTCCCTCCTGATCACCTCGCCCTCCTCTCCTCTTCAGTCGCTCCCTCAACTCTAGTAGCTTGTCCACCTATACCTAGATACAACTGTCATACACAAAAACACTACAACTTACTCGTTTCGACCCGCGCGATCTCCCTTCACTTGGCCACAACAACTCTACTCGTAACTCGATCGTTTGATCAGTAGAAACAATGTTGGGACACGAGTTTGCTCATTCTGCTCAGTGAGTACTCAATCTCACTCGTTTGCATCACTCGTCGCGTCTCCACCGACGCGGACGACGGGAGTATGAGTTGTGCTGACTGTTCTCGTCTCCTCCCTCGGACTAGACCAATCAAGAGACCGAGAACGATTCAGTTCGGTATCCTCTCTCCTGAAGAGATCAAAGCAATTTCAGTATGCAAAGTCGAGTTCCCAGAGACTTTCGAGGAGGGAAACAACCGACCGGTCAGTTTCTTCTTCTCTCGCCTCCCTCCCTCTCTTTGTTCCAGCACCGAGCCATCTCGAGCTGACTGTCTATTTTCTACCGTCGTAATTACGCGTGAACAGAAAGTTGGTGGTTTGAGCGATTCTAGATTGGGAACGATTGATAGGAATTTCAAGTGTGCAACTTGTGGTGAAGGAATGGCAGAATGTCCAGGTCACTTCGGTCACATCGAGCTGAGTCGAGCAGTCTTCCATGTCGGTGAGTCGATTGTTTCCTTCGCAACCCCTCTTGAATCAGAAGAGTCGAAATTGATTCGCCAACTCTCGTTCTCTCAGGTTTCCTCAACAAGGTTAAGAAGATTACCGAATGTATCTGCGTTCTCTGCGGTAAACTCAAAGTAGCTCCTCACGAAGATCCTAGGCTGGCAGATGCAGTACGATTCATCAGGGATCCGAAGAAACGTTTGGCAGTCGTTCACGCACTCGTCAAGGCGAAGATGTCGTGTGACATGGATACGATCGACGAAGAACAACAACAGAAGATTGCTAACGGCGAAGATGTACCGAGAGGTCACGGTGGATGTGGTCACGATCAACCAGTGTTGAGGAAGGAAGGTTTGAAACTGTTTTTAGTTTACGGTCGAGGCAAAGACGAAGTTAGTTCTAGTTCAATTCCCTCGTTCTTCCCCGAAACAAAATAGGAAACTGACAAGTATCTATGTGTCAAATTCGATAGGATGGAAACGCTCAACAACCCGATCGAAAACCTTTCACGGCCACTCAAGCCCATGCTCTCTTCCGCAAAATCTCTGACGAAGATCTCAACATTCTCGGTCTCTCTGCGACGGAAGCTCACCCAGCTTGGATGATCCTCACAGTCCTCCCCGTTCCTCCTCCTCCAGTTCGACCTTCGATTTCGGTAGATGGAGGTGCGATGAGAGGAGAAGACGATTTGACTTACAAATTGGCAGAGATTATCAGGGCTAATTCAAGTTTGAGAAAGTTTGAGGAAGAAGGAGCACCAGCTCACGTTGTTAACGAGTTTGAGACGCTACTTCAGGTTAGTTTGATTTCTCTCTCCCTTGACTCTCTTTTCCTCACAGAGTTTTGATTTTTCGTATCTTATTCTCGGGCAACAGTGGCACATCGCTACCTATATGGATAACGATCTCCCGGGACAGCCTCAAGCACTTCAGAAGTCGGGTCGACCAGTCAAATCGATTCGAGCTCGTTTAAAGGGAAAAGAGGGACGACTTCGTGGGAACTTGATGGGAAAACGAGTAGATTTCTCTGCTCGTACTGTCATCACTGGAGATCCCAACCTAGCACTCGATGAAGTTGGAGTACCTTTCTCGATCGCTCGAACTCTTACCTACCCTGAACGAGTTACACCTTACAACATCTCTTACCTTCAAGAACTCGTCAGGAATGGACCGAACGAGTACCCAGGAGCGAGATACGTAGTCAGAGATACTGGAGATAGGATCGATTTGAGGTACAACAAACGAGCAGACACTTTCTTGCAGTACGGATGGATCGTCGAAAGACATTTGAAGGATGGAGATATCGTTCTGTTCAATCGACAGCCTAGTTTGCACAAGATGTCTATGAGTGAGTTCACAGTTTTCCTCGACACAGAATCCCCGAAATCGTTCAATCGCTAACTTGTTTTCCCTTTCTCCTCGTTAGTGGCTCATCGAGTCAAACTTATGCCGTACTCGACTTTCCGTCTCAATCTTTCAGTAACAGTGAGTTGATTTTCTAGATGTTTAGACTGTTCACTTAGAGACTGACAATCTTCATTGCTTTCTCTGAACTTAGTCGCCTTACAACGCCGAGTACATCGAGTTTCGCTACTCTCGAGAGAGAAGCTGCATCGAAAGGTACTGACTCTGCTGCTCGATTTCTTGCCTTACAGTTTCGACGGAGACGAGATGAATCTTCACGTTCCTCAATCCGAAGAGACTCGAGCAGAGTTGATGCAAATCGCCGCCGTTCCTCGCAACATCATCTCTCCTCAAGCGAACAAACCCGTCATGGGTATCGTTCAAGACACTCTTTGTGGAGTCCGCAAGTTCACTCTCCGAGACTGTTTCATGGATCGAGATTTCATTCAAAACATCCTCCTTTGGGTTCCCGATTGGGACGGAGTTCTTCCCCCTCCCGCCATCATGAAACCTAAACAACTCTGGACCGGTAAACAGATCCTCTCGATGTGTATCCCGAGTGGTATCAACCTCTACCGATCCTCCGAACCGGCTTCTCCAGCACCTCCTGAAGACAACGGAATGTGGATCGAGAATGGTCAAATCATGTTTGGAACGGTCGACAAGAAGACGGTCGGAACTTCTCAAGGTGGTCTCATCCATGTCATCTACCGGGAGAAAGGAGCAGAGGTCTGTCGAGATTGGTTCTCTGGAGTTCAAAAAGTCGTCAACTACTGGCTCCTTCACAACGGATTCTCGATCGGAATTGGAGACACCGTTCCCGACAAGGCTACGATGGAGGCTATCACTGGATTCATCGAGGTGGCCAAGACGGAGGTCAACCGAGTCATTCTACTCGCCCAGGAGGACAAACTCGAACCCGAACCTGGAATGACGATTCGTGAATCGTTCGAATCCAAAGTCACTCGAGCACTCAACCAAGCTCGTGATTCTTCTGGTCGATCGGCAGAACGTTCGCTCAAGGCCGACAACAACGTCAAACAGATGGTAGTCGCTGGATCGAAAGGTTCGTTCATCAACATCTCGCAAATGTCTGCCTGTGTCGGTCAACAAGTCGTAGAAGGAAAACGAGTACCGTTCGGTTTCAAGTTCCGCACCCTTCCTCACTTCACCAAGGACGACTACTCTCCCGAAGCTCGAGGATTCGTCGAAAACTCTTACCTCCGAGGTTTGACTCCTCAAGAATTCTTCTTCCACGCTATGGCTGGACGAGAAGGTTTGATCGATACCGCCGTCAAGACTGCCGAAACTGGATACATTCAACGTCGTCTCGTCAAGGCTCTCGAGGATGTCATGGTCGCTTACGATGGAACGGTTCGAAACTCTCTCGGAGATGTGGTTCAATTCGTTTACGGAGAAGACGGAATGGATGGAGCGTTCATCGAAGAACAAGTAGTCGATCCTATCCGACTCTCGGACGCAAGGTTCGAGGCGAGGTACCGAGTGGATGTCATGGACGATGCCTGGAAGTTCAAGGAAGGAGCTCTCCGAGTAGATCTCGCCGAACCCGACGCCGGTCTTCAACGACTTCTCGATTTGGAGTATGAGCAACTCAAGGAAGATCGAGAACGATTACGAACCTTCATCTTCCCGAACGGAGATGCAACAGTTTCCCTCCCCGTCAACATTCGTCGTATCATTCAAAATGCTCAACAAATCTTCCACATCGACGACCGCAAAGCCTCCGACCTTCCTCCTGCCGAAATCGTTCAAACCGTTACCGAACTCTGTGATCGCCTCATCGTTGTTCGAGGAACGGATCGACTCTCGCAAGAAGCTCAAGACAACGCTACCCAACTCTTCCGAATCTTCCTTCGTTCTTCCTTCGCCGTTCGTCGAGTTATCGAAGAGTACCGCCTCAACCGAGAAGCTTTCGAATGGGTGACTGGAGAAGTCGAATCAAAGTTCAACAATTCGATGGTCGCTCCAGGAGAAATGTGTGGAACTCTCGCCGCTCAATCGATCGGAGAACCTGCTACGCAAATGACGCTCAACACTTTCCATTACGCCGGTGTGTCGTCGAAGAACGTTACTCTCGGTGTACCTCGTCTCAAGGAAATTATCAATGTAGCTGTCAACCTCAAAACTCCTTCAACTACTGTCTACCTGCAACCCGAGATCGCTCGCGACGTCAACTTGGCGAAGGAGGTTCAAACGAAACTCTCGTTCACGACTCTCCAAACGATCACGGCTTCGACTCAAATCTTCTACGATCCCGATCCTTCAGCTACCGTTATCGAAGACGATCGAGAATTCGTCGAAGCCTTCTTCGCCATTCCGGATGAAGACGTCGAAGCGAACCTCAACCGTCAATCTCCCTGGCTCCTCCGCTTCGAACTCGACCGTGCCAAGATGCTCGACAAGAAACTCGAAATGGCTTACGTTGCCGGCAAGATTGCTGAAACTTTCGATCAAGATCTATTCGTCATCTGGTCCGAGGACAACGCCGAGAAGCTCGTTATTCGTTGTCGTGCTTTGATGCCGGCAGACGGAGACAAGGAGGAGGGAGATGGGGAAGACGACGCTGAGGATATCTTCCTCAAGCAACTCGAATCTCAAATGTTGGGTTCGATCGCTCTCGGAGGAGTAGAAGGTATCGATCGAGTATTCATGGTCGAACAGAAGAGGAGTCAATTGAACGAAGTAGGAGAGTACCACACTCCGACGGAATGGGTGTTAGAAACAGACGGAATCAACCTTCGAAAGGTTCTCTGTGTCGATGGAGTCGATTCTCGAAGAACAATGTCCAACTCGTGTGTCGAAATCCTCGAAGTCCTCGGTATCGAAGCAGCTCGAGCTTCAGTTCTTCGTGAACTTCGAAACGTTATCGAGTTCGACGGTTCCAAAGTCAATTACCGTCATTTGTCAATGCTCACCGATATCATGACGAACCGAGGTTCCCTCATGGCCATCACTCGACACGGAATCAATCGTTCCGACACTGGTGCCCTCATGCGTTGTTCGTTCGAAGAGACGGTTGAAATCTTGATGGAGGCAGCTGCAGCTGGAGAAACTGATTACTGTACTGGTGTAGCTGAGAACGTGTACGTACACTTCCGAGCTTCTGTAACTTTGCGCAGAGCACGATCAATGAGCTGACGATTCACTTCCTTCGTCTGTTGAATCTCGTAGTTTGCTCGGTCAAGTCGCTCCTATGGGAACTGGTGCTTTCGAACTCGCTCTCGACACTTCGCTTCTCAAAGACGTAGTTCCCGATCATCGTCTCCCGGTTCCCGCTGCGATGATGATGGATTTGAACGATGGAGGAAAGACTCCTGGAATTCACGGAGGAGGAGCGACTCCCTACGCCGAGATGTACGATGGAAAGACGCCAGCTTACCAGGGCCATAACGACCTCGCAGCAGCTTCTTTCTCTCCGATCATTCAAGCAGGTCAAGACGGTTACGATCAAGGAGGACTCGGAGGAATGTCTCCTTACGGAGGTCAATCTCCCTTCGCTGGAGGTGCCTCACCTTTCGGAGGAGCTTCGCCTTTCGCAGGAGGGGCGAGTCCCTTCACCGGAGGCGCGAGTCCTTTCGGAGCAGCAGGTTACAGCCCGTGAGTTTCTTTCGTTTCAATCAGGATTTATCGACGCTAATTCGCGCGATGTGTTTTCGAATCTCAGAGCTTCGCCGTTCGGAGGAGCTTATGCATCTTCTCCTTACAACCCGAGAAGTCCTGGTACTACTTTCGCACCGACTTCACCTTGGGTCAATCGAGGAGGAGTGGGAGCAGCCTCTCCTGGATACTCGTAAGTGTCACTTCTCTCTCTCGCTTCGTACAACCGATACTGACATCCGCGTAATCTCTGTGATATTAGTCCAACCTCTCCTATGCTTAACATGAGCCCAGCGTCTCCCCGTTTCAGTCCCACTTCTCCTTCGTATTCTCCTACATCTCCTCGATTCTCTCCTGCCTCGCCTTCGTACTCGTGCGTAATCTTGCTTCTCGTGCCGGCCGAGTTTGTAACTGATTCAGAGTTCCTCGTTGAATGTTTCAGGCCAACCTCACCTCAATTCTCGCCGGCTTCTCCTTCCTTCTCTCCAACGTCGCCGAAGTATTCGTGAGTCGAACCTCCTTTCATGACTAGCAGTCAAGACGAGACGCTGACCTTTTATCTCCTCTTTAGCCCAACTTCACCTTCGTTCTCGCCCACCTCGCCGAAATACTCTCCTACCTCTCCCCAGTATTCTCCTACCTCTCCGAGATACTCGCCAACCTCACCAGCTTACTCGCCAACGAGTCCAGGTTTGGCGGGTGCGAAATCTCCAGCTTATTCGTGAGCTCATTTGTTTCTTTCTCTTTCTCTGTCGTTTCGGTGCGATAGGCTGACTTTTACCTCTTCGTAGACCTACCTCTCCGCTATTCTCTCCTGCCAGTCCAGCATTCTCACCTGCATCCCCTCGAGAGGGATCAGGTGCTTCTGGTTCGCAAACGAACTATTCCAACACCGCTTCCTGGAATCGATGATCGTGAGAATGGGTGGGAATCAGGCAATCTTTTGTTACGAACCAAATACAAAAATATCACAACTGCCCTCGCTTTACCTCTGCAATGTTGTGCTTCTTATCGTAATCTTCTCTGTCGTGTGATTGAGAGGAGTCTCATTCTTCAGATTTCGTACTCAGCTTTGCTCAGCCTGCCTCGTATCTTTTCCTACGTTCCTCTAACAGCAGTAGTTTGTCCCTCTCTGTCTACACAGAGTCGAGCGCGCTGATCTCAGAGCAGAGCAAAAGCGTTCTTAGTAAAGTACGAGTTCGCAATCAGTTGGCATGAGCTTGCTCTCGCTTGTTCTCTAGTCGTTCTGACAGCACACTTTGTTGTTGCCGCTACCGGTCAGGTGTGGGTTGAGGATAAAGCTCTCACCAAGTCTTTTCGAGAACAGTTTTTCGCTGTTCCGAACTTTTTCTGAAACCCACGGATTTCAAGAGCAGCTCGATCACCCTCTGGAAAAGTAATCTGCATAGCAAGCCTAGCCTTACATAATGACACGAGCGGTCGGAGATGGCAGGCGGGCAGAAGCAACTTCCTGTGACATCGCGAACCTCGAGCTACGACAAAAACGCACGATGAGAAAGCACATTGTTTTGAGCTTGGCGTTTTCATGCAGGCAGTCCTCTGCTCAGGAAAGCTACGAAGCCCGTAAACAACCCCTTACTGCCCTACCTTGACTCTGCGAAGTAGAAACGCGAAAAAGAGAAGTCGCATTTCAGAAAGTTCCCAATATCTCCTCTCCTGACCCTCTTTTGTCTGAGCTTGAAAATGCTGCCAGCTACTGTAGATGTTCAACTATCCTGTCGTGCAAGAACGGGGCAGAGGGGAGGCAGGTAGAAGGAACAAAAGAGAACTCCGTCAGCGGACGAAAAGATTAATCGACCAGAGCAGGATTTGAACCTGCGCTCTGAAACAGAAACAGATAGGAAGTGTGGTACAGTTCTAGTCTGTCGCCTTAACCGCTCGGCCATCTGGTCTTCCGTAACAGACAAAACGTTTGCGTAACTAAAGGGAAAAACATTTTTAAGTGCTCAAATCGACTCGTTTTTCCCTCCCTACCCTCTCGGAGGACTCTGTACCTCGTCAGATGGTTGCTCAGAAGCAGAATGCCCTGGATTGAGAGTCAGAGCAGCAGGAAGCTCTTTTTCCGCGAAGCAATAATTTTTCTTTTTCGAGCGCAAGCGGCCTCCTGTGTCTCTTTGTCTCTCAGCTTGAGTCAAAGAGTAGTGTATTACGGATATAGGTGCCTGGTGGCGCAATAGAGTCGGACAGTTAGATGAGATTACAACCTGAGTCGAGCTGAAACTATCTTCTTTCTTTCCTTTGGTAGATTGTTTGAGTCGAGGTCTCTTTGCAATGCGACAAGCGATGAAGAATAAAAACAAGTGAAGTCCACTTTGGTCCGTCAGCATCAGGAAGGGAGAACAATGCTGGCTGAGTAACGCTACATACCTGCTCTAGAGTATTACATGTAGCATAGAGATGTCAAAGACCCAGAACCTGAGGATTGCAAAACTCCTTTGGACCTGCGCAAGAATGAAAACTCAGCTGCCAGTGAGACCCGAGCTTCTCGCCTTCACCGTCTCCTGTGAAGATGGATGTCCACATGCCTTTTGCAACCAGTAACAAGACGTCAGACAGAGATCTGCTGAAGGCTTTTTTGCGATTGAGCTTGCGGACTGCAGAGGGAAAAGCTGCGAAACAAGAATTTGAACGGGTCAATAGGATCTGTGAACATTGTTCTTGGCTTCACGGGGCTCTCGAATGTTTCACAAGAGTATAGCGTCGTCCCAGAGCTGTATGTTCAGCAAAAGAAGCAAATTAGAGGAAGTGAAGATGACTAAAGTTGTCCTCATTCTCTCACACTTCCTACATCTGACTCGGAACGACTCCAGCCCCTTCGTCTTTGCCAACCTTGCTCTCTTCAACTACTCGCTCTACGCATTCCTCAATACTTTGACTGTCAAGATACACTATAGCAGACCATGTTTCGGACATGAAGACGGGTCCAGAGAGGGAATGTGTAGGGTAAACGGGTCCAATGTCTTGAATGAATGGAAGGCGAGTCTTGGAGAAGAAATCAAGAAGTTCGTTTCAGGGTGAAGCAGTCAACTCTGCTTGCGAAACCACAAAGTTGCTTGAAGGCTCTTGCAGTATTTCGACGATACTAGATCATAGCAATGGAGTATAGAAAGTAGCAGATAGCTTAAATTAGCTTGATGCTAATTAACAAGAGATTGCGAAAGTTTTAAATTTCAAAGGATGCATCCGATCAAGGTGAGTTGTACCTGCCTTCCTTCAACGGTAGTATTGTGAGCCAAGCATAAGGAGTAGTGATGAAAGCTGACTCGTGGTTCTCTTTTCCGGCAAACGATCTGGTCACCACATCTTTTACCCCTTCGCCGTCTCTCCTCCCTTACAAGCATCCTTCGTTCTACCTTCCGCTGCCTTCTTGTACACAATCACGATGTCCAATGCTTCAGCGACAAGTGAGGTCAAACTGATCTAACAAATTCTTGGATTATCTCAAGATTTTATTGTGCGAGCATTGAGCGAGTAGTCTTGTAAGAAGACTATGACATGGTAAGGAATTCAACCTCAGGTCTTCAAAGTGTACACGTATGATGTTCTAACCACGGAACTACATTGTCAAATGTTGCAAGGGAATTGATTGCTGCAACACCCCCCCTCAATCGAATATCTCTTATCCTTGATGGACACAAGGAGTAAGGAGATTGCAAACATAAGCAGAAATCAATGCCTGGGTCAGTTGTGGCGCGAGAGATTTCCAATCAGAGCAGTTGTGTCGCTATGAGAGATAGCGTTGTAGTACTGAATAATCTCTAGGTGTAGCAGGATACAGCCTAGTGCTTATGTGAGGTCAACTCACATAGTAATGTCACCATATTGTGCAAGCATTGAGCGAGTAGTCTTGTAAAAAGACTATGACATGCTAAGGAATTGATGGTAGCGATTCTATTGAATCCTGACTCTGTTCTCGGGTGTGAAGCACTAGTAAGCATTACAAAGTACCAGAGATAAAGTATAGAAGAATAACGAACCTGTTCTCGGGTGTGAAGCACTAGAGAACAGAAAGAAAGTAAAAGAAGAGAAAAAGTATTCAAATACAAAATGGCAAATGTAATGTATAACAAACAAATAGAAGAGGAAATTAACCCGCGAGAGCGTCTGCAGCAACAGATTTGCCAGGGGAAGGCCGTTATTGTGGATCTGTGAGTCTTCTTCACTAATGTCATTGGCAATCGTAGCGTGAAGTTTTAGGCTGACATCACTCTCGAGGGTAACACACTTCTTGTTGGTAGTCCTTCCCACCTGACGCTTCAAATCCCTTTCTTGATCTGCTTGTCAGTCTCAGCTTGCTCCTTCTTTCCTGGTATGTTTCCCTCTGTGATGTATGGCCCAATAAGAACTTCAGACTTTCTCCTTTTTGACAGATCTACCTGGACAAAATGGAGAACAGCTTGCAAGTCCAATAGTGGCAGAGGGTACAAGCAAGATGAAACTGGGGCAAAGGCCATCAAGGTAACTTGAAGAGAGAAAGAGGGAGAGTTTAAAAAGCAAAAAATGGTTGAGAACGTAAAGGAAAAGAGAAATTCGGAAATCTGGAAAGAATTTATACAAAAGAATAAAAAGGGAGGTTAGAGCAAGATAGTTTCCTATAGCTAGTCCCCTGTTGGCCTGAACCCTTGCCACCAGTCAAAATTGCAAGGGCAGTGATATCCTCCTCCTGGCTGTCGCTCTAATTGCAAATCTGTCTGAGATGCAGTGAGCCTATTGATGCATCCTGCTTCATCTTTTGCAATCTCTCTTTGCTTGCCTTCCACAACACAGAGCAGTCAGTATTGATGCTACCTCACCTTGTGGCTCAAGACGGTGTCGATCAAAGGGGTGGCAGTGGGCCTTGAAACTTTGGCAAGAAAAGGTTGATTGGGCCAAAAGAAACAATAACAAGAAACTGATGGTACAAAGGGGGCAGAAAGCAGTTCCTCAAGTCAGGCATGAAAGAAAAATTAATATGTTTGGAGTGATAGAATGTTCCTGAGCAAGAGATAGGAAAGAAAAGCAGGAAACATGATCAATGTGCAAACAAGACCTCATTATCAGCAAAATGGCCACTGTTGTAGCACACCTGAGAGAAACCAACGAAGAGAGATGTCACACATTGTTTGCGTTCTGGGATAATAGAACTGGACAGACTATTGAGCTTAAAAGGTGCAATATGCAAATGAGAAGTCAACAATAAAAATAGGAGGGACAGGATAGATCATAAGCTGAAGCACAAAGACTAAAACACACTTCTCATCTAGAGTGCTGAGATGCTTTCTACTGTACTGTACTGGAACCAAGGGCAATCTCAGCTACTGTGAGTGTTGCACCTCACAAAGCGAGAGCAACAACTACTGATAAAAGCGAGACCTATCTGATAGAGGAGAAAGAAGCATCCCAGGACAACAGCCGAAGGACACAGTTCTGGTCTACGCTATTAGTACAGACCGCAGCAATGCAGCTGCAGTCATTGCTTGCACATTGCTGTTCCTCCAACGGTGAAGCATTGCCACTGACAGAGCGTGACTATATCCTCAGTTGTGTTGATGGAACCTAGTGAGCCAGCTGTGAGCAACAGAATACAAGAACAGGAATCCACAAGAAAGCTCATCTTGCGTCTTGTCACTTTGCGTCTTGTTCCAGAAGCATTGCAATGCCCTTCTCACAGAATTGCCGGATCTTATTATTAAATCACGTAGAGTTGTAGTATAACTTGTAGCAGCTTCAGATGCATTTCTTCGAACACTCACACTTTTTGTAGCTTGCTGTCCCCAACAGCCTGCAGGCTTCTTCACAACACAGACGCCCTTGCCCTTGAGGAGACAAGAGAAAAACGCTTAAAACCCACAAAGAGATTGACAAGCAAAGAGGGCATGCTTGACAACAAATGTGAGGTAAAAGAGAGAAAGCAAGTTCAGGACCTAGTTCACTGACAGTACGCCTGACCTCGGCGGTTGTTCGTGTTGCAGCAATCAATTCATTTGCAACATTTGACAATGCAGTTCAGTGATTATAATGTCATACGTGTCTCACTTAGATCAGAGTTGGATGTCTTCGCCGCTTCCTGACGATTACAAACACAAGTCGAGAACGATACGGGACTCAAGATCATATCTTTCCGATCGGACAACAGAGGAGAGTACATGTCGACAGACTTTAAGGACCACCTACTCGGGCATGGGATCGTTCACTCAACTCCTCCTCCTCACTCACCTCAATCGAACGGAGTTGCAGAACAAGTCAATCGCACAATCATTGAGGAACTACTCTCCCTACTGAATCAATCAGGAGCTCTAAGGGAACTATGGGCCAAAAAGGGCCGAAGCAGTAAGAGCTTTCACCTTTATCAAAAATCGCTCTCCTCATTGAGCATTAGGTGGTCGAGTTTCTCTCGCTGTTTGGAGAGGTGAACCAGTACAAGTAGATCATTTACGGGTATGGGGATGTCGAGCTTGGCACACGGTAACCGCAGGTAGAAGGAAGTTAGACAACAAAGCGATTCCTCTCGTCTTTGTAGGTTACGACTCAGATTTCAACGCCTATCGACTCTTCGACCCTCAAAGCAAGAAGATCATCCGCTCTAGAGCCGCCAGATTTGACGAGACCAGCTTCCCTCTCCTCACTTCCACTTCCACACCTCCTCACTCCCCTTCTTCGATGATCTTCCAGGTCCAGCTCCTGCTCCTCCACTACCTTCTACACCAGCTGCAGGAGCTGCACCTTCACCTCCAGCACCAAATCCAGCACGGATTGCCTCACTTCCTCCTTTTACTCCACCTCCTCAACCAGTTTTCGTTTGTGAAACTGCTCCTTCTCCTTCCACTCCTGATCAAAAACCTCCTCTCTCTCCAATTCCTGAATCTCCTGATCCTCTCGACTTCCTTTCCGATCCCTTCTCTGCTCTTCTCGCCTCTGCCGGCGAACAACTCGACGCTTCTCAAGGTGAATTCCTTCTTCCTTCTTCCGACCCGCGAAACCATCGTGAAGCGATGTCCGACTCTGCCAACGAAAACTGGCAACTAGGAGAAGAAGAAGAATTCAACTCACTCAAAGAGAAATACAAGGTCTTCAACGTCGTCGATAAATCACAAGTTCCTCGAAATGCCAAAATTCTCGGCTGTCGCTTCTTTTATTGTCGAAAGAAGGATCAATTTGGAAAGGTCAAGTCTTACAAGGTTCGTCTCATCGCTCAAGGTCTCGCTCAGCGCCCGGGTCGAGAAACTTTCGCCCCAGTTGCCAAGTTCACCTCGATTCGAGTCCTTCTCGCCCTTGCCGCTCGACAGAACCTCAGAATACAACAAGCCAACGTTGACAGAGCTTACCTCTATGGGAAATTGGATGAAGAACTCTATATGCGAGTACCGGAAGGGATTGAAGGAGGAGAATACGCTGGAAAGGTTTTGAAGCTGGAACGCTCTCTCTATGGGTTAAAACAAGCTGGTCGAGTATGGAACGAAAAAGGTACCTCCAAGCCGTCGGTTCTTTCATGTACGCAATGCTCGGTACTCGCCCCGACATCGCTCAAGCCGTCGGTGTTTTCAGTCGGCACTCTGCCAATCCTGGTCCTTCCGACTGGTCTGCTGTCGTTCACGTCCTTCGTTACCTCAAGGGAACTCTCGACTTTGGTCTCAAATTTAATTCAACTTCCTCTCCTCTCGCCGGTTACAAAGGTTACAGCGATTCCAACTGGGGTGCCTGTCCTACTACCTCTCGATCAACCATGAGTTTTTCCTTCCTCCTCTCGAACAGTGCCGTCTCGTGGTCTTCGAAACTTTTCAAATGTTGCAAGCGAATCGGTTGCTGCAACATGAACAACTTGTTTGAGAACAAGATCAACAAGGTCTGAACACTGTCACTTGCATCTCTAACTCCTACTACATGGTTGTCAATCTCATGACCACGCCACTTTCTTTCCCATCTGTCTCCCTTATAATGCATCACCCAGCTTCCTTACAGTAGTCTGTGGCACCCAAGAACAGTTTCAGATACAACAGACCTGAATGCAAGCAGTCTGACGGAAAGTGGATAGACTAGCTGATGCTAGTTTGTCTGAGTGCTTGATGTGCCTGTTGTGCGCTCATGACCCAGTACTGTCACTCATCTGCTTGATGCGTTTTGCTTCTTTAATTTTTCTTTGGGTCAGACTTCAGTGCCAGAACAGTATTTTGTTTTTTGTATCTCAGAAAGAGGGCAGTCAAATGGGGCACAATGTGCGCATTCTAGAGAAGAGAAAAATAAGTTTTGCACTGGAAAACAGACTTTTCAATCTTTACGCTTTGCTCAGTCCAACTGCTGTAGACTGACAGAGCAAGAGATCTCAAAGCCTTGCAAGGAAGCTGCATATGTGCAACAGAGAGAGCTAAAGCCTGAGAACAAAGTTTCTGAGGGTCAGCTCCTGCTTTGCGCATGGTGAATGTTGATGTTGCTGGCAGAGAGAGCTGCAAAGCAAGGGTGTGCACATCTGAGGCAGCAGACACAGATGCAGTGGGAACAACAAAGGGAGAGATACTCTTGCATGAGCTTCCTCTATTGTACAAGTGTTGAGCAAGTAATCTCAGACTATGACATGCCAAGAGATTGGACCTCAGGTCTCCCAAGTGAACACAATGATCTTCTTATGACTGAAGGACAGTGTCACATGTCGTGCATTGGGTTAATCACGGCAACATTGTAAGAATCTCAATTTTTGGGTCTATTGCAAGAACGTGCAATCTGTGACACTCATCTAGTTCCAGGTAACTTTGCATCCATAATCAAGGCTATGGTCTACAGCATTGACTCTATCAAGGATTAATTGCTTCTTATGTTGTTTCTGACATGTTCCATTACAATTGCTATCTTGTACCTCTCTCTTCTTTTGCTTTCTTTCTGTTCTCTAGGACTTCACATTCAAGAACAAAGCCAGTATCCAATGCGTAAGACCTAGTTGACAAAGTCACAAAAGACTTGAAAGACAAGAGATGGTATTGGACAAGTTCACATTGCAGTCTGGCAGACAACAGACAAGATAAAAGCGCTGATCCAACAAAGAAGGTATGAGCATTAGATGAGCAGAGGAAACAAACTCCCAGCTGAAATCCTCAATTGAAGTCTACGCCTCAACAAACCTCTTCCTCCGATCTTCAATGAGTCGAGCTGCTATGTCCGTAGCTCCTTGTAGCCTTTTTACAGGATTACTTGCTAAATGCTCACAGACCAAAATCTTGGTCTTGAGGCTTGCTTGACCTGCTCCTACCTTTGCTGGGAGACCAGGATCAGATCAGAGGGTCAGCTGGCAATCTCTGTCTGAGCAGTGGCTCTTCTCTGTGCTCAAACTTTGCTTTGCAGTGTGTAAATGTCTGTTGGGAATGGTGAAATTCAGGGCTACTCTGCCTACAGACACAGTATTCCCGTCTTTTCCGAAAAGCACAGAGAGAAGCCACAAGATAGAATACTGTTGACCTGAGAGGGGCCAACATTCCCAGTCACATGAAGTATAATGAAGGAGATGAATGTTAAGAACCTCACTCAATCGTTTCTCTCAACTCTCTCCTCATCACGTGACCTTTGTTTTTCGACGTCATTTCCTCTTCTCAACCCCTTGCTGATTCCAAACCTCGACTCTACAAGCGTCTGTATGTACAATGACCTCACCAATCAGTCTACAGCCGTCATTGATGACAAGCAGGCTTAACGCGTCTTCTCGACGCGACTCAATTCCTCGAAACAATTAAAACCCAAATCTTGTGTAGTTTCCTCTTTCTCTTCTCTTCTTCTTCTTTGTGTCAATATCAGTTAAATCCATTGAATAGTACTTTGTGCTCATGTGATCCCCAAAAGCTCTACTGGGAGATTTTGCTTTCCCTTTCGATCCGACCTTTGCCTACAGCTTCAACCTTTGTCCTCCTCACATCCTTCAACCTCTCGTTCCCTCGTCGTCGACACCTGACCAGCTTCCTTTCCCCGCTTCGCTTGTCTATCCCTCACTTCAAAGTCTGCTCGTAACAATCAACGGCTAAGGGTTACTTGCAACACTGTCCTCTTTCCTATCCACTAAGATACTTAATACACCTGTGAGGAAGGCTCTAGCCTTACGGCATGCAGAAAAGACTGTTTTCAGCTTTTCGCAGTTTGTGATATCAATACAAGTGTGGTCAATTAATTGTATTTTCTAAATAAGGTCTTCAAAAGTTCTTGGCTTGACGCCTCCCCTGAGCGGGGAGCAAGCGCGAGAGAGGGACAACAGAGAGGGACAATGCAACGCACTCCCTGCTTTCACCAGAAGATTTTGATTTTCACAACGACAATTCAATGCATAAAACGACGATTCAATTTACCAAAGTTATAGCTTTCTTCAGAGTACCATGCTAGCTACCAGATCTGCAAGTTTTGAATGCAAGCTGGAGAAGTTCGAGGCAACAGTTTATAGAACCCTTCTGAGTAAGCTTGATGTAACTTTCCGTCTCCTAACCATTCCAATGTTCTATAAGAATCAACCTCATGATCACACATCTCGAAATCGCTCAGTCCTCTAGTCGAAGTTAGGTAATCCTTGCTACAGCGTGCTTGAAGCGCAAGTTGCTTGTCTCTGATGGTCGGTAGATCTGGTAAATCCTTTGAATTGATCTGTATAGAGGCTGCAGTCCATTTGAGTTCGGGAGGAGGTTGACGTTCGGTCGAGTAGATGAAAGTCTCTGTCGGCGAGGGAGAGGTCATAGTCGTGGGAAGTGATGAAGAGGGAAGAAAGTATGGGAGTGGTGCAAGTCGAACGAGTATCCCGAGCGCTCTGTCCTACCGAGGACTTGCCTTGCCGAGACGAAACAAGAGGAACGAGAGCGAGTGGCGATGAAGCGAAAAGTGGGATCGTTTGCGAACCTTCATCAGAATTCGCAAAATCTTTTCTGTCGAAATCAGAGGGATCGGCGTCGATGTAATCTTCGTCTTCAACAACGAATCGAGCGGCAGTTCTCAATCGAACAGGTTGACGTCGAACGGAAGTTGCCTTCTTCGCAGCGTTTCGTCGAGGTCGTTTGTTTCCGGAGGCTGAAGCGATGTCGTACGTGTGAGCATCTCCATCTCCATCTACTGCCAAGAGAATGTGGGATGAGCTCGGAGAGAATTGGTGAGGGAAATGACCTGACGAGGCGTACCGGATTGAGATGGAGCCGACGACACGGCAAATGAGGCTTCATCTCGGGGAAAGACATTGCGGAAAGTTATCACGACAAAGAATCCGAGAGGCTCGAGCTGGAAGTCTTGAGGTTCAAAGGTCGTTAGGGTGTCGTTGTCGAGCAGGTTTTTCCAACTGGAGTGTATTTCTTCCGGATGAACGGTGAAGTGACCCTCTGGATCGTAGAGAAGTGGCAGAGGAGACTGTCGATTCGCCGACACTTCAGACCGGACGAGAGACTCGACTCGGTGGTCGGAGAGACTGAACTCTGGGACCGGGAGGAAGATTTGACGAGCGAAGTCCGAGAAGCGACGACTTGTCGGACCTGCCGGGGAAAAGAGAGCAATCGGAATGCGAACAATCGAGGCGAGGATGGAGAGCTGCGTAGTTCCAAACCACTGTCCTTCGCGAGCGAATTGTTCGAGAATTTCGTCGAGATCCTCCTCCTGGTCGGGATCATAGGCAGAATTCTCCAGGAAACAGCGGTTTGCTTCGTCCCACCTTGGATCTGGAGCTACTTTGAGGAGCTGGAGGAGCTTGCTATTGCTGCGCAGAGTTCTGGCGGTTTCAGCGACTGCCGAGCGGATCTCGAACGACGTCTGTTGTAGCCTCTCCTCCGAGATACACTCCTCCCGACATAGAACTTCCGATACTCCGTTCGGGCAGCAACTCCCGTTTCCCAAAGTCGTCGTGCGGTTTGTCGAAAAGGAAAGACATCGAACTGATTCAGGAGGAGGGGTCCAACTATTCGAGGCAGATGACGAGGAAGGCGACGCAGAAGACGAAGGAGGAACAGAGCCGGAGAAAGGTTGCAATGGCGAACTTTGAGCAGCAGGGCCAGTCGGAGAAGGAGATTCGGAGCATTTGTGTCTTCGCGATCTCGATCGTGTCGACGCTGCTCCACCTCGCGGAGAATGAGAGATACCAGTGTCGAGAGCGTCGTTGCGAACGTTCGCAGGTTGGGGAGCCAAGGAGGGAAGATCTGCACTCGAAGAAGATGGGATTCAGTTTCGTTGGCGAGAGAATTCGAAATCGCGCAGAAATCGACTCACCGTTTCCGCATTACCTCGTTCGCGGTGATGTTGGGCAAGTAGCGAATTGTCGGCAGGTACGAGAGAGCTGCTATCGGTTGACGACGTTGAAAGGGCAGAGAGAGAGAGTGTCGGTGACGGAGGGCTGACCCTGTTTCTCCTTCTTCTTCGTTGCGTATCTCGCTCTCTTGTTCTCCCTCTTCTTGCTTGGCTGTTCATGTCCTTCTGCAAAATCTCTCCTCCTCATCTCATATTCTAATTCCTTCAACTCATTCTCCAACTTGCGGTGGTTCGAAACAGCAGCTTCGTGCTTTTTGGCGACCTTGTTGAGCTCCTCGATAAAGCTCTGGCTGCCGACTTCCTTGACCATCTCCGACAATTCCGCCATCTTCAATCCGAGTGAAACGAGCACTCCAACTCTGTCCTTCCTCCTGTGTCTCTCTCCGTCTCGACGAACCAAGCGCGACAAGCCTTGTCATGCCATCCATCACCTTCATCTCGGAATCCTCCAATTTCGGCTTGAAGGATTCGTACTTGTGAGATCTTCGATTCATAGGTGGATCGCAGGTGAATAGCTTCTAGGCGAACGGAGAGGGCTACTTGAACTTCGGATCTCTTCGATTCGATGCGAGCTTGAAGGTCGGTTGAATGGGACGTCGGGAAAGGAGGTGCCGAAGCAGAGGAACGTTCAGGCTTTGGGGAGACGGGGAGGAGGGCAGACGGGAGGGAAGGGGAAGGAGCTTCTTCCGATGAGTCGAAAGTCGAAGGGTGTGCAGGCGCATCCCCACCAATGGCTACGAAGCCATCGCGTGGTGATGCAGCCTCACTACGTGCGTCACAGTGAACGAGAGTCAGTTTCGAGTAGAAGAAAAGAATTAATAGTAGAAGAAACATGAACACGAGGGCACAGTTCGTTCTCCCAACTCTAGCGATTCCATCCGATTTGTCGATGACGGCGTTGACGACTGATTCGGTAGAGATTTCCAAGCAAAGGGGCTTGCGAGTACCGATCGCTGAAACTGGAGAAGATTGTTGTTTGTTGTCTTTCTTCTTCTTGAGGCGTTGGCGACTGCGAGCGGGAACGAATACGATGGAAGAAGCTCGACTAAGTCTGCCTTTTGGAGAGTGGAAGGGGGAGGGAGTAGGCGACTTCCTGCCTCGAGGGAGGGGAGAGAAGTTTCTGGCCGAGTTGCGATCTCTTGCTAGAGCTTTCAACTCTGGCTTCGAATGAACTACTTGGAAAGCTTCTTCGTTATCGTTGTTGTTCTTGTCGTTGTCGAGACAGGGATGGAGAACGAGATCGAGGCGAGGAGGTGAGATGATACAGGCTAGTTTGGCGAGACCGGTTTGAAGAACTGAAGAGTAGGATGCAAGCATGTTGAGTATAGTTGCTGGTGTGGTTGTCGAGGTAGGGTTGGCAAAGAGGAAGGAGAACTCGAGAAACGGCTGGTTCAACATTCGGCTCAATCTCGATCTCAACTTGAGACCTCTTCCTCTTCATCCGACGCGACGTGATTCAACCTCCCTCTACTGTACCGTAGCTGGTGCACCTCCCTGATGCCTGCATCACCGACGAGCTTCGATAGTTCCCTTTCATCTTCCGCCAACTCCTCTCGCGACTATTGCGCCCTCCGTACAACGCTCAAAGCTCCCCGAACATGGCAAGATTCACCCTTACCTATTCGAATATCAGATCTACCTTCATCACCGAGCGTCAAGAACGGCAAATTGAAAGAGCGGGCGATTACTCATCGATCATCTTACACTCAGAGTACTCACGTCTCGGACCGCATTAGCGTTCATCGGGACGTGCAATTTAAATCTTACGAGTCACTGGAACTAGTAGGAGATAAGCACATGGCCAGTTGTGCTGTACAAGCTCTCATGAAAAGGTTTCCAGAATTACCGCCTGTGAGAATGACGGTCAGTCGCTTCAAACTCTTTCAAGCTTCACGCAGACCCTGATGATTTTGAGGTACTTTGCAGGATCTACTGTCAATGGTTTTGTCAAATCGCACGATATCGTACCTCACTCTCGCTTACGAATTGGATCGAAAGCTTCGCGTCGCTCGTCTTCCCCGAAACGGTGAACGCCTAGACCAGAAAGTCTCGGCCGACCTCTTCGAAGCTCACATCGGTGCTCTCCTCCTCGATGACGACGTTTCGGATACTCGAATCAAGGAATGGTTATCCAACGTTTTCAGTTCTCGGATTTTCCCAACTCTGGAGGAACTAGTGAATGGCTGGACAACAGAGTACGAACGTGAATTGATCGTCTCATGAGGATGTAGGCGGAAAGCGTCGAGCCAAGGTAAGCACTAGAATACCATCATCAATGAGGATTGAGAATCTCCTCCATTCTTAAGTTCTAACTCGGGTTCCTCCCCCAGATTTTTTCAATTGTCCGGATTGCTCAGAACTGGTGGCCGATCCCCTTTCGATTGAGTACGATCACGTCAACTCACGAGAATGGCACGCAGTTTTATCGACTCGACGGAAGAAGAGAGGATGCGGTATCGGAAGGACGAAGGCAGAGGCAGGGGAGAAAGCCACAACGAATAGTATTCACAACCTTGTGAGATGTCTAAAGTTGGCGAGCGAATAGCGTGCCAACTCCGGGGCGCTGGAGGAGGCGATCAAGCGCTCTCGAGAACACGAATCTCGGAGCGGATTGTTTGTGTAGTTCTCTCGAGTTTAAAAAGTGTCGAAATTCAGAGACAAATCTTCGAGGAGTCGCTCGAAACTCCTCCCTCTTCTTCCTCAACTCACTCGACTCAAGTCTCTCGCTCGTTGAGACGTATCCAAGTCGATTTTTCACCCGCCCACCTCCCCGGTTTGCCTCCCCGCTTCGCGCCCGCGACTCTGCCCGTCGGGGTCCTGCGACCGAGAGTCCTCTCGCTCTCCCAGAAACAATCTCAGAAGAGATCAAACAACGAATAATCGTCTAAACTCGAATTAGAGAATTGTTGCGACGAAAAACGAAAACGAGGAGGTCGCAAATCGACGAAACTCTCTGCGTCACTTCACACGCAAGTTAGCTTATTTATCATTATGTTATTGCTTCATTCATCCAGGCATTCATCTTTACGCGAAAGTTTCTGTGATTGATCCTCTACAAGCTTTCCAGATCTCCCTATCCTCCTCTATGTAACTTGTTCTATTCTGTCTATCACGTAGCTGTCGAAACCTACAGCGAGACTCGATTCGAGAGAAACGCTAATAATCGTCTGTTTCACAAGGAAAGGAGGCGTCGAGCGCGAAAATTTGTAATGCACAAGGGCAAAGCGAACTGAAAACACAAACAGGTGAACGACGAGAAGTAAAGGAGAAATTGCGAGTGAGACGGCATGGAATGTAATCGCGAGATCACCTCATTGCGAACTCGTTGAAGGGGAGAGCCACACCTCGAGATCGAGCAGAGGGAGAAGCGAGACTAACGACAGCTGGAGCGCTAGAGTTAGGGTTTTCGCGACGGCGACGATCGCTCGTAGTCGAGGGAGTGTTTGAACGTCCATAACGGATCTCAGTGTAGGTAAACCTAAGAGAACCTCGTCGGCAGAGAAGGTGGTAGCTTTGAGAATCCCTTGCGAAAGTTCTCCGAGGGGGTGAAGCAGAGATATCTGATAATCTTTCGGATACTCACACACAAAAAGAGCGTGAATAACATCGTCAGGGTCTAAGGAACAGACATTACGTGATCTGACAGCGCCTCAGCAAAGTGGGAGAGCTCTCTTTGGAAGGCCTGACGAGGAATCGAGCAGGCCGTAAGGGCGCCGTCGCCACAGCGAGTTTGAAACCTCAAAATCCTCTCTAGCTAGCTCAGAAAGTTCCTCCTTGTCTGCGAAAGACGAAAAAAAAAAGTTCTCTCACGCGTTTCGAAACGTTTCTCCCTCTCTCTCTTCCTCTCGCCTCGAGATCGAAAAAGACTTTTTCAATGAGCGAAGACTTACAAGGGCCTTGAGATGTCGAGGAGAAAAAATAAAACAGAAGACCCGAGAGCGGATTGAACGCCCGGCCTGACGATGAAGTCCTATACATCCGATAGAATCGGAAAGCACTGGAGTCGCCCGCTCTACCACTGAGCTATCAGGTCACTTGAAGGGCGAAGGCTAAACTACATATGTATACGCAAACATGTCTTTCAGCTTCAATGACTCGCCTCTCCTCTTTCCGCTACACTCAAGATCCACTGATGCTCAGTCGAGAGCTTGCTCCAGCTTTACCCGCGGACCGCAGAACCCGCGATCCGCTCGGATTGCCGGCAGCTTTTCGCTTTTCGTTTTGCCTTCGGAGCAACACAGAAGGAAGGTCTACAGTAATTCGAGCTGCCCAGCCAAACATTGGCAGTAGATCAAGGTGCAAGAGAGTTGAACACATGGAATGAGCTGCGCGGTGTGTGAGTCTTCCACAAAGCGTAAGAGTTGCGTTCTCTCGTGTTTAAGCAGCTCAGCTACGACACTCTCTTTCTTATTCCACCGAGCAGCCGAAGCACAGCACTTCGCTGTCTGGTACAAGTCAACGACGAGAAGGTTCAGACACAGAGGATGGCGAGTGCAGTTCAAGGTCACAGTTGAACGCAACGGAGATGCCCCCTGCGCTCCAAGACTTGCCTATCGTTCGTAGCAGGTGCATGGGTGTCTACCTCCTAGCGCACAGTCGCACGGCAATGGGCAGGGAAAGAACAATTCGGTGCCGAACTCAGCGAGAACGAGTGTCTAGAGCAGAAAGTGCTCGCCTACACGCCTCCTCTATTCTGAACCTAGAGCAGTGCCTTGTGGATACCATCCAGCGCTATTCGATGTGCGCAACGGAGGGACGGATAGAACGGGGTATAGATTTTGCATGATTGTACAGAAACAAACTGAATCGTTCTACTTTGCTTTTGAGCTCTCTACAGGTTGTCGCATCGGATATTCCATCAGCTCTAGTTGTCAAGTATGTGAAGCACACAACAGGAGGAAGGTGAGACTCACCTCGTCGAGTGGCATCTTCAAGTAATTGGGTATCTACGGCGTTTTTAGGAAGATGTACGTAACGGATGACACTTCCTCGGATGAAGCAGTTCCTGACAGCGGCCTACACGATACAGCACACTAGTCAGCATCTGAACACACGGTCGGTAGAGACGAAAAGAAGAAGTGATGACTTACCATGTGAGGGTACTTGTCCTCTTCCAGCACACTGATGTTGTCCAATTTGATGTTCAAGAATCTACAAGAGCGCTCTGGGTCAACCCTACCGCTCGATGAAGGTGAGAAGAGGGAGAGCGACTAACTGATCAACCGAAACCAAAACTCCTTGAACACGGAGGTCATTCTTCAACTCGATCACCAGCGGCTCACCTCCTTGGAGCGTCTTGAGCAAAGAGAACATCAACATGATTGCGAGAAGTTGAGGAGAGAGAGCTGGAGAGAGAGAGAGAGAGAGAGAGAGAGAGAGAGAGAGGAAGCGAGATTGAAGAGGGTCTTTGGGGTGGGGGAATAGGTCGATATACTGTCTGAAACGCTGCTTTACAGGATTCGAGAGACTTCGGCGTTGGTTGCGAGTTGTGGTAGAGAGAAAGCGAATTCCTTCAACTTCAATTCGAATTCGATTCCATTTACTTCTTCTACCCTCCACTCTTCCTCCGTACAGACGACTATTTCACCATCTTTATCGAGGCTGTGCGGTCCCGACAGACCGGCGGAGGGAGGTATCTCAACCCTGGGTTTCGTCTCGCTCTGATGCGAATTTTGTTCGATCGCTCACACAGCAAGAGAGACCTTCCAACCTCCAAGTAGATCCTGAAGAAACATGCTCGGATGTACGATGTGATTGTATGCAGCTCTAAAACTCGAGACTCTCAGAGTTTGCTCCGAAACTCCTGCTCTTTCTGTTTTTGTTTCTCTCGCTCCCTCTCTTTCCTTCTCTCCTCGCTGGTCTCTCTCCACTCGAGCCGTGATACGACCTCCCTCTCACCTCTTATCCTCTCCCGCTGCCCCGAAACACCTCCTTCTCTCCCCTTCTCTTCTCCCTCTCCCTTCCTTCATCTCTCCAAAATCTCCCCAATGACAATCGAATTCTCCTGCACCTCCTGCAACTCTACCAGTAAGGCTGCGAGAATACCTGCTTGCGTAAGTCTCATTGTCTCCCTCGGACCTGTCGCGTGAAATTCCTGAATCTCTTCTCCCACACAGAATTCAATTTCCGATTACCTTCCGTTGAAACACTACTTCGAGCAGTACGAAACTCGACTGGAATCACTCGAGAAGGGACACCGAGCAGCATTCCTAGAGCTGCGACAAAACTTCAACAAGCTGTTCAACAAACTGATCAAGGAGAGGGAAGAGGGTTCCCAAGTAAGAATCTCGACTTTATTATATCCTTTAGATCTTCCTCATACTGAACGCATCTCATCGAGTGCAGACGCATGACGGAACTCTACCTCTCCCTACTTCAGCCAGTCCCTCTTCGCTAGCACTCGCCGAACACCTTCAAGCTGGTTCGAAGGCTTACGACAGACTCGTCGAGAACATTAAGAGAGACTGGCTCGTGGTCGATCCCTCCCCTCTCGTCGCTACTCCTACCTCTTCGACTGTTCAAACCGCTTCCCGTATCATCGTCAAACTTCCTCCTTCCGTCGATCGAGAATCTCGAATTGAGGATCACCAAAAGGAGGAAGACGCATCCGGGTCAGAAGTCGAGAGCGAGGCAGAAGAGGAAGACGATGCTGAATCATCCGAGGAGTGGAGTGTTGGAGAAGGGGAAGATTTCGATCCGAAACTGGCGAAACTGGAGATCGCTTTGCTCAGAGCCAAGTTGAAGCTGGTCAGACTCGAGTTGGCACGGGCTCGAGGGGACGTGGACAGAGAGAGGGAAGGCGGTACTTCCAAGAAAAGTGTCGCGGTCAATGCGCCACTCAGTTACTTGGAAAGTATCGAATAGACTCAACCGGGCTGTGGGAGAAGAACGGCTTCAAGTAGGGTCAAGGAAGCGAAACTTTACCTTCACCTTTTTCCCTTTTGTAGATTCTCGCTTTGCTTATCTTAGTCCGAGTCATGCAACACAAGACCAGTCTAGAATCACTCTGCAGCAAGAACAGGAGAGGCACAGAGAATCCTCCGTAAAAATGCGATTGAGGTAATTACAACAGTTTCAATAAAGAAGAAGTTTGAGTGGTGATTCTGCCCGACGATCCTGCGAACCCTCCGTCTACCACCGAGCAGAACTAAGCATCCTCGTCAGGTGTCTCCCTCCTTAGGTAACTATCGATCGCGGCTGAGAACGCAGCGAATCCCATTCCACCTAAAACCATCGATTTCGGTCCACTATTTCTTGCTAGAACTCCTCCCGAGATGAATCCAGCCCAAATTGAATTCCAGATGTCGTTCTTTGCTCGGAACTAAAAGGGCAAACAGGAAAGTAACGTCGAATTTAGTCAGTTTAAATTCTGCGAATACTAACTCAGAGTCGATTGACCACGAGGCGGTGAGATGAGGGCAAGCCAGGAGATCGGAGTGGGACTTACTCCTTCAACGCAGCATTCTGTACCAGCGTAAAGAGCACCAACCATTCCAAAACCTTTACCTTGTCTCCACATTCCTTTTCCCATGTCTGTAAAGATGACCTTCGCTTTCTGTCTCGTGTTCATTCCCGTATATTGTTGTCTCTGGAAAGGATCTTCAATCGTGAACGAGGATCCCATCAGAGAGAAGAAAGCACCAATCGCGAAACCTGTCAATCTCCAAAGAAAAGTTTTGAATCAGTTTCGCTCGTCAATGTACCACATGCACACGAGCAAGGTAGTGTGACTTACCCATAGCACCAGAGATGGCGGCTTTGGTAACTGGACTTTCCATTCCATCTTGAACCATCCTGATTTGTTTCATCTGAGAAACAATCTCTTTCCTCTCGTCGAAAGTCTTTGGTCTGATCTCTCCCGTCTCAGGGTCAGGAGATGGTGGTTCGTACCCAGGTACAACAAAGGGCGTCAAATAGTTCATGGGCGAAGGGGAGAAGTTGAGAGGAAGAAAGAGAGAAGAGAGGAGAGAGGAGATTCAGTGGGAGCGGTGGCCTGCTTATATATGAGCTGATGGTGATTGTTCTGCTTTGTGTGTGTTTTGTTTGAGGTCTGGTAGCTGGATGGAAGGTAGAGGAGCAAGTTAGAAGATCTTCAACCAAGAATCTCACATGACTTTGGATTTAACTTCGACAACGCTGTCCAGCAGAGTCTTTGCTCGACTTCGAGGGTGAATCCAATTCGGTAAAAGAAAAAAAATACAAGAAAAAAAATTCGAGGTTTAAATTTTCCACTCACGGTTCCCGTTGCTAGACTCTCACTTTTCGGCCAGGAGGCAAGCCTCGAGCGTGGGGGAATGCAAAGATGCGAGAATTGTTGCGATGAGAGAACGAGGGAAAATCTACTATTCGTCTGCAAGACTATCGAGCGTAAATCCTCCGTAAGTGACACCTCTCCTCCCACCTTCTCTACCTCCCGATCCCTTCTTCTTTGTCCTCTTGACTGATTCCCGATGCCTCTTGCGAGAGAACCCTCGCAAACTTTCACGAAGTTTCGAATGAGCTTCGTCGATCTCCTCTCTGTGCAGAGACGGAGGGAGCAGAAGGTCAGCTTCGAGTTCATCTCTAGGTTGAACAGAAAAGCTGTCGAACGCACTGTGTTTGATTCTTCCACCAATCTTCGACACCACTCTCTTTCAGCCTTTTTTCGTTTTCTCGCTTCTTGTCATCCCCCAACGAAGTCTCTTCGCTATCTAGAAGACCCAAAAAGGAATAACCTGGTCCTTTCGACACCTGCTGATCCTGCTGCTGTCGGTTGTGTTGACGATAGACAGGAAGAATACGAGGAGGCGGCGGCGGAAGGGCAGAAGGAATCGGGATCGAGACGGCTTCGGCAGAGGGTGATCGTTCGCGTTCTTCTTCAAGGTCGAGTTCGAGTCCCGAGAAGAGAGAGAAAGAAGCTACAGATCAACAGTGAGGGGTGAGCACCTTGCAAATGATCAGAATCGACAGGCAGGGAACGGAGTAAACTTGCCAGCTTGTTCTTCTTGAGGCTTGAACATGTCTTTGAGGGATTCTTTCACGAGCGTCGTCTTGGCTTTCGTCGTTCCTCCTTCTTGCATCTTGGCATCTCCTCCTTCGTCATCGCTGTCATCCGAATCACTGTCAATTGAAACTCCGCCTCCTCCTCTCAACCTCATCGCAGCCTGCTGCTTAAAGATTTCCTCATCGTCACTTTCGTCCTCCTCGTTCGCGAACCCTTCAACTTTCGGTAACAACCTCTTGTCCTCTGCGATCTCAGCCTTGGTTGGGAGAGAGACCGGCTCAGCTACAACTTCCTCTACGACTCCCATTGCTAGTCTGACTAATCTCTCCCTCTCTTTCTGAGCTTCCAACTCCCGCGTCGAATCGTCTAGGGAGCTAACCCGGAGTTGGAAAGCATCTTCTTCGTTGTAGAGTAGTTGTCTCGGTGCGGAAGGGATGTAAGGCGGCGGAGAGAGCGATCTAGCTCGAGCTGAGGTGAGAGGAGGAGAAGCGAGCGCTTCAATCGGATCGGAGATCTTGGAGAGTTCGGTAGAGAGCTGGATTGAAGAGGAGGGAACAGTAGAATCCAGTGTGGTAGGTTCAGCTTTCGAACATTCTGGAATTTGCAGCTTCTCGAGCAATGCTTTGAACTGATCGGTGTGGGCGACATCTCGATGGTTGAGCTTGATAGTTTCCTGTTGCTTGATCTCGCCAGTTTTGTTCGTCTTGAAGACCCAAGTAACTTCCTCTTTCGCTTTCTCCTCTCCTGCCTTTCGTACCTCGCTATCCGACTCGTCAACTTCCCGGTCTTCCAAACATTCCCAATGACCGACTCCAGTCATAGTCCCTGTGGCATCATCGTCCGCTGATTGAGACGAGTAGACGATTTTCTTCCTTCCATACTTCCTCGGATCGATCCGAATCCTCTTGATTCTGATCAAAGGTTTCTTTTCTCTGACAGTCTCTCCACCTTGCCTCAACTCTTTCTCCCTCTGTTTCTTCTGTTTCTCGTCGGAAGATTTGCCTCGAGTCCAGGAGGTCGAAGCAGCTTTCGGCGGGAGATAAATTGGGTGGGAAGGTCGAACTACGAGAGGGAAGAGGGGCACCGAGGAGTGAGGTTTCGAGTCCAAGATCCATCCCTGAGAACGCTCACAAGAGACCATCTCAGTTTCTTGCGTGATAAGATGAGCTGAAAGAAAAGGGATCGACTCACCTTGTGATTCTCAATGTTTTCAGGAGTAACTACTTCGAATCTTTTCGCTGTATAACCTACGTTGGGGTCTGATGACAGCTTTCGCTTTCTCTTCTTCGTGGCAGTACTCGGTGAGGCTGAGGTGGAGGTTGAAGTAGGATCTTCCGCTTCTCTGGCTAATCTCCTTTCTTCTTCCCTTCTGTTGACAATGTCGATCAAACGTATCTGCGTCAACTCGCCATTCTCGTGCTATAGGTAGAAAGACAGTGTTTTACCTGTGCTCCCAGTCTGGTTTAGCAGGTCCGATTCTCAGTTTGTGAGATTTCCACATCGATCCGTTCAACATTGACATGCCTAGGCTCGGTTTGCAGTTTCCTGTCAGCTACGAGCACTTCCTGTCACGAGGCACAAAGCACAGTAACTCACATCTTTGCAGTTTGGCTTGAGAAGTCAACAAGTTAAAAAAAGCGTAACTCCTTGGAAGACCTGCTCGCTCCGCTTGCTAGATCAGCTGTACCCGAAACGGACGAGTGAGAGTGTAGCCTTACCGCTCGGTCCAACCCCTAGACCTTGAACTCCTTCCGCTCCTCCTTTGATTTCTCCGAATGATGAAAACCTTGCGACGAGCTCTCGTGGAGTTACGGAGGGTGCCAATCCTCCTACGTGCATTCTTTGAACTATAGGCTCATCGGAAAAAGTAGTCTTCTGGCGTTTCGACATTCGTTGATTGAATGAGAGAAGTATCCCAAACGTTGACAAGCATTTGTTCTCGAGTTGCTCTTCTTCTCCTCCTCCCATCTGCCGCTTTGCCGGCTCGGATCTTATCGAAATTCAAGACTCGACTGGCAACTGGCACTAGCAAATCCAAGAAACTCCGGCAGGAAATCTCCCCCTTTCAACATTCGGCCCCTCTTCCCTCTCCCTCTCTCTCTCCCTCTGTCCCCAGTCTTCCACTACGGTCGGAGTAGAGACTTACTTACAAGATGAGCTCAACCACAGCGAGTCTGTTGACCTTTACAGCGACAGCAACTGCCGGAACGACTTTCCAAACTCAGCTTTCAACATCTAGTTCTCACGGTTCATCAGTGTCCTCCTCAATCCTCGCTGGAGGAGTCAATCCTATCGAGTTCCATTCTAGTCAGTACGTGTAGCTGCTCCCTCTCGCTCGAGAACAAGAGAAACGCGTCAAAAGCTAACCCCTCCTCCCGTTCAGTGCGATCCAGCTTCTCGTGGTTCAGCTAGTGATCATCATCGTTCTCTCGAGGTTCCTCCATTGGGGCTTCGGCAAACTATGCCCCTGGACTAGTCAGCCTCGCGTATGCTTCGAAATTCTAGCTGGGTTAGTCCTCGTTAAACATCTTTAATCTCTATGAAGTGACTTGACATTTGCGACCTTTCTAGTATCCTTCTCGGTCCTACGGCCTTCGGACAGATCCCTGGGTTCTCCAAGAACATCTTTCCGTCCGATTCGTACGTCGCTTCGTGCCGCTCTTGCGATATTTGTCAAACTGATTTCCGAATTTTTCCCCTCTCTGACAGACTGCCATTCATGAACCTCCTCGCGACGATCGGACTGGTCTTGTTCCTCTTCGTTATCGGTCTCGAAGTCGACTTCACGCTCTTCAAACGGAACCTCAAACCTTCACTCTCAGTTTCGCTAGCTGGTCTCGTTATTCCATTCGCTCTCGGTTGGGGAGTCAGTATCGGCCTCTATCACGAGTTTGTCGATCCGAGCGTTACTTTAACGACTTTCAGTTGCTTCATAGCGACTTCATCATCTATCACGGCTTTCCCTGTCTTGGGACGTATCCTGGTCGACTTGAAATTAATGCATGATCCTGTTGGAGTCGTCGTTCTCGCGAGTGGGGTTGCGAATGATGTCATTGGCAAGTCGAACAGGTCTCAGTTATCTCGTGTCGTTACTTTGGCTAATCGCTTCGTTCGCCTTGTACTCGAATAGGCTGGATGCTGCTCGCTCTCTCCGTCGCTCTTGCTACAGCAGGATCAGGAGGAGGCGGATCCGGGATCGTAGTCCTCTACGTCCTTCTCACGACTATCGCTTGTTGAGTTCTTTCGACTGTCTCTTCTCTTTCGCCTGAATCCGCGCTAATACCTTTTTTTTTTTTTTTTTTTTTTTTTTTTTTTTTTTTTTTTTTTTTTTTTTTTTTTTTTTTTTTTTTTTTTTTTTTTTTTTTTTTTTTTTTTTTTTTTTTTTTTTTTTTTTGTTGGATTTACAGGATGCTGTTTCTGTTCTTCATTGTTCGACCTCTGCTCAACCTCGTAGCGAGAAAGACGAATTCGTTCAACAATCCTGACGGTCCCTCGCAAACGTACATCCTCGCAGTTCTCATGGCTGTATTCATCTCGGGTTGGTTCATGGCTGCGATCGGTATCAGTGAAATTTTTGGAGGTAAGATCTCATTCTCTCGGAAGAAGAATGAGAAAAGCTTACGAAGAATCGTTCTCTTCCGTCAGGTTTCCTAGTCGGTCTCATCGTCCCGTCATCGTTAGGTCACCACATCGCTGCCAAGATCGAAGACCTCTGCATCTGTATCTTTATACCTCTCTACTTCGCCTATTCGGGACTTCGTACCAATCTTACTCTACTCAATTCGGGAATCATCTGGGCATGGGCGATCTGTGTTATTGTTTGCGCCTTCTGTGGCAAATTCTTTGGTTGCTTCTTCGCTGCCAGGTTCACTGGGTTCACCACTCGAGAGGCAGCAGGAGTTGGATTTCTCATGAGTAGCAAAGGCCTTATAGAACTCATCATTCTTAATCAGGGCTTATCGGTTGGGATTATAAACGAAACTGGTAAGTTGAGACAGCTCCTCTCTACCCGAAGGGGACTCAAAAATACAACTTTCTCCTGTAGTTTTCTCAATCTTCGTTCTCGAGGCTCTCCTTCTCACTCTCGCCGCCACACCGGGAACTCTACTCGCCTACCCTGCTCGAGTAAGGAAACCAGCCGTGGCGGGCTCGTCATCCCAAGGAACCGATTCATCACTCTCAACTACCGTCGAAACTCGTTTCTCCACTGAATTGAAGATAACCGAAGCCGAATCGAACAACCCGATGAAGAGAATCACCGTCGTGCTCGACAAGCTCGAAGGACTCGGAGCGCTGTTCGTTTTCACCAACCTAATCTCCTCATCTCCCTCCGGAGCGAAAGCACCAAATGGCGACGAATCGACTTGCACGACTTCTCCTATCTCGATCAACCCGCTGCGACTCATCGAACTCACCGAGCGTCTCTCGGGTGTTCTCCTCGCTTCCGACGCCGCAGCAGAACACCTAAGAGCTGACCCTCTCACCCTCCTCTACCGAACCTTTGCTACCATCTCGGGAGGAGGAGGAGGTCCTCGAGCAATCCAAGTCAAAGAAGGAGAGTTTGCTGTCACGCAGAGTGACAATTTCGCAGAGACAGTAACGGAGAGGGCATCAAGAAGTGATTCCGATCTAGTCCTCGTTCCTTGGACCCTTAGTCAAGAAAGTCCGGAACAAGAATCTGTAGTAGCTTCCTATCGTGAGTTACCTTTCTGCTATATCTCTGATGAGCGACGAGGGCTAATCTTTGGTGTGCTATTTTGTAGTGCCAAATCCCTTTGAACATCTTTTCGGCGGCAGCAACTCCTCATCTAATCCTTCTTCATCCACCCAACCTGACTCGTCACTCTATGCAAGCTTCCTTCGGGACTTGTTCGCCTCCGCAACCTGCGACGTCGGTATCTTCTTCGATCGTGGAATTGGTTCGAACAGCTCTCCCTCGACTCCGACTTCGACCCTCGATTCAGCATCGACCCACGTCTTCCTCCCCTTCTTCGGAGGATCAGACGATCGAGCCTGTCTCCACCTCGCAGTCCAACTCGTCAAACGTTCTCCCACGATCAGCGTTACTGTCCTCGTCGTTCAACGCGCACCTGAAGAAACAGAGGAGGATAGGGTTTCGCTTCAAGACTCTTCTTCTTCAATGCTCAAAACTGCTAGCGACGACACCAGCGCGTCGACTCTCAAGACGGCCGGCCCCGCGCTCCAGCTCACCGTCGCCGGAGGAACTCAGCACTCGTCGTCGGGAGCAGGGGAACTCGGAGGAGTACGACCTGGAGAAACACTCTATCCAACTCAGCACGCTCTCGCTTCCGAAACCGAGGACGACCTCCTACTCGAACAGGTCCGACTTTCGTCGAGCTCATTCCTGGGCAAACTTGAAATCCTCTCAACCTCGACTGCCTTCCCTCTCAAAACGATGGTTCGACGCGCGACTTCCCTCTCAACGGCTACGCCTTCAACTCGACTCGTATTCCTGATCGGACGTTCTCGTCGCGACGCTTCCTCTCACCGAGTTGAATCTCTTTCGTTACTCAAACAAGCCGAAAAGGACGGAACTTTGGGAATCTGCGCTTCTCAAGAGGTGAGGAAATGTGTTGGAGAAGCAGCCAGTGCAGCTTTGATCAGTGGAGTAGGTGAAAACGTTTGGGTCGTTCAGAGTAGCAAGACCGGAGGTAGAAGAGTGACGAAAGCGTTCAAAGGTGAAGAAGCTTGAAACCTTTTCAGAATCTGTATAGTTCTCTTCTCTCTTACGCTTTCGTATTCTCGCATCACTATGTCCTCTTTATTTCCCACGTCTATCTTATGTACCTCGATTCTCTTTTTCTTCTTCGTCTCTCTCGCATCTTTGTATATCCTCTTGTTCTCGTTTTTTGATTCCCTTTCTGGCACGTACATACCCTTTCTCTCGTCTATCCAATCTAACGGAATCAGAGAACACCACAGGCTCGATGAGGATTGCAGCGATCAGCTGAGTTTTACCTTCAAAGTTTCTACTTCTACTTTTTCTCGTCCTCGGATAATAGATGTTGGTGTGGAAATGTTATGCAAGAGAGATCGCTGTATCTAGGGCGCATATCGTTGTGTCTCAGGCCTCATCGTGCACCGTCGATATAAGCAGACCTCCGGGGGATTTTTTTTATTTTTAAAGTTGGCTTCCACCTCGCAAAAGTCCGAAAGGAGATCACCCGCACCTGCAGAGTCACCGATGTACAGTTGTGCTGCATGTCCTTCGATCGCAGAGGCCATTTGCAAACGAGCGGAAACGAGGCGAAAAGATTCTTCCGTCTCTTCTTTCCTATCCTTTCTTTCCATTCTCGACGCTCGATATGCGGTAGCAGCTTAAGTGCTGAGGTGGGAGTGGAGACTTTCTTTCCTCTTCTCAAGCTCTCTTCGTGTCGGGTGTCGGTGATGAGAAGGTTTGATGCGACTCGCAAGTTGCTCGATCACTCCAGCTGATCGACCAGTTGCAATTGCAAACGAAGGTTTACAGTTTCGAGGTACAAACGTCGAGGACTTGGTCGACCAGAGATGCTGCTGCAGCGAATTGAGGGAGAGGGAGAAAAAAGTTCGAGCTTGGATTCCCAAAAATTCTTCCTCTGCATGATTCATCGGTTCATGACAAGGTAAAGTGCGATTGATTAAAGAATTACTCTCGAATAAGCTCTCAATTGCCCCGGGATTCTGTTTCGGCACTTTCGTCGAGGAGATCCCTACCTAAAAGAGGAATAGTGAATTTTGAGTTTTTACAGTTTGACAGACTTCGGTCTCAAACAGTTCCTCCCCGTCCCTCGACTCTTTCCTCCTTTTTCTCACAGGGCGCATCGGCTTCCGAGAGGAATAGTCGAATGTGAAATAGCTCGAGGGAGGAAGGCCATACAAAAGTTCGTAGTGTGCAGAAAGCGATTTCTTTCTTCCCTGAGCCCTTGCGGTACCGGGAAGTCGCTGCGACGGCGAGTAGATGTTACTGTACTGTAGATCGTTATCGAACGACATCTACACGCGCGCACGTAGAAAGAAGCTAACGGATCGTTCGGGAAATTTACAGCAGCTTTCGCAAGCTCAATAACTCATTTTCTGTATCGTTGATGGGGAGCGGATCTAGCGCCTCGAACTGGCTCGTACTGAGAGAGAGAGCAATGCATTGGGGAAGTGAGCCAGTACAGAAGGCGGAAAAGAAAGCAGCAGAGTTGGAAAAAAGAAAAGGGAAAGATTTTCAACAAGCAAGTTGTGTACCTTGTTCACGATTTCAGCTTTCCCCTTCACCTTTCCTTTGCGTAATTTTTACTCTTCCCCTTCCGACCAACAGGCTTCTCTTCCGAAACCGAATTCCTCTTCTTCCTGTGACCCTTCTCTATCCCTCACGTTCAAACTTCAGCAAGTTGCAAACAGCTCGAGCTCGAACGGCGGATTGTCAGTCAGTTCCCGAGTCGTTGCTATTCGTGCGCGTGAGTTTATACTCTCTCTCTCTCTCTCTCTCTGTCCCTCTTTCGCGCTCTCTCTCCTCGGCCCCGTACATTCTTCCCCTCTTCGACCTCGAAACCCTTCGGCTTTGCATCCACAACGAGATGAAGGTAGAGTAGGTATTATCCGATCCAGCGGACCTATTCTCCTTCCCCCTCCCCCTTCCCCTCCCCTCTCGTTCTGATTTCTTCGGTTTCCACATCTTCATCTCGTCTTTCGCAAATTACAACATCCCTTCGTTATTCCCGGCTCTGACTCTTTCCCTTTGCCAATTCGTCCGCTCCCTGCCTCGCAATAGTTCTTCCCTTTCCTGCGACGTCGATTCTTCCCTTCCAATTCATTCCCTCTCTCCCCTCATCTCCGACCCACTGTCGTTTCGCAACTCTGTCCTTGCCCGGCCTCGGCATCAACGCTACGCACTCATCTACAACTCTGAACCGATCCCAGCAGCGCTTTTGAACCCAACGAGAAGTTCCCAGGCGAGTCTTGCTCCTCAACGAAAAGCGAAGTTTCGCGATGATTCTTCCAGGGGAGCAGCAGGAAGAAGGAATAGGTAACAGAAGACGCAAAATGTTCGACGGCGAAGAGGTCTCGAATCGCACAACACCAGAAGAAATTCGGAACGGTGAGATGGAAGATCTCGAGGACGAGGAAGAGGAAGACCAAAGATTTAACGAGGATGGTTCAAGCGAAGCGGAAGAAGCCGACGCAGATGTAGCTCGGCCATCGACATCCGGAACCAGAACCAATTCGACATCGTCGACAGCAAACGATGGCGCTGGAGGACTCGCAGTTCCGACCAAAACTCAAGCCGCATTCGTTGGAAAGTTCGTCTACTTTCTCCGCTTTCTCTGTGCCGTACTTTTTGCTGACTTCCTTTCCTGATCAGATTGTGGTCGTAAGCTTCTTTCTCAGTCCACCTCCGAACTAGAACGAGATCAACAACGATCTGACAAAATTTCGCAATTTTCTCGCAGAATGCTCTGCACTCCTGCCCTGAGCCATCTTATCGCCTGGACCGACGACGGAAAAGCATTCACAGTCTTTCACCCTACCGAATTCGCCCGAACTGTTCTACCGCAGTTCTTCAAGCACTCGAATTTTGCATCGTTCATTCGTGAGTTGTTTTCCCATTCAAGCCTCTCCAAGGCTTCCACATGTTGACTCTCTGTCTGACTCGAAACAGGCCAACTAAACATGTACGGCTTCGGAAAGCGTGTGAGTACTCTCTGGCTCGCTGAACAGATCAAAAGCCAGCAATTGTTGATTCTTTTTTCTCGTTTCCGACGGCTTTCAACAGGTTAATGACGCTCTCGGCGGCGCAACATCACATATGAACACAGATGGATCGCAGGTTCAAGCGTGGGAGTTTCAGAACCCTGCTTTCCAGCGAGAACGTCCAGATCTTCTCGCCAGAATCCGTCGAAAATCGGCGAAACCTTCTGCCACAGCAGTCTCTGCGCCTTCGAGCCGTAGGCGACCGTCAATCGTCCGAGGAGTATCTTCAAAGTCACGAAGGGATGCGAACGGATCAGATGGAGGAGAAGACGATGAAGAACCAGCACCACGAGTGGAGAGAGGAGTTCAATCGCAGCCTCCGACTCCTTCGGTCCTTTTCGGAGACTCCACTCTGCCCCTTTCATCGAACGGAGTCAAGGTCGTAGCAGGTTTGACCGAGTTCGTGCCGCAGGGCAGTCAATCAGACTCTCGAGCGCATTTCAGACCTCGACCGAAAGAGGAGCACTGTGAGTCGATCTTCTCTTTCCCTCCTCCAACTTTGTGACTGACTCGCTTACTTCCAGTTGAAGGTCCTGTGCGCTCGCCTACTTCCTACACTCGTCAACAAGCGCCCTACCCTCCTCCTCTCCCACCTCCGCCGACTTCTTACTATCATCCTCATCATCCTTCGAGCGCTCACCCTTCTCCCCGATCTTCGATGTATCCTCTTGGCCCCCCACCATTCTATTCGCAAGCTCGACCTCCTCCACCACCTGAAGACTCTTCCGCTCGACAAATTGTCGCCCTCGAATCTCAAGTTCGGAGTCTAGGGGAAGCTTTGTTTCATACTCAACAGGATTACATGGCTAGCAGAGCTGCATCGTATTCGGTACTAGGGATGCTGTTGGGTATCGTAGCAGACTTGGACGTGGGAGAGAGTCGGAAAGAGCAAAGTAGGTCTCATCAATCTCCATCTGAAACAAGCTTCTTCTCAGGACTCGCGATTTTCAAATTACTGACCAAACGTTCCCTTCCTAGTCGAATCGTGTTCAGCGGCACTCTCGAAACTACATCCAGACGTGCACATCCAACCAGGATTTCCTCCTCCTCCTCAACTCCCTCCTCCCTCCTCGAATTCGAACTATCCATCTTATCCCCTTCCTCAGCCGCACCCAAACCCCCAATCTCTCGCATCTCATCAGGTGTCGCACTACCACCACTACAACAAGATACCTCCAGTTGAATCGTACACCCGCTCGTCACGTCCCGACTCAGCCTTATCTCGAGAAGGTCTTCCTAACAATTCTCAACCAAGCGCGAATCCACCTCCTTCTTTTCGACCCCCTTCGAACCCTCAGTCTCTCGCTCGACCGAGCTCCCCGAACCGACCGTCAACCTCTGGCTCTAGCAGTGCTCAGCCAACTGCCTCGGGTCTCGCAGCTCAACAACCATCGAATTATCCAAACTGGCAAGTCGCGAATACAAATTCGAATCGGCCTACTTCACTACCTTCTCTTTCCTCCCTCCTGGAAGGCGTACCAGCGAATGGAGAACGACGCGGTGGAGAAGGCGAAGAGCGAGAGTCTGAACCTCCCGACGAGAGAATCAGGAAGAAGATGAGGCAGTAAGCGAGCTGGCTTCGTCTTCTCCCCCTTCCTCTTTCACCGTTCAACCCATTTCATTTCCAAAGATACCATCTGATCTCTACTTCCTTGTCTTTTGTCGTTGATGCTTGCCTCTTTCTTCGATACCCCCTCCCAAAATAATCTGCAGTTTTCGTCGTTCTTTGATTCTCTCGTTCTCGTTTCCTTTTCTTTATTCGCAAACAGATGCTTTTCACTCTCGAAACTTTGTACGAGGTGTATATACTCCGAGAGCGAGAGAGAGAGAGAGAGAGAGTCATTGCGAAATGCGAAGTAAAATCAAGTAACAGCGAGGCAGAGAGAAAAAACCTGGATCCATGAAACAACTAGTACACTGACATCAAGATCTACCTTGAGTTCGTCTCCTGCGAGCCTCTCGAGCATCTTCTGCAGCTTTCCTTTTCTTCGAATCTTCCTCCCTGAGTTGAATCGCTCGTTCCCTAGCAACCTCGGCTACTCGAGCTCGCTCCTCCCGCCTCCTCCTGTCGCGCTCAGAGTTTTGTTCTCGTATCCATCGGAGATGAGCGACATTCCAGGTGTTCCAAGCTCTTACTCCAGCTTCTCTAGCGTAGTGATCTAGGTGAGGTTCGTACTGTGGGTGTCCAGAATAGAGTCGCGTGAGAGCGGTTCTATAAAGTGTGATGACTTGTCCTTGAGTGTAGTTGTCCTCGGGTCTGAGAGGAGCGATTGCGGGCAGGGGAGGAGGAGGAGGTCGACGAATTTGGGGAGGAGGAGCAACAATAACAGCTATAAATCGAGATGTCAATTCATGGCGCAAATCGAGAAGGAAGAGTCGCTCATCACTCACGAGGGGGTAAGTGAGCTAGCCTGGCAGGAGGAGGAGGAGGAGCATCTGCTTTGAGTCGATCGAGTTCTTCTTGAGAGATCGCTGGATGATCCTTCGCTAGCTTCTCCGCTGCGAGTCGAGCAGCTTCGACTTCTATAGATGTGGTATACGTAAAGAGAGAGCGATCACGTCAGTGGCACTGCTGCTTTCCTCCTGATCGTGTCACGAGCGAGGTGGAATCGATCGATACTCACCCTCGTAATTCCTTCTACCAGTGTCATCCCACAGCGGGCACGTCGCTCCAACCTCGGAGCCGTTTGGCGCGTTCGATCCAGCATTAGCAAAGTGTTCGTATCCTGCGATAATCTTGCTGCAGCTAAAGTTTGGAAAAGAACGAACGAGCGAAAGATTGTCAGTCAAACGATTGGGACGCAGATAGAAACAGTGTTTCGCTCACATGTAGCACGACAGTGTGGCACAACTAGCACATCTGATCTTGTTGCAAGAGTCGTTCTCTTTAATGTAAGGTTCAGAACATTTGGGACACTTCCTGATCAAAGCTGAACTCATTGCCTCTGATTTTGGTATCCAAAAGTCGCTTAGCGGAAGAAACCTTTGTTTAAAGAGATACGAGAGACTTACCTTCGACTTGATGTACAGCATTGATTTTCGCATCTTCAGAGACCTCTTGACAAGTTTTAGGTAGATGATCTTTCTGCTCGAGTGAGTGGTAAAGATCAGTTTAACCTTCTCCACGACCAATTGAGAGGTCAAGTTCTCACCTTTTTGCACTGTCTACAACTGACGATACCACATTCAGGCCTCTGACATTCGAAGAGTCGTTCGTGTTCGCTGTCATTTCGATCAAAACGGAATCAGTTCCGAACCGAAAGCGAGATTGAGAAAACCCTCCACTCACTTCTCGATAATGTAAGCGAAAGGGCAGAAGGGGCATTTCTCGAGAAAGTCCAATCCAGCGAGATCGATCTCCTTCTCTTGACGGATCTTGTGCAAAGCTTCCCTCGATTTGCGAGGTAAGAACTTGACAATCTCTGATTCGGGAAAGGTAGCTTGACATCCCGAAGTCGACATACAGGGAAGGATCTGAAGGAGCCCATTTACAGTGAACTATTGAGTACTGGAGATGCTGGATCGGTAAGTGAAGAGAGGGTGAATAGCTTACGAATTTGCGCATGCCAATTTGAGTTTCGGCATTCATGAGGGAGCAATCCTTGCAGAACTGACATCCCTCACTGCAGATGACTGTGAGAGAAAGAATGATATGCTTTTAGCATGAGATTTCGAAGCGAAGACGAGTGAAAGTTCGACTAACCGATTTGCGAAAAGGCAGTATCACCAAAGCAGCATCCACACTCGAAGTAATTTCCAGCAGAAATCTCATCCTCAAGTTGTTTCGCTAGCTGTTGAGCACGAAGCTGAGCATTCTCGAAACGACTGACGTTTTCGACCAACCATTTCTTCTCTTTCTCCAACTCTTCGTCTACTTTACCTTTTCCTTTCGAAGTCCTAGGCTTTCCAGAAACCATAAGTTTGAATCCCCGTTCAGCTTCTGTCTGTTCGAGCGCTTTCCTTGCTGAGAGGAAGGTTGGGGCGTAAAAATTAGAATTTTCGGCGAAGAATCGTTTGAGGTTTGCTTGCTGAATGGTCGGAAAGTCGAGAAAGAGTTGAGAGAGTCTGAGCGAGGGGCAAACTGCGTCAGCAAGCAGCACATTGAAGATTAAATTGCGAAGATTAACTCACGCCGCAGATTCATAATCTCGACCGAGAGGCTTTCTACTTGCGACTTCGAGCCAAACCTTCCCTTCTTTTTCCAAATGATCCTCCGATTCGTCTTCTTTGTCATCGAGAACTCCTCCTTTGTCGGGTCCACTGCTGGCTTGACTTTTCTTCGGATAATTCGGATCTGATAACAACGATTCTATGACCATCTCGACTGTGCTGCTAGAGACTTGAAGTAGTTCTCTGACATGGGAGGGTGCGACGTCCGGAATGATGGAGCAGACGGTATTGATCGATTCGTCTAGAGGGTCGAAGTTGAGTTGAGCTGCTTTTGAGGATCCTCCGACGACGACAGCTCCATTCGCTCTTCGAACATCTTCTCCTCCTCCCGGTTCTTCGAGCTTCAAGTAAGCATCCTTGCCATTCCCGCTTCCGCTAGCTTCTCCTCCTCCGTTCAGACCTGCGAATTTGACTTGAGATCCACTCGGTTTCGCTTGCTTAGGTGATTCGACAATAACGAGTTCTCCATCCGAATTACAGTAATAGAGCGCTCCTTCTTCGTCATTTCCTACACTTCCATCGACGTCCATAGCTCCGAGACCAAGATAAGCCTTTCCTTTCCCTTTCTCTCCTTCTCGGTTGTTCCCTTTGTGCTTCTTTCGAGGGATCTTGTAGCCCATTCGACCTTCATCTTCATCATCCGAGATCTCTAGAAAGTGTTTGGCACCTCGAGGAGGGAGAGGACCGTTCATGTTTGTTGATTAGATGAAAGAGTCAGAGAGGGAAACTGAGGAGTTGTAGGCACTCTGAGGTAGTAGAGCGTGCTTGCTAAGCAACTACTCTAGCCTGTATAGTTGTACAGCTTGCGCGCGATCGAAGGTAAAGTGGGACCGAAGGAGTGTTCTGAACTTCTTTCGCGCGCGTGTCGAGTAATTTCACGTCAATTCTTTCCACCGATTCCTCTCTTTGGGGCCTTGAACTGAATATCGACAACGCGAAAAATGCGAAACGAGCGGAAAACGAAGCCGATCGAGCACAATTGAACGAAAAGAGTTTGTTCCAGCCGACTTTGCGAAATCGAAGAGCTCAAACGGTGACCATCGGAAGAAAGCAGGTACACGTGAAGATATAGACAGTACGAGAGGGAGGGAGAAAAGAAGAAGGAGGGAGAATGGAGAAGGAAGCAGATCCGACGACCAACAATGAATGCACTCGTTTCGAAAAGTGAGAAAGGGGGAGGAGGAGTACGAAAAAGACAAGGGTATTGTACGACAGTAGTACATCGGTGAATCAGAGACGACAAGTAGAGCTACGAGGTGACTCGGAAAAGACGAACGAGAGGTAAATAGGAGGAGAAGAACAAACTAAAATCTAAAAGAGGAATCGCAAAAAGTTATATGGTTCTAAAGAATCGGTTGGAGCGAGTGTGCAGACGACCGGGACCTTGCTTACTCGAGAAGATGCAGCTCAGGATACGGCTTGAGATTGCACGCCTAGGGCGGAGGAAGCTGGAGGTGGTGGTGGATCAGTGTGATGCACGTTGAGAGTAGCGTCGATTGGTCGCAGTGCGTGAACGAGTTGAGGGTCGACGATTGAAGCTGTACGAGATGGAACAAACGAGAGTGAGTAATCTATTTCTCCGAGCGCACGAAGTTTCGAGGACTTACCATTCGTAACTGCAGGACTTTCAACATTCATACCTTTGATCGATCTCGCCACTCTTCTACCTTCCTCTACTTTTCTCTTTCGTTCTTCCTCGGCTTCTCCCGTCTGTAACAAATGAGCCTCAATTTCTCCTTGAACGACGACTCCTCGCAACCATTCGTGATCTAGCATTTCCCTAGCTGTTGCTCGCTTGTCCGGGTTGAGGTGAAGCATCGGTTGGAGGAAAGACTCTAGGTGTTTAGCTTCTGATTCAGGAATGAGGTATTTATCCATGAGGACCGAATGTAGAGGCCAAAACTTTAGCTTGTGAATGTGTTTCAGTTCACCTGATCGCGACAACCAGCACGATAAACATTGTCAGTTCATGTACAAGTCGTTGGAGTCGAAGATGAGAAGGGAGTTTACCTTTTCGGGTAAAGATGTCTGCACTGAATTTACCGCTGAGAGCGATACTTCGAGGGAAAGGACCTAAAAGCTCGATCACTTGAGCGATATGATCATCGTCTTTGTTGTACCGAGTTCCAGGGTGAGGGTCGAATAGGTAATCTCCAGTCAATAATTCGAAGAACTGAGAGAAAAAGGAAGAAAGAAGGAAAAAGCGAAAAAAGGTAAACAAAGAAAGACAGATACAGTCAGCTTCTTTCAGAGTCGAGAAGAGAGAAATAGATAGGCATAGCTCACCATAGCACTCGCAGACCAGATATCTACACTCGTACCCCATTTCGCTCCGAGAATCGCTTCAGGACTTCTGTACTGTCTCGTCTGAATATCATTCGTGAAATGAAGATCTGTCCAACTAGCGTTACCGAGATCTGCGATTTTCACTGTGATTCGTTCTAGAGTAGAAGGGTCGTAAGGTGCAGGAGGAGGGAGAGTTGTCGGATCGCCTGCGACGGGAGCGGGTTGGAGAGGGTTCGGAGGGAGGAACGGAGGAGGAGAGGGAATCGATCCATCGGCGTTGGCGGAACGCATCGTAACGTCTGAGTCGTTCAATGCGGCGGAAGGGAGAGGAACTTCTTCGGAAGAAGTGGGAGGAGCGAAGTAAGGGGAAGAGGAAGCAGCTGCTGCAGCTTGTTGAGAGAGAAGGGAAGGTCCTTTGTTCGTTTGAGTGGGAGGAGAAGTCTTCTTCGATCCGATATCGGCGAGCTGAACTCCTTCCATCTTCTTTCCTACTTCCTCTGTCGAAGGAGCTGCACTCTCACTCTTTTTCAAACTTCCTCCAACTGACGAAGGTCCTCCTCCTCCCGAATCGGAAATCTTGCTCATCTGGAACGCGAGCTTCTCGATTACGGGACTTGTACCATAACTGCTGCTAGGACTCGGTAGAGGTTGAGATCCAGTGATGAAAATAGTTTCTGTTCTAGGTGTTTGAGCTCCTCCTCTTGGTTGTGAAGGTGGTACTCCGATCATTTTCGTCGGAACTGCAGCTGGTGAAGTTTCGAGTTCTGCACGAACGACCGCTTCTACATCGTCGATGCAGATAAGAACGTTTTCGGGTTTGAGGTCGGTGTGGATGATACCGCATTCTCGGTGAATGTAGTCGAGCCCAAGGAGTACTTGCTTGGCAATCTGTTTACAGATGTGATCCGGAACTCCTCTGTGGTGGTACCGTTTAATGAGTCCGAGTAAATTCTCTCCGAGAACTTCGAAGACCATGCAGACATGGTTTCCGTTCGGCCCTCGGTGAGTGAAATGATCGAGTAGAGATACGACATGCCGCCGACCTGGGTGAGAAGGGTTCGATTCGACTACGCGTTGAAGAAGTTTGATTTCGTCGAGAGCGGTTTCAGTGTAGTGAGTTGCTGATTTGACTACTTTGAGAGCGACATGTTTGTTCACACTACCGTCAACGAATGATTATCGAGTTAGTTCAGGCTCGACGAAGCGAAACGAGCAGAGGCTCGAAGAAAACCGGAGATAGCGAGAGAGAGAGAGCTCTGAAGCTCCTTCCTGTAGCTCCCGGTTCTCGACATCGAGTTCTTGCGAGTCAAGTGAGATTATTGGCTTACGTCTTGTCTCTTGCAAGCCTATGAGAGAGCAATGGAATCAGTTCAACGGTTCTGAATGGGGAATCAACTCCCTTATCACGAGACGATAAAGGGAAGGGGGAAGAGAGGCACCGAGAGCGAGTAGAAACTCACCATACTGTAGAGAAGTGACCCCATCCTAGTTTCCTAACAATCACGTATCTTCCGTTTGGACCGTAGACGTCTCCAATCCGAACTGGGTGATAACCTCCCGCCTCGTAATCGCTCAGTTTCTCCTCCTCGTCCGTGAAGACGCTCTCAAAGCTGATACTGGTAGCTGAAGCAGAGGTCGCAGCTTGGTGAGGAGTGTTCAGAGATGCAGCGTGACCGCCTGTATGCGGATGTTGGTCCGAAGGGTGCGAGTGGTGGTGAACGTTCGAGATTGGTACTGGTACAGCAGCACTGCTCATGAGAAGGACGTGTGAGTGTCTAGTCGAGTCAGGTGAGGAGTCAAAAGATTCGAAGAGCGGGATAGCGCGTCAAACTCGAAGGGGGGGAGAGAGAGAGATAAGGGAAAGGAGAAACAACCGAAACTCGAAGGGGAGGGGGGAAGGGAACAGGGAGAGAAGCACTGACGAGTTGGAAGGACCTGCTTGATTGGAATGTCCGCCTGTTGTAAACGCCATTCTCCCTCGAGCGAGTGAAAAGACGGGTTGAGATTCGAGAGAAGGAAACGAATCCAATCTCCTGCGGTCATTGGAAAACTATTTTCTCACCCTCTCCGAGACACTTCTGGTACAGTACTGTATTTTTTCCGACACAACGACTACTGTTATCAGGGCGTTACAAACAGGTGTGAAACAGCAAACCCTGCTCGAGGGGTTCGAGAGATTCGAAAATTGTAAAGTCGCTCCCAATTCCACTCCTAGCTTGTAGTGCGCTTTGCTACTTGTCGCTTGCAGTGACAGGAAGAAATAACAGTAGCAGTACAGCAGGGCGAGAAAAGAAGTCCGAGTCGTGAAAAAACTTTTCACCATTTCGATTGCTTTTTTTGGTCAAAAGTTGATCCGGTAAACTTCTTCCTCGCCGTTGCATACCGCCACAGCACATTCTACGACCATGAGCCTCTCGATACAATGAAACACGATGAAGCACAACCGACGTCAAGACTACTCCAAACGAAGTTTCCTGGCTCAGACTCCGATCAATCCTAGGCTGTTTCCACTCTTCTCCCTAGGCCTCACGTTCTCCTCCACTTCTTTCGATGCTTTCACACTGTAAAACCGCTTAGTTCTGGCGCTTAGCTCTCGACAACATTCCTTCAATCGATATTCCGGTAAGATCGTCCTGTTTCCAACAGGAATCGCTTGGAGGGAAAAGGCTGTCGGTTGCTCAGTCGAGGGCGTATGTAGTGTAGACAGCTTTTCCGGAGGGGGTGAACCAGTATTGAGAGAGGGGAGAAGGAGAAGGTGAGAAGGAACCTCTCACCGGACTTGCCGAAAGTGCTCAGATCGCTTAGCTCCTTCCTCACAGCTCAACGCTCAGCTCGCTCTGCTTCCTTTCCCTCTCTCATCAAGTCGACATGATGCAACTCTCGTTTCGACTCGATGCTTTCGCAGCAGTTCTACTCCTCCTACTGGTCGCTGGACGAGTCCAGTCTTCTTCTCTTCCTCCTCGGGCACTCGATTCGATTCCGGAACTAGAAGACGACGATCTCAGGAAACGGGAGATGGTCATTCTCGTCCATGCAGTGTGTGGATTTCTTGCATTTCAAGTCTTTGCTCCCATCGGTAAGATTTGCGACTTCCGCTCAATCTCCTCGACTAGGTCGCTAACCTCCACGCTCACTCCTCCTCCTCTGTCCAGCCGTCGTGATAGCTTCGATCGGTCGTAGCTGGGGAGATACGTGGTTCAAGATCCACTATCGAGTTCAACTATTCGTCGTCGTTCCTCTAGCCGTGAGTTCCACACACAAACTACCCAGTTTTTCTCTCACATCCAGAGAAAACGAGCTGATTCGCCTCGCTTCGAGGTAATAGATATTCTCTGTGGGGCTTGGAGCCAGTGCAACGACGTATGACGTGCAGAATGTGATGGATAAGCACAAGGTAAATCAATTGCCGCCGATTCTTCGCTTCAGAAATCGTTCGTACTCACGCTGAGAATGCCCGTAGGTCCTTGGATTCGTTCTTGTCGGACTATTAGCTCTCCAACTTCTACTCGGACTTTGGGCTCATTTGGCTCAGAAGATCAAACGGGACGCAGCACCCGAAGGCAAAATTGTTGAAGAAAAGCGAAGATCAGCAAACTGGTTACACATCTTCCTCGGTATCGCATTGCTATCTCTAGGAGGTCTCCAAGTCACTTGGGGTCTGGGAGAATGGAATCAATCGGTTGGAACTATTCCAACTTGGATTACCGTCGTTCACTGGATGTGAGCCTTCTTGTTTTCCTTTCCCTCCTAACCAATGCGAAGACGGGAACTGACAATTAAGACCGGTGTATTAGTATCGCTGGAGTTCCCGTCGTCATCGTCACTCCGTTCGTCCTCGTTCGAGGTGCACTTCGAATGCGGAGAGGTCAAACTTTCGCACAAGCTTTCTTCGACGGCCGTCCAGCTTCGGGACCCTACGTTCCTCCTCGCAAGCTCTTCCTCGGTAGCTCTACGTACAGGTCCGTCGGTCAAGATGAAGAGAAGGACGACGAGGAGCAGGATAGACTCATCGGCGAAACGAAATGGGTTGGTGCAACGACTAGGGAAGAATACGAAGCCTCTCTCTCCAACACTCACCGTAACAGCACGACTAGCACATACCTCTCGAACACTCGAAACCGTAACAGTACGACTAGCACATACGACACGAACGACTACCTATTCGACGCTCAATCGGAGGAGCAGGCATCAATTCCATCGAAACGCGGTTCAGCCGACGATTCAGTCATGCCAACTCTCGCCCCTTCGCCATCGATTTATCCTCCTACACCTTCGATCGGTACGCCGTACATCGACCCAGCGATCCCAACTTCGTCGATGTCGCCGCTCACCCTCCCAATCTTCTCTCCTCCTCCTCCGCCCATTCTCTCTCCTCGCCTCGCCTTCATGCCTTTCTCTGGATCGGCCGTAGTCAATCATTCATCCCCGAGCACCGTAGCAGCCTCTCCCTCGACTCCTCGTGTTTCTACTCTTCCTTCGATCCGATCCAACCTCTCGAACTCTCACGAGCATCAAGTCGTCGTCGTTCCGACTCCTTCTCCCCCGACCAGTTCCCCACGCCCTGTCAGTATTTCGAGTAGTGCAGCGGCGATCTGCGGCGGAGAAAGTGTTGAGGAAGTTACAAGCGTTCCGGTTTCAAACTCCCGAGTCGTCAGACATTCGTCAATGTCAGGCGAAATCGTCGGAAAGGCTAAGGAAAGCGGAGAGGGGCAGACACCATCTCTAGAGATTACGTTGGAGGAAGAAGACGAAACCACTCCGACTGTGTCCGACCACAACTTCGAGGAGGAAGGGTCTGACGTTCGTGGAGACGACGAATCGACTCGACTTATGGATGAGCTTGAGCGTGAACTCACCATTTCGAGTACCCACAGCCGCCACCGCATTCCTGATCGATTTGATGGGGTAGAAGGAGGAATGGAGGGAGCAGCAACGGGAGAGCGAGAAATCGATTTAGCTAGAACGAAATCGGGAGAATGGATTGGAGGAGCAAAGCGGAATTCTCAACAGCAGTAGCTTACTCGGCATCTCTCGTAATGTATCTCCGAAGTCGCTACCGGCTCTTCCGGATCCTCATCTCCGAGTTGAAACAAACAGACGCGCTCGGTCCATTTCGAAATTTGTCTGTGTTTGAATTGAAACGTTTGCTCAGATTTTGCAGATGTGTTTCGCTTTGAGGTTTGCTCACTCACTACCCTCTCCCTGCGAATCCTACAACAGAGTCAACCAGCACAAATGCTCGGAGATCTCGCAACGACGACAAATCTTTGGCGCAGACAAAACTCGACAGATCCAGACTCAACACTCGATCCCTCACCAGACGACATTGCTTCACAGGCTCGGTATGCTAAATTGATCGCTCTCCATGTAAGTTTCGGTCTTCTGCTATCTCCCAAAGCTAGATTTTGTTCTGACAAGTGGAAGTCATTTCCTTGAACAGGGACTTGTCGGGTTCTTCGGATTGGCGGTCATTTGCCCTCTAGCGATCTGTATTGTCAGTATAGGCAAGGCTCATGGACCGAAGGCAGCAATTCTCCACAAGCAGCTCCAGATTTACGTCGTTGTTCCGTCTCTCGTCAGTGTCCACAACTTCTCCCTCAGATTTGTATCTCAAACACTCACAGTTCTGCCCGAATAGATCGTCTGTGTCACCCTCGGATACGCTGCTGGAATAGTCTCGCCGAAAGAGACACCTCTCGATGCTCACAAAGTTTTCGGGTTGATAATGGTGGTGTCAGTGATCATTGCGTTGGCAACTGGATCCTATACCCACAACAAGTACTTTGGTCCGGGATCAGTGAAGAGGAAGAAGGCTCCGATGAGTGTTTGGCTGCACGTGGTAAGTCCGATTTCCAAGCTCGTTCCCGCGATGAAATCTTCCTTCTCTCTCCTTCTTTTCCCTCTCGTTTCTTCCTCTTTCTCGCAAATTATTCGAAGAAATGCTGACACTTCTCGAGTCTTGATTGCTTGACTATCAAGCAAGCGGGACTCGGTTTCCTCTTCTCCCCGGCGACGCAAGTTTTGAGTGGTTTGAGTGAATGGCAGTCTCACGTGGGAGCGCCTCTCCCTTGGTATGTTCCTGTCGTAGCCTGGTCGTGAGTCTCGAGTCTCATATGTTCCTGGAGATTCGGAATAAGCTGACCTGTGCACGGAAGAACTCTCGCGTTTTTCCCATCGCTCCTCATTCTCCACTGGCTATTCCGAGGCATCTACCGAATGACGAGGCAAGGGAAATCATTCAGGCTCGCCTTCTTTCCTCCTTCGACTCCTCGCGAGGCCCCCGACGATCCGGAAGCTCGATCCCTCCGGAACAACTGTTTTGATGTCGAAGCTGACGAGAAAAAAGGAGCACGTCCTCGACTCAAAGCGACTCCGACCCTCCAGAGTTTCGACTACTCGCCGTTACACGGACTTATGGCACGTAGAGGCACTCAAGACAGAACGCCCGGCTCACCTCGATCAGTCTCGAGTCCCGCCGCTGCTTCTTTCAGTTCCGACGCTCGCACAGCTCTACGCTCACCTCCTCCACCATTCTCCCCTCCTCGCGGCAGAATGTCACCTATCTAGAATCCACATTATTTGCTCGCTCACTCGTCGCACTCTACTCGTTCTTTCGCATTTGTTTTGTCTGTTTTCTTTTCCTATCTCGTCGTTGCAATCCGCAACCTAGTGCTACGTCTACATAGAAGAACCTATCACCGTCTAGAGCGTCCCTTTGATCCCCTCGCGAACTGCTTGACTTCGTACAACAGAACTTTACCACGCTGATTACCGACAGCGAGCCACTCACTTCGTTTCGAGAAGTCGATACACGTGACGTGATGAAGTGGAGTTTGCTGAGTAGGCCAGTTGGAGAACACCGAGCAAGTCGGAAGATGGACCTGTCGAACCGAGTACAAACCGGTTAACAAAAGGCTACTTCACGGAGAGACGTGAAAAAACTCACGAGCTTGAGTTGATCCTTGTTCGTTTTGCTGGCGAGCGCAAGTAATTGTGCATCGTGGTTGAAACGCATTGTCGTGACAGAGGTTGTGAGGTTCTCGACGGCTTTCTTCGCTTTTCGTTCCGCGCCTTGCGAGTAGGTTCCTTTCGAGCTTGAGTCGTAAAGGTTGACGATACCGGTCGAAGATCTACGGAAAGCCGAGAAACGGGTCAGCTTATTCTGATTGTGATGATTGAGAGCGAGAGGAGAACTCACCCAACTGCGGTCCATTCCCCGTTGCTACTCGTTTCCAACCCGGTTCCACCGAATCCTCCGTCGTCTCTCCATCGATCGACACACTTTCTCGTTCCCACATCCCAAACGTAAACCTCTGAGTTCTCTCCAAGGGTCAACAACTCCTTCCCTTCTCGCTGCCAAGCGATTCCTTTGACTGCGTCATTCATTTTCACTTCACCAATTACTTGACCACCTCTAGAGACTCCTGATGCAGACCAATCGACTAAGTGTACGTATCCACGTCGACCACCAACTGCCAGGATATCTCCAGTTCCAGGGGAGAATCTAAATTTCTCCATTCCTCCTGCACCTCCAGTCGAAGCTTTATCTGAACCTCCGATTCCAGCATTGAGGAGACCTCGAGGAGATCGAAGTGTTTGACCAGTTTGCAAATCGTAAGAAAGGAAGAAGGGTCGGTTTCCAGTGAGGAGGATCGAGGAACCAGAGGGATGGAAAGCGGCAGAGGAAATGGGAAGTTCGGGAAGATGGAGAGATTGGAGGAGTGGGTTGTCAGTTCCGTCGATCTGGAACAGGCGGAGACGGCGACCCGAAGTGGCAGAGAAGAGCACTTGAGCTCGAGGGTGGAAACCAATTTCGACGATCGGTGCCTATTTTCGAAAGGGATGGTTGATCAGCTCGTTGTCTGAACCTTGCAGAGTCGAAAGGAATGACTCACAGATTTAGGATCGTGTTGGTTGGCATCTCTCACTCGGTCAATATCGATCTCACCGGGCTCGACTCGTCCACCTTTGATTCGTTTCGTACCTCCTATGGTTGCTTTTCTGAACAAATCATTCGCCTCCTCCCTCTCGTCTGCACTACCTTCATCTTCCGAATCTGTCTCGGCATCTGAAATGTCAGAGTCGACGAGTAAAGCTGCGTTTCCACCTCGTTGAGCTTGAGCGGCTCGTCGTTTTAGGATCTTTCTTCGCGCATCGAGAGCCCATTGAGGTGTTGGATGCAGCTTCTCGAATCTATCACATTGAGTTTGATCAACACAAACTCTGTGTCAGAGCAGGACAAACAGGGGGAGAGAGAGCGCGAAAAAATGAGCTCACTGTCTTCTCAATCGGTTCTCGTACTCTAATCCGCTGACTACGTCTTCTGCCGCTGCATCCCTCAGTTTCCTCAATCGTTTCTGACCTTTTAAGCTGATCTGTAAATCTTCGTCTGCAGGATCGTACCAAGCTGCTTGTCGGATGTTGCGAGATTTCAAAACTGATTTCCTTTCCGGATTTTCTTCGTCTGAACCCGAATCCGAATCCGAGTCTTCTCCTTCTTCAGCAGCAGTCGCCAAAGCATCATCTGATTCATCACCTAGTACTTCCGTTGTCGGGTCTGCAGTTGCTCCAGCTGGTAGAGGAGCATCGAAGAAGAAGAGCTGCAACAAAACGAGAGAGTGAGCTGAAATCGAACTTCTGGTCACGAGGATAAACGTACATTGTCATCTTGGAGTCTCTCTAGTCCAGTTTCCTCCAAATCTTGCTCATCTTCAGCTTCTGAATCCTGTGCAGCTCTCATCTTTCCTTTTCCTTTGCCAAAATCTTCCTCTGCGAGGTCCCACAACTGCTCCGTATCTTCAGTTCTCCTTCCAAACACTGCCTCTTCCAATGCCAACTCTTCTTCGTTCTTCTGTTGCGATTGAGTCGAGAGAGAAGTTGAACCTAAAAGAATCGGTTCTGGAGATTCTTCTGCTACTTTGCGAGGTTTCTTGTTCTTGCGGGAGCGTTTGCTAGGTCCTTCTGAGGACCTCTTGACTGGAGCCATCTTTGACTGAGGTGCAGAGTGATTGGTAGATGGTCAATTCGAAGTTGAACTTTTTTTGATCGCTGCGTCTCTCAACTCTCTTGCAGTCTACCTCTATCTCGACTTTACCACTCGAACAGGGATCGTCATCACTCTCAATGAACGAGATTCCACCTATTCCAGAACTTTCCTCTCTCAAACCTCCTCCTACTTGTTCCCCTTCAATCGATTTCATCACTTCCCTCCTCGGCTCTTCTATCAGGATCACCGTACCTTCTACTTCCCGTCAATTCATCGGTACATTCGTCTGTATCGACCCGCAAGGCAATCTCGTACTCGATCAAGCGAGAGAATGGGAAACAGAGTTGGATCAAGCAGAAACTGGACAGCAATCCGAGAGCAGGAACGGAGAAGGGAGAGACGTCGGTTTAATTCTCATCAAACGAGAGATTTGGGGAAAAGTCGAGAGAATGAGAACTGAAGAAGAAAAAGTGACTGACGAGGCGAAACAAACTGGTCAATGCAATCCTTCCGTGAGTCTCTCCTTTGGGACGTTCTACTCTACTCCGATTCGAGGCTGATAGACGCGTTATTGTTCTATAGTAACGGAGCGCGTTCTCGCCTTTCAATCTTCGGCAAGAGCAGAGCTAGATCGATAAAAATTCTTCAAGATTCCGTCTCTTGCCTTGAAGCGCATCCTCAACCTCCCTCGTTGTCGCTGTACACTGATCAACATATTGAGATAGCAAGATACGTGGGATGAATCGATTCTTCGACCTCAGCTCGTCAAGTGCCGCCTCGATTGCACGAATTGGAAGATTGTATTCGACATTCGGACCCGCAACGAACGAAGTTTCCGGAATCAAGGAGAATCAGGGATGGAGAACTTGATGATTGTGTAGGGCTGGGTCGAAGCTCAGGTAGGAAGGACGCAAGAGCTGGCTGTGAGGAGGCGGAGAGATAAATTAGATGAAATGGTCGCTTGCGACTTGGTCATTCAAACCGGACGTATCGCTATCTCTTGATCACCCTGATAAAGAAGCAAACAATCGTTGAACCTTTTCGGAACTACAAAAAAATGACCTGTAGAGGCCAAGCCAGCTGCTATGCAACAATTTTGCGAAAACTTTACATAATTTGGAGCTTACTAGCTTGAAGTCTGATGGGAAATTCAGAGCTCAGTTCTCGACTCTGACTCTATTCAGGCTTCGCCATCGCGCGCAGAGAGCAAGTGATTATCGAAGCACTGTGATGATTTAGGGTTTTGCCGCGAATCAATTTTTTGCCAGCGAACTTTGTCTCCTCTTTTTATCTCTACACTTCACGACACCTCATCGCTTCAGCTGCTCTGACTCATTTCGAGGAGTACAATACCCTTTCGACGATCGAGATTGTACTCGCGCTGGCTCCTCTCGACTTTCAATCATCGACGTTCAACATCTACCAGCTCGTCTCTTCGAGAAGCGACCACTACACCTCGACTGTGTATTGAATTCCAGCGCAATCATGAACAGGTCCGATTTCCCAGAGTCTTCAAGCACGACAGCAACCGACTTTCGACTTCGCTTTCCGATGAGCGACTCTCTTCTCGAAGCTGATGCTGCATCTCCCAAACATCACTGCAGTCAAGAAACAGCTTCAAACCCTACTCCACGTCCAGCTCGATTCTCTTTCCAGTCGCTTCGACCCTCTTTCACCCGAACCTCGACTCCAACTTCTCATAGTTCTTTTCCCTTCTCGAAGCAAACTCCTCACATTTGTCATCAAGCGAAAGTATGCTACGTTGTCATGACAGGGTCTATACCACCTGGAGAATCAAAGAAACAAGTGAAAGGGAAGATGAGATCACCATTCAAAGAGAAAACGAATTCTTCACTCAACTTGGTCGAAACCTCTCCGACCACAGAGAAGGAACAGGTACGAGAGGAAGATATCGAGCAATTGAAAGTAGTAGCAAAACCTAAAGCAGTCAAGAAGTTGAAGTCTGATCTCCTCAAACCCGTGAGCCCTTTCATTCTCTTTTCTGTTCGAAATCGAGACTGACTGTTCGAGTGGGTTTGTAGGAGAAAGCTCGAGTTATCGTAGGAGATCTCAAACGAATGGATGAACCAGTCGAACGCGGCTCAGCAACGAATAATCCATCTCGAGCTTATTCACTCGGCGATTCTCGTTCACCATCTTTCGGAATCGTTGACCTCTCGACTCTCTCGATCCCGACCAGCGGAGGTGGGGTTCTAGGTCTCGCAAGCTCGAAGACTGGCGCCTTTGAAGTTTTGGCAGACGTTAGTGGGACCTTGGTGAGAAAGAGTGGTGCAAGAGATGGTTCAAACTTTGTCGCTCCTTTCGATTCAGTTGGTCTTTTCCTCTGTGAGTCTCGTTCTCTTGAGCCGAGGATATTCCGAGATCACTAGCTAGAGCGATGCCTTGGGAACACTAGATTGGTGGGGTTATGAAATCAGTCTACCTCCGGTTGTTCTCTCGAAACTGTCGGCAGTTCACTCGGTTCAACAGACTTTCTTCGGTTTCTTACAAGCGTTCGTTGTAGCTGGAGGTAAGTCATCTATCTGATGCTGATAAGATTGGGGCTCGAGCTGATACGATTCTCTGCGTTGACAGGCGCGCCTGAACTTGCACCTTTCGTTCGTTTCTCTCTTTTCACAGTTTCAAGCCTACTATCTCCAAGTTCGACATAGACTGAAACCTAAAATAGTACCATAGATTCGCTACATCTCTAACTATATCGACATGGAGATATAGCTATCCAATCTCAGAACAAAGGAGGGAAAGGAGTCGTTTTAGCGGCAACTTGGTTACTACCTGTTGTAAGTCTCCTTCTCTCTTCCACTCCAATCCATTGAGGATACTGACTGATGTCATTCGGCCGTTAAAGGCACTCGTGCCGAGACCGTGGGACTTCCCCCTTTCCGAAACTCAACAAGCAGCTTCTCCCGTCAAGTCTCGCGAAGCTTTCAATCGCCCAACTGTGCTCGTACCACTACAAATCTAGTTTCGGTTGCTCTGTCTCCGCAGGTTCAATTTCGATTTCTTCTTTCCAATGTTGTCGCTTTTCAGTAATCGTTTACTTTCTCTCTCGCATCTTACTGCTATCCAATCTCATCTCGTTCATTACTTTGCTGATCTGACACATCTTTGATCCGGTCGTCGATCAGCAGCGAATTCAGACAATGCAACAACATGGATAGCTGGAATGATTGAGACGAAGCTCACCTATCAACTCTCTCTGTCACTTCTCGCCATTCGACTCTTCTTCCCATCAAGCTTCTCTCATCGACTCAATAGCCTACGATGGACGTCGAGACTCAGTCCCCTTTGGAAGGAGGGTATCGAGATTTCACACTCCAACTCTCTAAAAGCCGAATCTGGTAATCAAGGCAGTTCCGTGCTCTCTCGTTCCCAGCCACCTCTCCTTCTCTCCTTACCCTCCTTTGCCTCTTATCCTCCTCCTCTCGTCCTCTCTAAATCGTCCACATTCTCGCGGATCACTACCGCCAACCGCGAGACAACATGTTCAAACGAAACGTTTTAGCATTCTCACCGACCATCCTCGTCTCGGTCATCTTCTCCATTCTCCTATCTCTTTCAGTATCCTCTCAATCGATCAATTCGACGTCTCTCGCCCACACGCTACTGCGTAACCACTCTTCGAACGATTTCTCTTCGATTACGGGACAGCAAGTTCAACTTCGACCTTATTCGCTCACTCTCCTCGCGAACAAAACTCACGTTCAAGCAACTTTTAATATCAGTAAACCGTACGAAGAAGTAGGATGGATCGCTCTAGTAAGCCTTCGTTGTTCTCTGCTCCTCCTATCCGAGTCGAGAATTGAAAAGAGCTGACTAGGACTTCTTTCGCAGGGACTCGGTACTTCGATGAGCGATTCGGCGATGGTCATCCTGTGGCCTACTTCGGACTCTCGATCGTGGGTGATCTCCCACCGAACCGCAGGAGGTCATGTCAAACCCGACTTGTCTACGACTTCTTCTACTCTCGGAAGATGGAACCTCGTTCCTTCACTCACGACTCTCGATACCCAGTCCAACTACACAATCGTCACTATCGTTAGAACTCTGTCTCTACCGAAGAACCAAGCGATTTATCCAGCTGCGAGAACGAAGTATGCCAACTTGTCGAAAAGTAAAGGTCAAAATTTGATCGTCGCTGCTTCTGGTAGACGTCCTCCTACGGACGACGAGGGTTCAATGATGACGATGCATGATCCTGGAATGTTTGGAATGTTGCAAATCGATTTGAGTCAGAAATGGATTGAACCGGGAACGAGCTCGAGTGAAACCAAGGAAGCGGAACACGGTCTTGAATCGGGGTTCCGATGGACCAAAGTGAGCCTCTCCTCCTTATCCATATTTGTGGCGCCTCGCCAGAAGGGGTCGGAGCTTTGACCCTCGAGAGTAGAAGAAAAGAGCTGACATATCCCTTCTTTCTCGTTCTCTCGCAGTTTGATAAAATTATCGCCGTTCATGCAGCTTTCGCAATGTTGACTTGGCTCCTCATAGCTCCTACTGCCGTACTCGTCGCTAGGCTAGGGAGAGCTACTGGAACATGGTTCAAATGGCATTCACGAATTCAATTCTTTGGAACTTTTCCTCTAACTCTCTTGACGATGAGTTTGGGACTAACCGCCGCTATCACTATCGGTTCAGCTTCTCGTCTCAACCTACACAAGGTGAGTCGTGTCTGTCTCATAACTCTTAAGTAGTCAGCCGAGTACCATACGCAAAAAGCTGAACGAATTTCAACCGTCGTAGACGTTAGGAATCGTAATGGGACTCGTTTTAATTTTTCAACTCTCCCTAGGTCAACTCTCTCACCTATCTCACTACACTCCCTCTAGGAATTCTTCTCGTCCATTCAGTAGAGTGTTTCATATCCTCGTAGGAGTTTCAATCGTTCCACTTTCTTGGGTAACGATTTTTTTAGGAATCCAAGAATGGAGGGAACATAGTTTGGTAGCTCCTGGTTTATGGTTAGATATAATTTATGTACTGTCAGTCTCGTGATCTCTCTATTCGTCCTACAAAAAAATGCTTTCGAAACTGACGTCCTTTAAAAAACGAAAACTGCTATAGCGGAATTATTCTTTTCTTAATACCTTATATTTCTTCACTACTCTATTTAGGTTATCAACGTTTCAAAGAAGGTCGTACACTTTACTATGCACTGTTCGGTCTAGGTCAAACTTCAGCTTCACCTCCTCTCGCAACAACAACCACGACGAGAAGAAATGATGATCGATGGTCGAGAAGTTTACCAGTTAGCGCAAGGAATAGTTTAATCTTCCCAGGATCTGCAAAGGATACTACTGCCGGTGGTCCGATCAAGAAGAGAAGTCCCAGTACTACCTCTTTGTCAGAAAGTATAGAAGTACTCGTAAAAGATGATAAGCAATAAATTTTTTTTGGTCCTCTGAGCTTTTTTACTTTGTTTCATTGATAGAATCTGTGGATATGGATCGGTTTCTTCCTCTCTCCATAGGGCTTTTAGAGCTTTAGATTTGAAAAACAATTTTTCTCTGCTTGTGTGTCCACGAAAAATTCAGCGAGGGAGAAAGAAAGCAAAAGTGTTCTTTTCCAAAATCAAAAGGGAAGAGGCCGAAATCTAAACCGTGAGAAAGAAGAGAGGTCTATTGAAAAGTGTAGAGAACGAAAACGAAAAACGAAACGATAGTGTAAAACGATTAAAAGAGTGGAAAACAAGGGGGAAGAAACGATGACACTGTAGTAGAAATGTAAACAACAAAATTAGTAGGAGAAGAAGAGGAAGAGAACTAGGGTAGCTGGAAAGTAAACGTAGAAATGGGGAACGAGAGAAGTAAAGTGAGGAATGAATTCCTCAGAGAGGGAGAGGGGCCCGAGAAAATTTGAGGGAAAAAATCGTGCTCTAAAAAAGTGAGAAAGGGGAGGAGAGCCTTGTTTCTATCGGAGGTGAGAATCCTTGTTTAGATTGTGGTGAGGCGTGGTTTAAGGTAGTAGGAGACTTTGAAGAAAGGGGAGAAAAGGGGTTGCATCGCTCGAGTTAAAAACGAAACTCTGAAATAAGAGCTTGAGAGATCGGTCCATGTCGAGATAGACATGTTACTTCTTCTTGACTGTGAGGGATTCAAAGAGAGGAAAAACGGAATCAGATTATCTGAGAGAGCCTTTACAAAAGAAAGAAAGAAAAACAAGCTTACAAGTTTCACTTTCACTAAGCCATTACTGACCCGTATCCCATCAAAGGATTATTACTAGTCACGCTAGTACTAGTGGTAGCAGGTTGACTCCTAGGACTAGCTCTAGGTGAAACCAAACTATTCGTACAAGTAGAAGAAGAAGGGTTCCTACTCCTCCTACCTTCTACGGTCAATTTCTCTTCAATCTCTCCTTTACCGTTACTCGTAAAACTTCTCGCCAGAGGGGAGTTGATCACTACTAGGGTTGACTCGGCAGAGGCAGGGAGGAGGGAAGGGGAAGTGATTGACGACGACGAGGTGGTGGTAGTGGTGGAGGAGGAGGAGGAAGGTAGAGGAACGGGAGGAGCTGGAGTTGAAGGAACGGAAAAGGAAGATGGAGTGATCGCCGACGAGGGACCGAGAGAGGTTGAACGGTTCATCGATGATTGTACATGAGAACGAGGTGAAGGAGGGACAGAGAGTTGAGAAAGTGATCTGATCATTGTCGAATTTGTCAAAGCTGAAGGAGGAGGAGCTAGAGACGAATTGATCCTAGGTGATCTACCTCTGATCGTATTCGTATTCGTAGTTGAGGGAGTTGTAGATGCCGATCTCTTTCCTCTACCGTAATGAGTGTCCATAGGAATCAAGACGTCTCGTTTGTAAACTCTTTTCCCTCCTTCTTTCCCTGGTGAACCTCCTTTTGTGGATGATGATGATGTCGATGATGCGGTAGGGTACCTCTGAGAGTCTAGTTGGTTTGAAGCGTGTTCTTTCGATAGTACTCTCAAAAGTTGAGAGACGTTGATCACTCTTTCTTTTTCTCCTCCTGAAACTGATCCCGACCTCTTGATCGCTGTAGGTGATTTGTAAGGAGTTGATTTACGTTTGCCCTTGCTCGTTGTAGCGGTCCCTGTCGAGGAGGAAGGGAGAGAGAGAGAAGAAGAAGAAGAGGAAGTGCCGATGGAGGGAGAAGTCGAATTCCAGTTGGACGAGGCGCGTACTGAATGTCGTGTCGAGTTGTGGTTATGGTGGTGATAGGTAGGTGGCATATCGACCTAACGAGCTAGTGTGAGAGCACGGGAGAGGGGACACAGAGAGCGAGAGAGACGAATGGAGCAAAACTGGAGAAGGATTCAGAGTGAGAAATGCGGGGTAAAATTCCTTTCCCTTTTTTTTCTGGACAGCCTAGTTGTGATCCTAATCTAGATGGAATGCAAGATTATCCATTCGATGTAATACATGATAGGAATCTCCCCTCTCCTCAAAGTCTCATCTTAATTGAGAGCCGAACAATTTGAAGCGAGGCAAGTCACAAGTTTTTTTCTACCACTCTCTCTTCCCTTTTCTCCTCACTTTTCTCACTTCCAACTTTTTTCACTCTATTCGACGGACAGGATGGCAGAGCTTGGACAACCTATAGCTTCTACTTCAGAAGAACGACAGATCGCTATTCGGTTGAGTACCAAAGATTCAAACTACTCGATTCCTCCTGCAAAATTCTTAGTTCCAGCTTCTTGGAGACGGTATCAACTATCTGAACTCATAAACAAAGTACTAGAGAATGGTAAGCCCAACCTCTTTTCACTCCTCTAACTCGAAAGAGAAGGAATCCCTCTTTTTTTTTCTTCTCTGCTCCTCTCCCTCCCTCCCCCTTCCTTGCGCTCTCTCTCTCTCTTTCGACACTCGTAATCCTCGTTGGCGTATGACGATATAATTTATTATGACATTGGTATTCTTCGTACAGTAGCATTCGAGGTATATCTCATGCGATGTCGATCAAAAATATTTCTTCACTTCCTGATGCCAACAACAACAACTCACTTTCCCTCTTGTCTGTTTGAACCCTGTACTGACAAAACACTTCACACTCGGGGAGAAAAAATAGATTCACCAATTCCTTTTGATTTCTTGATCGATCAAACCCTTTTGAGAACTTCGCTGGGAAGTTATTGTCAACAAACAAACACTTCAGAAGAGATCGTACTCGATATTGAATTCTTACCTTCTACCCTACCTCCTCAACTCGATAGTACAGTACCTGCAGAAGATTGGGTTAGCGACGTAGATTTGAGCGTACCTGGGTGCGTCCCTTTTGCTCGTAAAAAATCACTTTTTCCTCTGTGTTTGCAATCTAAACATTCTCTTTTCTCTCTCCTTCGTTCGTTACTCGTGTGTGTAGAGCTATCTTGTCCGCTTCTTACGCTGGAACTCTATCGTTACAATCGACCGCCGCCGCCGCTTTAACTTTTTCAGGTCACGATTTATCAGTTTTGTCTAGTTGTTACATTCACCAACCGGTCAATGGAGTAAAAGATGGAAAGAAACTCGTCGCGAGTGGTGGAATGGACAGAGTTGCGAGAGTTTGGGAATACGAGGTAAAATCCCCTTTTTTTCGTGAAATTGTTGGTGAACAACATTTGCGCCGGAACATTGAACACTGACTTAACCTCGTCTCGTTAGACCCCTTCGTTGTCCTTGACCGATCTAGATTCTACCCCGGCAGTTTCAACCCCAAAAACTCTTTACACTCTCTCACTTCACCAAGCTCCCGTATCTACCGTCAGATCTAGATCATCACCTTTACTCTCCTCTTCCGCTTCGTCAACTACTTCAGCACCTCATTTGATCACTGGTGGATGGGACGGTTTGATCGGAGTTTGGGATTTGAACAAAGGAGTTAATGAGGAAGAAGCTCTAGGAGGAGGGGATATGGAAAGGAGTAAGAAAAAGAGAAGGAAGAGTACTACTAATGAGATTATCAAGAACAAGGTGAGTTCTCTTTCCCTCCATCATACAGAGAGAACGAGCCAAACGCTGACTGGTTCTTCTTTCTTTTTTGCGTTTGTTTCTTGTAGACCCCAATGTCAGTACTTCGAGGTCACACGAACAAAGTTTCTAGAGCTTTGTTCGATAGGAACGACGCTTCGGTTGCTTATTCAGCTGGTTGGGATCATTCTGTAAGAGTTTGGGATTTAGAACATGGAATCGAGAAAGAAAATAAAGTGAGCTAGCTCTCTCTTTCTCTCTCTCTCTCTCTACACACCAACCGCAATACTAATTCTGTGCACATCTCTCGAAATTGTGTTTTTTAAAAAGGCATCCGACAAAGTTCACCTCGATTTGACTCAACTCTCTACCCCTTCTTTACTCCTCACCGGTTCAACTGACCGTCTCTTGTCCCTGTTCGACTTGCGTACTTCTTCCCTCTCTTCAATCTCGTTGACCTTGTCAGGTCATACCGGACCAGTTAGTTCAGTTGCTAGTCACCCTACGAACGGTTTAATGTTCGTTTCAGCTTCTTACGATTCGACCGTCAAAGTTTGGGACGCTAGGAGTCCTAAACAAAGTTTGTTCTCGTTGGAGATGCCTCAGAAAGAAGGAAAGGAGGTTGGAGCTGAAAAGGATAAGATCCTTTGTGTCGATTGGGACGGAGAAAGGATCGTTGCTGGAGGTGAAGGTGCTAGAGTCGCTACTTGGAGAGTCAACGGAAAGGAGGGAGCAACAGCAGGAGACAAGATGCAAGTCGAGAACAAGTAGATGTTAAGGCAGGTAGTGTGGTGGGAAAACGGTATGGAAACAATTTTCTTGTTTTCTCAAATAAACCGAGCCGGGTTTTCATTTTTTGGATTCTTTCTAGAACTTGAGAGAGCTTGGACGTAGTCGACCTTCCTCAAGTATTTCGGAGCCGGCGAGTTGCCCTATGTCAGCTCATCGAAGAGGGAAGTCGCTCGCGCATGAGGGAGAGACGAAGAGAAGTCACCTAAAATCCGAGTATCGCAATTAGACTTGTTTCAGCCTTGCGCACTTTGACTCCCCCGCCTGAGCTAGGATCAACGTCCGGCGCTCGGAATGGTGGATCTGTCGAGCGGAACGAGTAAGGATGGAAGAAAGGCTTTCTGCCTCTCTCGAAAAGAATCTCTAGAGGAGACGCTCAAAAGAGAGGGATGAGATACGAAAGAAGCTTCTAGTATTAGAGAGAGAGACAGAGACACACACACAGAAGAGAGTGATACCAACAGATGATAGAGAGAGAGAGAGATAGAGATGGACCGATGAGACAAAATGGAAATGGGAGGGATGTCTAAAAATGAGGCGAAGGAGGAAAAGATGATAAAAAATGATGAGAATCTATCTACTTGGAGAATGTATTGAATAGAGAAATATGTATATGCCCAAAGGAAAGAATATCAACAGGGAAAAGAAAATGAAAAGCCTTGGGAACCGATTAATGAAATGAAAAAAACGTAGGAACAACAAGAGACAGAAGACCCCGACCAACCCCCCCCCCTATCTTTCAACTACTACAACGAGCAACAAGGGAAAAGCACTTTCTTTCTAGAAAGTAGCCCAACTTTGCCAAGGACCACCTTGAACCGATCCAAACTCTTGATTGTACCGTCTTCGGTCCCTCATCATTTGCTCATGCTTGGCTTCGTCGTCACTATCTGACTCTTCAACTTGAGGTTCCTCATTTTCCTCGTCATCGTCGTTCTCGTCTTCACCGTCAGAAGATGCGTCAGGGGAGGAAGAGAATTTGTCGAAAGCGATGATGGGGTTGGAAGTAGTACCAGCATTCGGAGAGAGGTTTCGTCGACGGGGAGTAGGAGGTTGAACCTTGTTCGAGTGAATCGTAGGGAGGACTTCAACGGAAGTTGCAGGAGAAGAGTAGTTTGCTCCACCTCCTTCGGAAGAACCAGTCGAGAGTGAAGCGGCACTTCCAGTTCTCGAGCGAACTCGAGATGAGGACGAACGGCCTAGGGAGGATTGACCGGGAGGAGAGTGAGCGGGGGAGGAAGTACGAGAGGCTGAATGTTGACGAGAGCGAGGGTGACGGAGAGTCATGGGAGGATTCGACATCGAGTTGAATGGGTGACTGAAGTAGAAAGATCCAGGATTCGAAGTAGGAGGGGTGAGGAGAGGAGTAGGAACGCTGAAGTAACAGCGGTCACAGACTCGAGCGGAAACGGGTGCAGGGAGATTTGGAGGTTGCGAGGCAGGAGGGGAGGTCGTAGGTGCTGAAGAGCTCGTCGCGGTCGAAGAAGAGGAAGTACTGATGCTCGATGAGGAGGGAGAAACCGAATAGGCGAGAGAGGGCAAGTCGAGAGCTGAAGAACGGGGAGTGCCTCGAGGAGTTCCTCTCGGAGTGAAGCCCATCGGTGACTGCTCTTCTTCGCATGCAGGCCAGAGGAAAGTGGCCCGAGACGAGTGACTGGCACAGAAGACGTCTCCACAAGCTCTGTGAGAAGGGAAAGAAACAGGTCAATACATGCGTCCGAAGGTTAAATTGATGCGAAGGGGGAAAACTCACCTGCAATGATGGCGACGGTTCAAGAGGTCAAACCGTAGGTGGCAGTCCTGGTCTGCGCAAGTCTGTGCAGCTTCGTCAGGCTGTAGACACGGGCGAGAGAATTGTGATCAGGGACACTTCTTTGATCGAAAGTCACAACGACTTCTCAAGGTTGTGGGAAACTAACCTTCCACTCGCTCTTTGGGAGCATTCGACCTTTGACGTCGGCGATAGTGAGCTCTTTGAAAGCATCAGGGGCTACAGGGGACCAAGGAGTCGAGAGAGAGCCCAGCCAGCTGGATTTCGTCTCGGCAGCTGAAATAGAAGGTGATTGAGGCGGACTTGAGCGAGCTCTGTTGTTTGAACTGCGAGAGTCTGCAGGACGTAGAAGACAAGCATCAGTATCAGATTTCAATGACATGGATTCTGTGAATAGAAGCTCACCGTTTCGTCGCAAGGCAGCAGGACGGTCTGGTCGAATCACGAAGCGAGGAAACCCCGGAGTCAGTATTTACTTTCGACACTCGTGAACGGCTGACGACAAGGTGACTTACAGAGAGGCCTGGCCCCACAAGATCTTTCTTTGAAGTGCAGTTGTACACTGGTCGAACCAGTGCGAGGTGAAGTAGACATGTTTGTGTAAGTTGAATTCGGATGAGGGGGGATTCGCTAGTTGAGAGCGAATTTCAGTAGTGGAGTGTTCGTTGTTGTTTGTTGAGAGACTGGATACTGGGTGGTGATAAAGCTATTTAACAGCGCATGTCTGTAGCTGGTATTGAGAGTGTAAGGACGCGAGAGGATACAGTAGTAGGGAGGAGAGCACAGCGAGGGAGGCGGATTCAGAACCGAAGGGAGTGAATGAATGCTTCTTACCCCGGGAAAAAAATTCACACTAGTGAAAGAAGGGAATTTTTTCGTACCTGAGGCCTGAAAAGAACTTCTTCCAGCTCAACAAATTCTTTGCTCTCCTGAACCAAGCTCTCTCCTGTGATTCCTTCTTTCCGTCCTGTCTCGTATCTCACTCCCAACTCCGCTACCAAACAGCAACTTGCTCCGACTCTCTCGAGGCAAGGCAGACTGCAGGAAATTGATCGCTTGTTTCGCCACGTGAAATAATAGTCGCAGTGTCTCTCTTTCTCCGGCTCCTTCTTTTCTCGTCGAATTGTGTCATTGCTCACTCTGGGTCTCTCTTCTCCCCCTTTTCCCCCTTTCCACGACTCGCAATGATGTGTAGATCTTCATTTAGCTCATACTGTATGACCAGCTGTTGCGTGAGGTGAAAGGGGTTAACCTCCTTGAGCTTCGATCAGTTCAACAGTTGAGAACCAATCGAGACGGTCTATTTTGTAGCCTACAACCGAAGAGTACCGAGTCTGTCTCCAACAGCTATTGTATACCGAGCAACATTGCGACTAGACTCTTCCTTTGGAGAGAGACTCTGGAGAAAAGACTTTCCTTCGAAAAAGCGAAGGACCACGACGAGGCAGAAGACCTCACAGCCACCACCACCTGGTTTTACAAAACGTTGTTAATCGATTAGCCCAGTACAGTATTCGTTATAGTGTGCTTCCGAGGCTAGAAATCCTTGGGATTTGATTACAACTGACCGAATGCTCCGAAATTTCTACTTTTTTTGTTTCGGGTTGCGGTCAACTTGCCACCTTGTTTCTTTTCCAACGGTCGCGGATAATCTCCTATCATGGGAAATCAACTCGTCCGAGGAGGGAACGGGCTCGGAAGGAGACTTTTAGTTTTCGCTGTACTGTAGAGAAGCTCTGATTAGATAGAGTACGTTAGATGATTACGTCGTGAAACGAACTATGTAGGCTAAAGGGAAATCTTCTCACTAAGGTTGTTGATACATACAATCATGTTGTGTTAGCTCGACGGAGAAGAGAGCGAGAAGTGCAGACGGACTAGATTCTCGCGAAAATTGAAACCCTCGTGATTCGTCCAATTTCACTCTCCGTCAGCAAGCACGATCATTGTGAGAATAGAAAAGTGTTTCGTAGAAAGAGAGTAGATAATACCAAAGAGAAGAATAGAACAGACCAATTGCGATTTCCTCTTTTCCTTTTCTCGAGCTCTTTTTGCACCTTCTACCCCATTCATTCAGTTCTGATTCAATAACGCAACGAACAATTCACCCATAGTTTTGACAATCCTTCCATTGATCAATAAAAGTGTTCCCCTCTCCTTCGCAAGTTCAATCAACCTATCGAGCTTTTTCGAATCCGTCCAACCACTCTCGTTCACTTGTAGAACGTCTCCAGGGAAATTACCGACGAGCTCAAGAGTCCGAAGATAAGTGTACTTTGTGTTGACGATTGCTCCTCCTGATCCATCACGAATAGGTACGACGAGACGAATAACTTCGAGTTCATCAATGAGGTCGTCGAGTCTCAAAGAAGAGTCGAAATGAACTCGTAAAGAATGAAGGTACTGATGATCGGTAGTACTGAACAGGTCGATGACTCCATCTCCGTCGTCGTCTTCGTCGAATCCTCCTGAACGACCGAGTTCGAGTTGACGAAGTTTTGGACAGTGAGAGAAGAGAGTCGAAGAGAACGGAGAAGAGACGTGGTGAAGCGCTAGAGTGTGAACAGTCGATCCGACGGAAGCGAGGAAAGATTCGAGAGCTCCTCCAGGAGTGTTGACGTGAGAGAGACGAATCTCTCTCAAACTGGTGATTTCGGATTTGTCGACAGGAGGATAGGAGGTTTCGGGAGAAGGGAAATAGATTTGAGAGTAGAGTTCAAACTTGACGAGGTTGCGAAGTCGAGTACGAATGATGGGTTCGATGTCTGCGAGTCGAGCGTTGACGTGATTTTCAGGAAGAGAGACGGTGAGATGCGTGAGAGTTCGAGGGAGGAGAGGGTAGAGGGTGTGATCAGCTGCCTTGTTACCGAGGGAGAGACGACGAAGGTTTGGAGCTCGACTGTTACACCCACGCAAAAGGGGATGAGCTTCAAGTTGAGAAAGGGAAAAGGAAGAAAACAAAAGCTTACCGGATCAAACGCAAAGCAGGAAATTTAGAAGAACCCTGTTCGTGACTAGGTTTGTAGGTGAACTCTTCGATATCGTTACCACAAAGATCGAAAAACTCGACGAGGTTCTCGGCAGTGATCGAGGTGCAAGACCAAACTTTGAGCGATTTGAGGGAACGGTTTACGATTGAGCGAGAGGTGAGCCATTTGAGGGTAGAATACGGAGTTTTCGTCATGTCGAGCACGACCGAGTTTAGGTGAGTGAGAGAAGTGGCGGGAGAAGATGAGAGGTCGGGAACGAAAGCTTGAGAGATCGTGAGCGAAGTTAGAGAAGTTGGAACGATGCTCAAAGTCGAGAGTGCATCGGCTTTAGTGATGACAGCGACACCATCCTGGATCTCCGAGTCGTCACTGTTGTACTCATCTTCGTAACGGGAGACACTCCAACGATGGAAAGTCGGAGAGAGTCGAAGCGATTTGAGAGTGTTTGGAAAGCTTGCGAAAGGACGACGACCGTCCGAGAGAGGCGCGAAGGAGGAGACGGGAGAGTCGAGTTCGACTAGATTAGATGCTTGGCGAACAATGTCGTCTTGAGAGAGGTCGGAGAAGAGGTTTCGTTCGTTCAAAGCTGCGTCGTTGATCTCTGTTCAGAGAGGGCGGCGGATCGTTCAAATGTCAGCCTTACTATCCCAGTCTGCTACAATCTGCTCAAAAGGAATCTGAACTCACTGAGAGAGCGAACGAGATCGCCAAGTCGTTCAGATCGAGCGAATTGTAAACACTCCAATAGCTTCTTCCCACTCAAAGGTCGTTTCAAGTGAATAACACGATAGAATAGGCGTCTGAGATGTACAGTCGACTCGTGAATACATTTGGGAGGGGGTTAGAGAGCGAGAAGAGGGAGCGGGGACTGACCTCGCGATTGGAGTGAATTGTTTACAAACGAGTTGAAGCGAGAGCAGATTAGAGCGATTGGATGAAGGACTACCGTCCTGAGTGAAGTAGAAGATGTCTTCGATGACTTCTGGCGCGAGATCTACGAAACTTGGCATAGTTGACTTCGATAGTGAAAGGTAAGAGAAGAAGAGCGAGAGAGAGGGGAACGCGCGTTTCTTTTCTCGAGGCTCTTGCTTTCACATCTTGGTGAGTATTCTGTGATCCTATCGAGACGCTCGTATTGCGTTACACGTGGGAACCTTAATCAAAGTCTCGTAGAGAGGAGAGAGTTCGAGTGACAAAAAGCATTTTTTTGCGATTATTTCCCTCTTTGCCTTTGCCCCTTCACCGCATCGGTCACTCAGCGTCTACCTCGGTTGTAGAGCAATTACAGAGGATTGCGCTGAACTGACATGGCCCCAGGTGACAGCGTAGTGATCCAACACCAAATTCAGTTCCTCCACTTCGTCAATTTGCTCAATTTTGTTTACTCTATGAAGCCGACCAGGTCAAAGATTAGCTCGAGATTACAACGTTAGGTGTAAAAAGTAGAGTACTCACCTTTCTAGTTCATCTTGCGGGATGATTGATTCACGAATCTGTTTGATAGAGAGTGAATCGCAAGATCCTGCGAAACCATTCGTTCGCAATCTCTGTGTAAGAGACTGTAACGTGAGAGTTTCGCCTGATCCTGGTAGACTAAGGCCTCTCATCTGAAACGAAGACGTGAGCGTGAGCGACGCAGGATGGAAGAGGCAGAAAATGAGAGAAAAACCCACCGCGAGATTCCGTTTCATTACTTGACCGAAATTGTCATCCAACCCGAAAGGATCGTAAGATACCGCGCAACCGTTCTTGAACATTGAGGAGAAGAAGGAAAGGAGATCGTTTGTCTTGGAGGGCGCGAGGTAGACGAGAACGCATTCGAGAAGGAGAAGAGTTGGAAGAGAAGGGTCGAGTAGAGGTGCAGTATCGGATGAAGATGCTGACATTAGAGAGTTAGAGAGTTCGTTGACGTCTCGAAGGTCTCCAGGGATGACAGCGTATAGAGGAGAGCTCAATCCGAGTCCTCCTTGTTCTGCGAAATGAAAACAAATTCGAACTCGATTAGCTCCACTTCTTGCGTTCATGTCGGATGAAGCCTACCGATCTTGACTTCTCCACCTAGTAGTGATTTGAGTTCAGCCTTCGTGGCAATCGTTCTAGCTTTGGTTCCCGTAGCTTCAGCGAAATCTACCTCTACCCATTTTCTACAAGGCCAACTCTCTTCGCCTTCCCGTTCGCTCCACCTCTTCCTCATTCTCCAGAACCTCGTGTCCGTTCCAGCTCCCAAACTCAACACTTGAAGAGGTCTCTCTGAATTGCTACCATTTCCTGACCGTAGAAACTGCTCTACTAACTGATCGACCGCCCAAGTCCTTGCATGTGTACCGATATTGATCAAAGGAGGTCTTCTTTCGGTCACCCGACGTTGAGAGGGAGTCAGGAACAGAGGAGAGAATGGATCGATGAGGTAACCTTGTCGAGCCGCTGAAACACGGGACAGTAACGCGTCGGAGTCGGTAGATCGTACTGCGGCGTCTTCAGAGACTGATCCGGAAGGGCGAGAAGGTGGAAACATGTTGGTGTAGAAGGGAGAAGGACAAGTTGATCGAAATTCTCCACAAGTTCATCTCTCGAGCTTTGACATTTCGCATATAGGGCTCATCTCGATCGAAAGCAACGATCCAGGATAGAACGGGAGGCAGTGTTTAAAGTACGAGATCCGCTCAATTTGCCAAGTTCCGCTTCGAAACTTCTTGCGGAAGTGTGGACTCCCCTCAAAGATGCGACGAGAGTGACCACCTGGAACAGCGGCGGACGAGCACGATGTACCAGAGATTGTAGAACTGACGCTCGACGCTAGACCGCTGACTTCTCTGACTCTTATGCTAGCGAGAAAGAAAATTGAGAGTTGAATCTGAGATGTTCTATTGAGGTGGACAACAATGATTAGCTTCCACACGAGGAGCGACTACAGAATCGAGATTCAGACCACTTACACAACAACCTGAATACTCGAAGAACCTCCTTATTATGCTTTTTTCTACAAGGGCAACTCGGCGACAGCCATTACACCTCCAACCAAATGCAGAGAACCAGTCACAAGAGCCTGTTTCTCTGTTCCCTCCTCGACTTTGTAGCCTCTGATCAATTCGACTGCTTCCTGGATTGAGCCAAGAACGTGAATTTCAGCTTGAGGAGCCGAAGATTCAGTGGATTTCGAGTTGAGTTCTTTCCATGCTGCAGCTAGTTCATGTTGAAGAGAAAGAGTTTCGAGATCTTTTGCGAAGTAAGCGTTCGATGTTAGATCTGAGCAGGTGATGAATCAGGTTAGCTAGATGAAGAGGGTGCGAGAGAGTTGAGTTTCGACTTGCCTCCTTTCGAAGCTCCGGAACTGAAGGTCGTATTCGTGCAGAAGATTACGTGATCGAAAGGTTGAGGTAGACCAGAGGATGAATGAGGAAGAGAATCGAGGAGAGTGCCAAGAAGCGAAAGACCTGATCGACCTGAAGTGCAGTTGAAAACGAGAGTTCGACTAGCCTTTTGCCTTCACCATTCGTTTCGGTAAGTACAGGGAGTTGAGATCGATGAATGAAGGCATGAGACTCACTTCTTGGAAAGAGCTTCGTCGGCGAACCATTCTCCACAACATCTCAAACTTTCAACAGTGTGAGCTCCATCGAGATACCAAGTCAATTCCTTCTTCTCTTCATCCTGTGCTACTTGACATCTTCCAGGCCATCGAGTCTGTTCGAGGCCTTGAACGAGCTTTGTGGGTAAGGGAGTCGGTGAGATGAGTTCGAGAGGAAGGGAAGGAAGTTCGGAACTGGCTTCAGACTTTGAAGGGTGAGGAGAGTCGACAGAGGCAGAAGAGAAAGCAGAGGGAAGGCGCGGTGATGAGAGGAAAGCTTGAACGAGGGCGAGCGCGAGAGAAGCGTTTGATCGTTGATGAGATCCGGCGAGACCTGCGAGGGGGACCCATTCATCAGTTTCTGACTCGATGTAAAGTTGCGAATCTGAATTCTACTCACCTAGCTTGATGTTCCTGACTTCTGAATGCTCAGGTACGACAGTAAAGGATGAAGCTTTCAATTCTTCGGCTCTCGACTTCAGAACGTTCAGCCCTTCACTCGGTTGCTCGATAGCTAGAGCGGGTACATCGGGCTACAATCGAGACAGAGATTAACTCAGAATTGTTAGACTGGGTAAAGTTGAGCTCACCTTGTAGATTCCACCTTTCTGATGAGCGATTTCCGGAATCGTCTTTCCCAAAACGAAAACGTGATCAATACCGAGAGGGCAGATACCCGTTACGATAGGCTGAGGAACAACATTTGTAGAGTCGAAAGTACCTCCGATTCCAACTTCGAGGATAGTAGCGTCAACCTGGAGAAAAAGCAAAGCATTCAGCTTTTCATCGATTCCGACAGTTTCGATCGTTGCTCACCTTTTCTTGCAAGAATACATGGAACGCCATGACTGTCAGGTATCTGAAGTAAGCAGGCTTCTCGGAAGTACGAGGATCAGCTCGCTGTATCCACACGAACAGGGATCAGTTTTACGAAAACGAGGTGCGAGACAAGATGACGAGGTTCACCTTCGGATCCGCCTCGAGCCTATCCCATACTTCCCAGAAGTACTTTGCGAACAGTTCCTCCTCGATAGGTTTGCCATTGATGCGGATTCGTTCTCGCACTGCGACCATGTGAGGGGAAGTGTAAAGTCCGACTTTCGCTTCAGGAGCGAGAGTCGCGAGCAAGGAAGATGTAAAAGCACTAGTAGATCCTTTTCCTTTGGTCCCAGTAATGTGTAAGACGTTCAGTTTGTTCAAATCGTTCGGCTGAGATGAAACTGAATCAGCCCACCATCTCGCTTCTTGAGACCGCAGAAAGGGTAGTGAAGGTACTTACAGTGTATCCGATACGTTTCAGGTATTCCACACCTTCCTTCATTTGAGCCTCGCCGTTTGGTGGTCCCGCTTTCCGAATCGCTTCGATAACAGCTGCATTCGATTGCAGTGAGTTGAGAGCATCGATAGCTGCTGAGTACGATCTTGGAGATGTCATATTCGAGAGCGTGCGGTAGAAGAGTGAAAGCCTCGAGCGCATGCACTTTGGTTGAAGCGAAAAAGGTGAATCCGCCCAAAGTTGAGTGTTTCTCGCTCTCTTACTTCACCATTTTCAAGGCTAGTCTCAGAGCGAGACGACAGCAGCACATTCGAGTGCGCCGACCTATTCCGACATCTCCAGTCTCGACAGCCTGTCTCTGCTTGTCCTTTTAAAGTTGACTCATTACTCATCCCTCTCTGATCTCTGTCCCTACTGTCTCTATTCTACCGTGTGACTCGCTAGAGTCTGCATATGGGTAGTAAGGTCGTAGTGCTTTGGCTAAGATAGCACTTTGTCCCATACATTTCGTGAGCTCACTTCGTCTCTGCTCTGTTCGAGCCTGATCACGTGCTCACTGCTAGTCGTGGTTAGTGCGTCGAATTTTGCTCAGAAATGTCACCCAAGTTCGATTCTTGAAGCTTTCACGAAATTCTTTTGATATCGCAGTTTTCCGAATTTTCTTTTTCCTCTCAGCGCTCTCCGTCAAGCTCTGACCTGCTTTCGAGTCACTCTATGACCTGTGCTCGACGATTACTTGACGCTCAGGAAGTTATGAGATTTTCTGGTCTCAGACTCGGTGATCGAGGTCCCCGTTCAACCGGGGTCTGCGAATTGTCTCTCAATGGAATTACTTCTCCTCTCCTCCCCACACAACTACATCTCTCTACCCTCTACGCAACAATGACAATCTACAAGAGTCCCTTCGAACCCGTCAAAGAAAGCTACACTGGAGGAATCTTCGAGTTCATCTTCAGCTCCTCAAACCCGAACTACGATCCCAAAGCAGTCGCTCTCATCGATGGACCAAGTGGAAAGAAGACGACTTACGGAGAACTTCGTGATCTCTCACTCCAGATCGCATCGGGACTATCGAAAGCTGGGCTCAAACGAGGCGACACCGTTCTCATTTTCTCTCCCAATTCGACCCTCTACCCTGCGCTCATCTTTGGAGGAGAAGCCGCTGGCATAACAGTTTCGACCGCAAACTCCGCCTACACTCTTACTGAGCTCGCTCACTGCCTCAAACTCTCGGAAGCGAAGGTTATGCTAGTCGCAGCGGATTTGCTGGAAATTGCGAAGGAAACGGCGAAGCAGACTGGAATGGACGAGAAGAACATCTTTGCTCTTCCTAATATTTCCGGAAAGGTACCTACGGACATCGGAAAGGCGAGGAATTGGGAAGAGCTGCTAGGAAGTAAAGATTTTAAGCCTGTCAAATTCAGTGAGAAGGAAGCGAAGACTCAAGTGGCCCGTGAGTTTCCATTTTCCTCTCACCCAATCTATACGGTAGGATGCACTCTGGAGATGCGAGAACAGAGCTCGCACTGTCGTCCAGTTCCAAATTTACAAGTTTTCTCATTCGGGAAAAGATTTGAGCTCGTACTGACTCGCAGAAACCATCGTTTCTCGCTTTCTTCAGTGTTACCTTTCAGCTCAGGTACAACTTCAGCAGCCAAGGGAGTCGAGATATCAGCCTTCAACGTTACTTCCTGTATCCAACAAACGATTCAAACGAAAGATCTTTTCGATCAGAAAGACACAATGCTCAGTAAGTAGACCTCCCACAGAATAGTCTGAAGAAGGAGTGATGTGATCAGAAGGCTCCGAGACGAAGGGGAGAGGAGGAGGTGATGGTGTTGCTAGACCAGAAATAAGAAAAAGGAAAACACATTTCTGTTCTCTCCTCAAAGGCTGACAAATCCCCTCACTCATTTACTCTCCCTCTCACTCACTAGCCGTCTTACCTATGTACCACATTTTTTCGCTGCAAGTCTGTCTCCACCTCACTCTCTACAACGGTGGCACAATTTGCATCCTTCCAAAATTCGATCTTCAAGCGGCTCTCGAGCTCGTTCAGAAATACCGATGCACAGCAGCTTGTCTCGTCCCTCCTATTATTCTCGGCATCGCTAAACACCCCATCGTCGACAAGTACGACCTCTCTTCCCTTCGCTACATCCTCTCGGGAGCTGCTCCTCTCAGCGCCGACCTCCAGCAAGCTGTCGCTACCAGGTTGAAGGGCAAAACAAAGGTCGTACAAGGGTGAGCTGTTTTTTCTCTTCCCCATCTCGATGTCGACGTCTCGGCGCATGCACGGCCCAAGCTTCTCAGCTCGACCTTTTTTCTTCTCGGGCCCGCTTTTGGCTTGAGGTCAAATATGGTATGCAATGGAGGAGCGAGAGAGAAGGAAGACTGAGGTTGAAGAAGGAACAACTTGACGAGAAGAAACGAATGAAAACCGAAAATTTTGCTGATTTCACTGTCATTGTACTATAGTTGGGGTATGACTGAGACCACTTCTGTGGGACTAATCCCATCGCTATCGAGGCCAGTCCCGACCGGTTCAGTCGGTCAATTGATTTCTGGCGTTGAGGCTCGTTTGGTTGGCGAAGACGGCAAGGATGTGAAGGAGGGTGAGGCCGGAGAGCTTTGGGTACGAGGTCCTAACATCATGAAAGGATACACAAAGAACAAGGAGAAGACGAGGGAAACAATTAACGAAGAGGGATGGCTTATGACCGGCGATATCGTTACGATTGACAAGGAAGGTTACGCAACCATCACGGACCGCCGCGCCGAGATGTTCAAGTATAAGGGTATGTCTCTCGCTTTCTTCCCAGAGTCTGAGAGAGTCTAGTAAGCCGCAGGAAAGAATTCTAACCGGTTTTCTTCTTTTTTTGTCACTTCTCGCCGTTTCCCTGTCTCTCAGGTCTACAAATCGCCCCAGCCGAGTAAGTCACCTTCACTCTTACCTTACTGTTCTCCTTTCGATGAGCATGCTAACTCTACTCCCTGATCTCGTCGTCCCTTTTCCTTTTCGCAGGCTCGAAGGTGTTCTCCTCAACTGTCCGCTCGTTGCCGACGCTGCTGTGATTGGCGTATACTCTGAGGAACAAGCTACTGATCTTCCTAGAGCCTACAGTGCGTCTACTTTCCCTCTCTTGCGACTCTTTACATTGCATCCGAGCTTGATTTGACTAATTTCGATCTCCTAACTTGCAGTCGTACCCTCGCCGACCGCCGACAAGAACACTGTAGCTGATGAGGCTGCTAAATGGGTCGCTAGCAAGCTAGCGTACTACAAGCAGCTCAGAGGAGGAGTAATCCTTCTCGACGCAATTCCGAAATTACCTTCTGGCAAGATTCTTCGCAAGGATTTGAGGGCGATGGCAGCAAAGGAGAGCAAGGGAAAGGCTCATCTATAGGGCGGTACAGAGTATTCAAGCTGTAATTGTAACGAGAAAAGGGGAATGTTTCGTTCGAGCTTTGTTCTGTATCTACCTAATTGATTCTCCAAGTTGTAAGATTTTCTTTCGTGCTTCTCCATTGATATTCTAGCCTCGTCAAGCAGTATCTACAGACTTTGCTCGAATAGTCTGAGAGTACGAGGGTCCAGACTTCTCGAAACGAAATCGAGTTCAGAGAAAAAGATACATTTCTAATATCACTGCGCCCTTAATAATCTAGAGAGGAACAGTCGAGTATGCTGCCTCGAGAGATCCTACTTTCCGTCCTCTGTAGGCGTAGTATCTTGATTCGATGGCGTTGTTGGTTCTTCAATCTCCGTTGTCTTTTCCGTCTCGCCGATTCTGATTTGAAACGAGCGAAGGAAAGCTACACGAGTCAGTTCCGGGTCGGCAGATCGAGCAGAAGTACGCGAAACTTACACCATGGAACGTTTCTCGTCTTGAGTAGCCTTGGTCGCAGAACTTTGAATCGACGACTTTCTCTCCAATGTTTTCTCCAAAGTTTTCTCGTTCGAACCCTCCCTTCCTCGTGACTCGGCACTGGACTCGCACGCTTCTGCCTCAGTCTTTCGGTCTGTCTGACCTTCCACCTCACCACTTGCCACTTCTCGAGGCGCTTCCGTTTTCTCCTTCCTCTCCTCCGAGTCCCTCAACTCAGGTTTCCTGACATTCGGTCGAGGTTGTCTCAAATCTCGTAATCGAGGATGAAACGCTCTACCCTCTCCAGCTGTATCTCCTCCTCCCCAGCTCGATACCGATGCAGTTTCCCACGCATCGTCCTCTTCTTTTCCCCTCTCGCCGAACTGCATCGGTTCACCTGGCATTCTGGTCGGTAAAGATGGCTTTCCTCCAGGTCGGTACACGATCGGTCGAGCAGTGAAGGTACTCGGTAAGACGACAGGTTGAAAGGGCGAAAAAGAGGAAGAAGTCTGAGAGGAGTTGGAACGGATCGAGGGACTCGGCGAGCTTGGTCGATCGAATGCGTCTGTCGGAATTGCTGATGCTCGTGAGGACATGATTGAGGGGAGTCGAGAGTTGAAGCGAGAGAAGGAAATGCGAGAGGAGCGAGAGCAAAAGAGCAGGGATCGCTTTGGAGGGGCTCGAGCGCCGCGAATTTTCCGCGGCAGCGAACCTTCATTCTCTACAACGACGACAAATATAGCGACCACGGTGCGGACCACAGCAATCGTCGAACAAAGTCTGAGAACCAGGTTGCTGGTAAAGGAAAAAGGAACGATACAAAGTACTTCAATCCAATTCCAACTCTTCCAACATCCTGATCGGTTCCAAATGCTTTATCAACCGATCTATAGCAGTACTATCCAACGTAAGCTTTGCCCGATCCTTCAACCGACTCGCGTAATCGAGTAACCTTTGAACCTCTCCACCTCTCGTTTCGACATAAACCTCCGTTCCAACTTGATGGTCCATCTCTCCAAAGTTCTCGCGATCGGCCCAGTGCTGAGAGCTTGGAATCCACCTGAGCCCTCTCAATACGATTCCCCTCTCTTGACAGAATTGCTGATATCGATTGAGGTCTGCGAGAGGGATTCCAGGAATGTGGAAGCTATTGCTGATGGTGAGTTCGTAAGAAATGATTTGTAGAGAGGGGAAGTGGGGAACGATATCGTCGGGAGGAGGGACTCGACAGTCTGGAAGGGATGCCTCGGAACAACTAGAAATTTGCACGACCTTGACCTTGGGATAATTCGGAGAAGTGATTCCTCCATCCGAAGGTCTGAAGGGGAATCGTGCGTTGAATCGGCCTCTGAGGACGAAAGTTTCAAGCTCGGGGAACGTTTGGTTGAAGACGTCGAGTGACTCGTCGAATTCCTGATGGTCGGAGAGAAGGAAGCTGAATCTTCGCAGTGTTGGAGCTTGGGACCGGATGAAGGCCGCTAGAGCGTCTGAGGAACCATCGCAATTTGATTGGTGGAGGAAACTTTTCAGTTTCAGTCGAGTCGTCCAATCTTCGAGCAGTCCGAGGGCATTGAGGATGTCGAACAGATCAATCGAGTCGACGACTGCGAAAGCAGTGAGTTGTCGAATACTCTGAAGGGCCTCAGAGAGGTTTCACGCGTATGAGTGCTCTAGATGTTCCTCGTTGACGGTTTCGGGGGTTTTGAGGCAGAAGTTGGTGAGCCGGAGGCGAGTGATATTGGGAGCGAGAGAGAGGAAGGATGCCAGGGAATGGATGCAGTCGAAGTGAGAGAGCTCGAGAGTCTCGATCCTCGAGAGTACGCCTCTCAGAACACCAAAGATCGGGTCTTGCGTTCGATGGTCGTCAGGATCCTCAGGAGGGGGTTGAACTGCTCCCTGAAAGATCTCGAGATGTACCAAATTTGGAAGGGAACTTGCAGCATAGACGAGATCTTCCATGTCTGAGGGAGTTTTCGGAGGGACGGGAGAGATGACGAGCCTTTTGATGTGCTGTGCGTGGAGGAGAGCGATTCGACGTCGGAAAGTAGGATGAAAGAATTGTTGGGACTTCATCGACTGTCAAGCAGATATGAAGGATCTCCATGAGCTGTCGGTGCAAGCGATCAGCAGGTAAGTGAGCGAAGGTGACACTTACTTGGAACAGGAAAGGGCAACAAAATACTCGTAATTTCCGACAGGTTCGAGAAAGCGCTGAAACTCCCATAATTGGTTCCCGCATGTATAATCCCTCACATAGATCGTCTAGGCCCTGGGCATCAAATGCCAACACGTATCGACTCATTCTAGCTCGAATCCGGTTATCTTGACGGTCGACGATTTTGACGAGATGCCGAAGGAGTTCCTCCGGTAGAGTGAGCAGTGAAGGTTTGATTTTCTCCATCCCTGGTCAGCTTGCAGAGTATTAGTAAGAGGCTGCGTGTCTACGAGAGAGAGAGAGAGAGAGAGAGAGAGATTTGATCACCTTCGACTACTGATGAATTTCCGATAGCAGACATAGAAAGGGGGTCACTGAGGGCCTACTGTGTATACGCACAAGTTTCGAAAACTAGTGAGGCCGAGGTAAAGAGTTTGCGTCGCTTCGAATGAAGAAAAGGTGGAAGAGAGATGAGAAATCATTCTTGTCGTTAAACCACTCGCGACTCGAATCAGACCAGCCACTCGCGACTCACAGCATTCCAGAGAGTGGTACGAACATCAAACAACTACGTTATAGAACGTGTCAGGTCAAAATAAAGAGGGAAGTTTGAAAGGAGGTCTGATCGGCTCGAACGCAAGTTAAGGTAGCTTGCAGGGTATCGGAGCGGCCTAGGTAGCAAGTAGTGAGTCTTCAACACTTATCGAAATATCCTGAGCGGCTCCTCGACAACTAGGAGAGGGTGCATCCCTCTGAGGGGGAACCGACTCGGAAGCCGAGATGGGGAAGAAAGGTCGGAAGAGCTGTTGAACAAGGCTGACTGGTAATCATCTAATGTAACAGACTTCGATAGAGAGGATGCCGGCGCCGATACCGACCAACGCCTCGACTTTGAAACCTTTCGCTTCAAACACCGCTCGTCGACGAAGCCCTTTCCTCTCGTCGACAGCGACTGCAACCTCCAGAACGAAATCGAGCTCTACTCCTCCTTTGTATCAGAAGATCTTGTATCCGGCAAACGGCTCTCCTCCGACCCCACCTCGAATCCTCCATTCCTCTTCTCACGCAACTCTCGATCCCCTCATCCTCGACCTCATAGCTCTATCCCTCAGAGCTTTCGTCACGCCTTGGTACAACGGGGGAATCTCTCGAGATCCAGACAAGGATTTCCTGCAAGCCGTTACGGCAGTTTTAATCCATGTTATCCAAGCTTTAGAAGTCAGGTTGGCGACAGTAGATTGGACAGAGTTACTCCTGAGGGATTTACCGACAGTGTTGGAGAATCATTACCGGGATTGGGATTCAGCGAACGAGAAAGCGGGAGGTTCTTCAGCTCACAATCTCTCGACCGAAGAAATGTTTCACCATTTTCAACCTCATATCGCCATTTCACTCTCTGGATCTCCCCCGACACCTCAAGTTGATCCAGTCTACCTCAGAACACTCGTCGATCATCTCCTCAAGCTGTTGTTACCTCCAGAAGATTATCGAGCAGAAACGGAACGAGCTATAGTTCGAGAAGTTTTAGTCGGAGTAGTCTTCGGAAGCGTGTTTGGGAAAGTTGCTCAACCGTGGTTTCTGCATGGAGTGATAGCGAGGGTGTTAGAAGGACGGGAGGCGGAGAAAACAGCCGTGAAGAAAGGTTCTTCCTCATCGAGCCCGACTGAATCCATCTCGACTCTTCCTCCTTCGATACTCGACCAAGTCTTGTCAACAATCGGACAAGTCCCATCAGTCGTCTCTTCCGCTCTCACTGCTGTCACGAAGCTCCTCGTGGCAGCAAACTCGACAGTCCTTCCCTCCCATCATCCCTCGTCTAAAGAACCTTTCTATTTAAATCTCTTCTCTCTCGCACTCGCAGTTCTACCTCCGTCCTCGACACTCTCTCAGCTTGTTCACTTCACGTCTCTACCTCTCTCTTATCTCTCTCGCACGATCGACGCCCTTCTGCATCAAACCGTTACGAAATCGCTCACGACCGAACAAACGATCAAAACAGTCCTCGAAGGGATCATTCGAGGGATGTTCCCGAACGATGGGTGGCCTGCATCTAAAGAACCTGACCCTGATGAGCGAGGACGAGAAGAATTGAAACGGAGGTGCGAAGAAGCAGTAGCTCGATTGCTACCTAGTGAGTCTCCTTCTCCAACGTCTACTCCTGGTTGACCCTAATTTGACCATGTTCCGTCATCACAGATAAACCTTCTTCATTCTTCTATCCGTCCGACGAGTCAACACCTCCGTCGAATCCCGATGAAACCCCTTCATTCCTTCTCGCTCAGCACCTTCTTCGGCCCCTATCCTCTCACGTCGCGAACGTCCATCTCTTCGTATTAATTCTCGACCTACTCGTAGGTAGACTTTTCCCTGAGCTCATCGTTGGGGACGAGTGAGGAGGAGAGGCCCTACTCCCGTTATTTCCTATTTGGCGCGCTGTTTTCTCTCAATTTTTTCAGTAACCTTGTTGTCGTAATTAGCGATTCTGATAACATCTACTATTCACAATATTGAACCACTACACTTTGTCGATTCACGAAGCACACAAAATCACAGAAAGAGACACAAAAAAGAAAACGAAACACTGAATGGATCTGAGAAAAGGAATATTTACAAGATTGACAACGACTGGACTTACTCTACTGCTTGTTGAGCCATTTCATCGCTCTCCTGTCATGTTTGACAAAAGGTGTGAGCTTTTCTCGACAAGTTGAGTTGTGCTCTTTCAACCATTTGATCTCCTCTTTCGAAAGTAAAGAGAAATCAACCATTTTCGTTTGAATCGGAACCTGCGTGAGGAAGTCGAGCGTCAGCTAGTCACCCTTCGACGACAAAGATTGATGACTCACAGTTGTGAACCTCTCAAAGCCCAACCACTTTTTGTCACCAAAGTTTCTGCGAGTATCGACTTCTTTCACTCCGAGAACACTTTCGAGTCGTATACCGTATGAACCAGTCTCATAATGTGCCGGCTCGTTAGATGTGCAGTGACCAGGTACGAAAGGTGTGTCTACACACGGGAAGGAGAAAAAGGTCAGTTTTGTCTACTTCTCAGGCAGAGAGAATACGAGAAGATGCGTACTGAAGTAAGCGAGAGATGATCCAGAGATGCCTACTTGGGTTTCATGTACTGAAAGGAAGCTTCCAACACCATGACCGGTTCCATGGTTGCTAAAGAAGAACGATCGAAATTCATGTCAGCAAACTTTTCGCAAGCACGAAGTTGACAAGAAAGGAACAAACTGACTAATTCATTCCCTCTGACCAAAGCAGAGACCTCGCGAGTACATCAATCATAGCACCAGTAGTACCTTCCGGAAATACAACTCGATCGATAGCGATATGACCTTGCAAAACTCTTGTAAAAGCTCGTTTCTGTTCTTTCGTCGGTCGACCGAAATGAACCGTTCGGGTCGTATCGATCGTGCCGTCTTTGTAATTCGCTCCAGAGTCGTTCAGGTAGGGAGCTTTGAGGGAGATCGGGATCGGGTTCGAGGGAGAAGGTGCGTAATGAGGGAGAGCAGCGTTTTCACCAGTTGCGGAAATGTTCTCATAGGCGAGCTAATCGAACAAGCTTTACATCAGCACGAATTTACTGAAACTAAGAAAGGGAGAGAATGAGCAAAGGCAGGAGAAAAGTGCTTGCTTACTCCTGCGTAATTCTCATTCTTTTCTCTGTATGTCGTCAGTTTCTCAGCAGCTTCCCATTCTGTAACCTCCCTTCTCACTACTTCTTCTTCGAGCCAAGCTGCCCAGTGAGCCCATGCAACTCCATCGCGCAAGTAAGCGTTGCGGAGTCCCTGAATCTCGGTCGAATTCTTGATAGCTTGAGCAGTTTCGACTGGTGATTTGACGATTTCGATACGCTCCTGAACAAGGTGTCGAAGTATATTAGTAGCTTCACCAAGAGAATAGCAATTTGTAGGAAGAGAGGGAAAAACGTACTTCGCCAACAGCTTGAACAATCGCCATATTGACTTTTGAATCTGTCACGATCTTTCCTTCGACCTTTGCGAGATCTGCAACGACATTCTCGTACTTTTCAATCTTTCCACCCAGTGCTTCAATCTCTTTCCTGATCTCCTCTGTCACCGCAGCTTCTTGAACCCAAATCGTGCACCCTTTCCTCGAATCGACTAATACGAAACTGAAGAAAACCGGATTGAAATCGACATCTCTTCCTCTCAGATTCAACAGCCAAGCGATCGGACTGAGAGTCGTGAGCAAGTAAGAGCAGTCTGTTTCGTTTGAATGGGTTTTCGAAAGGTAAGTTCTCAAATCGTCGAGTTTTTCTGAAGCGGGTTTGCCAGTGAATTTGAGAGGATGTAGCTCGATTCTTGAGGCGGAACGAGCAGGTCTAGAAGTCCAGATAGAGTCGACGAGGTTCGTGGAGGGGAAGATGAGGGATAGAGAGTTTTGTTCGAGCTTGGTACGTAAGGTTTTGCCGGTCCCTATCGGAAAAATCGGCATCGATCAATTCCTATCTAGTAATCGGATATCTAGGATGACATACCGTAGTCTAGTAGAGATGGGTCGAGACCGATCCTACTTTCGTTGTGGAGCTAGAACCGTCAGACGAAACAGAGTCAGCTTTTTTATTTCGATGATTTAAAGTGAAAAAAATTGGAAACTCACATCAAGCAACCAAGCGTCCCAATTCTTGACCTTGTCAGAACCTACTTTCTCAAGTGTCCAGTTGCCGTCGAGTTGTTTCGCAGCTTGAACCCAATAACGACCTAATCACGGGAAAAAGCCTGGTCAGTTTCGAATCCTCGCTGATGAGAACGGTACAGAGACAGCGACGTACTATCTGTGAAAAGATGAGCGGCATCGAGCGTGACGATAGCTACACCAGCTGATCCGTTGAAACTGCAGGAAGCGAACGTAACGTTCAGCAAGAAAAGAAACGAAAAGCGAATTCGCAAGATCAATCGAACTACTCACCCTGAAATCCAAGCTCGTCGTTTATCGCATTCTCCGACGTACCTAGCGACAAAGATCCGTGTCAGTCGTTTGGTAGCACAAGCGGATCAAGCGTAAACGAACTCTGAAGAGTGAGCATCAGCAGTTGGAATTACACTGAGGGTTCAACGACGACCGAGTCAATAAACTTCATTACTCGCCAATACAGAGTAGCACTCACTATGCGTCTAGTTTATTGTCTCTCAGCTTGGATCGAAGTGCTGCTAGTTTGGAAGAGGAGGAGTCTCCTTTTGACCGCGTGGTGCCGAATGATTTCTCCTCGAGGAAGCCATCGGAATCGGTGGAAAGGGTACTCGAAGTATCGGAAGAGCTAGAAGATCGTGGTAGAAGTGAACCGAGGCAAGAATCGAAGAGACCCATCGTTGAGATTAGAAAGTTGAACGATGTCGCGGAGAGAGGGGGGAAAGTCTCATTACGCGCAACGTTTGACAATTTCGAAAGGGAGGGAGGAAAATCTTTCTTGCTACCCCAGAGTTCTACTGTATGTGAGTTTCGAAATTGAAAGTAAACCGATTATTCGATTACACCGACCAAGCAAAACGAGGAAAAGTTTCTTTCGAATTCAATCTGCATCTTCCACCGACTCTCTTCTCTCTCTTTTTGCAACAACAAGAGGGGAGAAGCAACGAGTGTGCTACTACACTCGAGGCCCTCCTCTCCTTCCTTCACTCTAGTCTAGGACTTCCCCTTTCACCTTTTCCCCTCTCGACTCAATTATCGGCTTCCAGTCTCGTCACTCTCGACAACTCTCGGCTTTCAATTGACGACCGGTGATGGCTAGAACGAGTGAAACGAGTAGAATGGCACCAGTACCCCCGATAACGATTGAACCTTCATGCCCACCTTCTCCCCCTTCGGTAATTCCTGTTTCAGCTCCTCCACCTTCCCCTCTAGCTACTTTCGCAGCAGAAATGTTTGTATGGTTGTGGTTCGCACCTAGTTCAGCAAACGAGGAGGACAACGGAGAGAAAGAAGCTGAAATGAGGATGCAATTCGCTCCAAGTTCGAGATTCGTTTCATTCTGTCACGAGGTTTTAACGACTAGTAAGCTCTCTCCTACCTCTTCTCGCCTGCCGACAGTAGTTATCGAGTAATCTGACACCCGACGGTCTGAATGGCGGTGACAGCACAAGTTTCACATTCCGTAGTAATTCTCGCACTTCTTTTCGTCTCAAGGCTCAAGCAGAAGAATGCGATCAAAGGTTCTCCAGGATCTGAATACAGGCTCGCAGTAGTAGGTTTGATGTTGGCAAACAAGGTTCTAGACGATAACAGTGAGTTTGACTTTCCTTTCCACTCTCATTTTCCCACTCTCGCAAAACTCAATCATGCGAGACTTCTCCCTATCTTTTTGTTCTCTTTCCGTCTCTCTTCCCCTCTGATCATTAACTGCATACATTTATCCTAATGATACAGCTTATACCGCTCGCACGTGGTCTCAAGTGTCGTCTCTCGAATTGAAACCACTCGTCGAAGGAGAAGCTGAATTCTTGAAAGGTCTCAACTGGTCACTCCACGTCACCGAGAAGGAGTTCCGCTCGTTCCTCAAACTACTCGAAGGTCATGTCGCTGCTAGAAACGCTCGCACAAACCGAGCTCCTCGCAAGATCGCTTCGACTTCGAGGGTTCGTCGAGAATTAGAGAAATCGACTGGAGGAGGAGGAGGACCTCTAGGTTTGGGCATCACGACTCCGAATCAACAGTCCTTCATCTCTTCGACAGTACCTCAAAGCGTAGAAGGAGACAGGAACGTGAGGCGCAGGATCGTTGGAAGAGGAGGAGAAGGTGGAACAATGAGCGCTTCGACGACCCCAACGCTCGGATTCGGAACCTTCTCTTACCCTCTTTCGGCCCCTCACCCTCATCCGCAACCTCAAGCCTACCTCCAACAGTCTCAGCAACCTGTCTCAGCTGAACCGATCTATCAAGCTTCGACTTCTCGACCGAATCCATCTCCTTTCGAAATCTCTCCGACCTCGAATCGTCAGAGCGGGTCAAGGAAACGACAAATCGACGAGTCATCCTCGAAACCTTTCAGTTTCCCATCTCTACCTCACCTCCTCTTGCCACAAAATCCTCCACCGATGTCCCGTTCTCAATCTTCCTCCGCTGCCTTCTCATCTTCGACCCCAGCTTACACTCCTACTTCTGCCTCTTCTCAACCGCACTCTTCTCCTTCTCCCCTTCCCACGCCGACTCATGGCAATCACGGTCCCTTCCCTCGTCCCCCTCAGCTTGAGAGAGTTGAACAAATTCACCACCAATTCGATACCCTCGCGGATAGGTTCTCTCCTCGTTACAATCCTGGTCAACCTCCGCACCAGCGATTGAGCTCACTAGACTATTACTCGCTCGCAGCTGGACAAGGTCAAGGCCGGTTACACCAAATGCCTCCTCCTCTTCCTCCTTCCAACCTCTCTTTTTACGGTGTTCCTCCGCATGGTCAATATACAATGCAGCATCAAGCTCCCCCTCCTACTTCTTCAATTGGTCGATCAGGAGGTCGATCACTAGCTTCAAGCCCGTGTTTGTCATCTCGTCAAACGAATTTCGCTCCTTCGAAACCTTCAGTCTTATCGGGTCTGCGCTCTTCTCCACCTCACGACACTGCTGTCTCCTCTGCACGTCGATCGTCTCAGCAGCACCAACAGCAACCTGCTCATCCCTTCTCCCATCACCTCCCTCCTCTCGACGTCTCCGCTTCCTCTTCGTCTAGTCGCCGACCGAGCAAAATATCTTCGAGTCCAGGAATTCAATCGTTCGACGATGGAACTTCGACTCCTCGACCTAGTACAGGAGGTTCAATGACAGGAGGGGGACTTCCCGTCGATCTCTCTCACCAGCTGATGAATCGTCTACCTCCCCTCTCGGCTGGAATTCACCCTCATCCTCACTCTCAATGGCCTCAACTACCTCCTCCTCCTCACTTCTTCTCAGCAAATCTCCCAATAGCTCATTGGTCGGCCTACGCGAATGCAGGTCCTCCAGGAGTTTATTGGGCTGCTTATCCCCCTCCAACTCAGTGAAAAAATTCCCGGACTCTCTCTTCTCGACTCTCAATCCTCGCAACACATTCGCAAAACAAACCTCGTCTCTCTTTCGTTCGATCGCTCGCTGACTATACCCCAGACTCGCTCTCTCTACGATTCCCCACGACTTTGCTCTACAAGAAAGAAAAAAGAAATCACCCCAATTGATTCCCAAGTTCGCCGTAACAAACCCCTTCCTTTTTTTTCTCTTGCCTTTCCTTCGTCGTTTGTCTCTTCGTCTCACCCTTGTTGTCCCCCTTAGTCCCTTTGCTTTTCTCTACCCTCGTTCTTCAAGGTTCTTCTCCTCGTTCGTACTTTTTACGCAAACTCTCGAATTTTCTTCCCTTCTTTGCAAATTATTTCGCAGTTCAATTCGATCTCTCTTACTACTCGCCTGAACGAGCTCCGAGCGCTCCGAGAGAGGTAGAGTTGCAAGTTTGTGCGGAAATTGAGCGGGATGCCTTTTCCCCAAGTCGAGCTAAATCAGTGCTTCTCTCTTCCCTCACCTTTCTCGAGCAGCTCTCACAGCTTTCAAAACAGTCAGACCAGACAAAGGCACTCACTCAGGGCCTCTCTTTCAAAAGTCACGACCCCCACTTTCTTCTCCCCTCTTCTTTTCAACCGCGTTAAATCTACCTAGAATGTTTGCCCGTACTGCACTCCGTTCGACCGTGGCAGCACCCTTGAGGTTCTCTAGGCAAGCTAGAATTGAGATCCGTACCCTCTCGACTGGTCCTTCGTCTTACGAAAACATCTTGGTTTCATGTCCAACTCCCGGCGTCTCTCTCATCACTCTCAATCGACCTAAAGCTCTCAATGGTGAGTATCTTCCACTCTCTCCTCATTCTAGCTGTACTATCTTGGTTAACCGGTTCCCCGAATTTCCAGCTCTCAATTCAGCACTCTTCACAGAGCTCAACCAAGCCCTCTCTATCCTCTCCACCGACGATTCTTGTCACTCTGTAGTCTTGACCGGTTCTTCGAAAGCGTTCGCGGCAGGAGCCGATATCAAAGAAATGAAGGATAAAGAGTTTGCTCAAGTTTACAAAGAAGATTTCTTGAGTCATTGGACTCAATTGACCAAATTCAGGAAACCTATCGTTGCTGCTGTTAGTGGTTACGCTGTAAGTCTTTCTTCCTCATCGTACCCTCCTTGAGCTTCCAACCACCGGGACGAGTTCTTCATTGACTTACTTTGGTGTTTCTGCGAATTTTCTTTTTTCTGTCATCAGCTCGGAGGTGGTTGCGAATTGGCTATGATGTGAATCCTCGTTCACTTGGTTGCCAGCTAAAAAGAAGATACTGACTTTGGTAGCAAATCGATTTCAGGTGCGACATCATCCTCGCAGCTCCTAATGCAGTTTTCGGTCAACCTGAAATCAACGTACGAAAACTCCCCTTTTCCATCACTCTCAAATTCCACCAGACTCAATTTTTATTCAAACTGACCCGCTCTACCTTTTGCTCTAGCTCGGTGTCATCCCCGGAGCAGGAGGAACTCAACGTCTAACTCACGCGATCGGTAAATCTCGAGCGATGGAACTCGTTTTGACTGGATCGAATTTCTCTGCCCAACAAGCTTCAGATTGGGGTTTGATCAGTCGAGTAGTTCCTGAAGGACAAGACGTAGTAGAGGAAGCGGTAAAAGTTGCAAACAAGATCGCTTCGAAAGGTAGAGTTGCGGTTCAAGCTGGTAAAGAAGGAGTCAACGCTGGTGAGTCTCCAAATTTCTCTCTCATACGTTGTCAGTAAGAGCTGATGTTGGAACGCTTGATCATGACGAAGCCTACGAGTTGTCGCTTCAAGAGGGACTTCGTTTCGAACGTAGAATCTTCCACCAACTTTTCGCTACTGTAAATTTTCTTTTCACCTTTCGTATGTCCCTAACGTCAAAGATACTGACCGGGACTATCATATGATGTGTTGCAGAACGATCAAAAAGTTGGAATGAGGGCATTCGCAGAGAAGAAGAAGCCCGAATGGACTCACTCCTAAATTTACTTTTCCTTTCTTTCCTTCTGAGTTTCTCTTCGTTTCCCTTTTCGAGCAGTATGCAATCTGAAGTACCGAAAAATCCACGAATGCTCAATCTGATTGACGTCGTCTTGGCAAGACGAGAGCGTTCTCGAGGGATCCAAATTTTGAGAGACAGATTTGAGAAAACAGACTTGGTAGACAAATTTGAAAGGGAGTAAACATTTCAGCCAAAGAGGTATGAATACTAGAGACAGACAGGATTAAGTAGAAGGGAAGTAAAGCTAGCGATACAGGAAAAGTAAAAGCAAAAAGTAGTAAGAATACTGCACAGAATTGTAAGATCAACTCGGTTTGGGCCCGCAAGGTTTTTGCTTGCAGCTTTGTAGAGTTTGGTTCGATGTTTAGAAAAGTAAACTTCCGACGGCGAGACCTGCGGGAGAAACAAATAATCAAATGAAAATCAGTTCAAGCTCAACACGCACGCAAAAGTTCAAGACAGCAGAACACTCACCTCCCAAAAGACCGAGGCCCGCTCCTCCCGCTCCCATTCCGCCGTAAGGTCGTCCGTAGTACCCTCCTCCGTATCCTCCGTACCGACTTCCGTAAGGAGATCCGTAGTAACCGGAAGAGTACATTGGTCTACCGTACGGCATCGAAGGTGCTGCATAGACGGTTTGGTAACGGCCTTCACGTTGAGCTTTGAGGATCTCGTTTCGACGCATGATGTATTGTTGGTAAGCTTTCATTTCCTGTTCCCGTTTTTTCGAGCCTGCATTAAGTACGAGTCGGGAACTAGGATACAAAGAGAACGTTACGTACCTCTTCCTTTTGACGTTTACGTTGAGCAACACGTTGTTCGTGAGTTGAACCAGTCATTTTATCTTTCAATTTCCTTCCCAAAGTTCTTTCATCTTTCGTCTTGGTTTTCTTTCCTCCTGCCGCCGAAGTTGACGACGAAGAGTGAGAGTTGGAGGCAGAAGAAGAAGAAGATGAAGAAGGCGCTGCAGCTCCTCCCTGATGGTGAGAAGAGAAAGGATTGTGCGATTTCTTTTCGTCTGAAGGAGTGGTCGAGTGAGGGACTGCTGCTGCTGACGAAGAAGAGGCTACACCAGGAGGAGCTCCTTGAGGAGGTTCGTAGAGACGAGAAGCTTCTCGGTGTTCAGGGTGAGCTCTGAGATATTCTTCATCGTCGAATGGATGAATCCAGATCGATCGAGGAGGAGAAGCTTTCGTATCGACGTAAAAGAAGTGTTGAGAGTTCTGTTTCTCCCCCGAAATCGAACGTGGAAGTGCGAAACCGTTCAGTAAGTGTCATTTGAATGAGCGAAAGAAAAGGAGGAGAAGGACTGACGGGGTCAAACTCTCTCGTCCAACCTTCAGGCAAAGGCCTGAAAGCATCCTCGACTGAAAGCCTCTCATCTGTAGAGAGTCCACGATCTTGACCTTCCTCGTCACTCGATGCAGTGTAAGAAGAGGCAGAGTTTGAACGATTGCGACCTGGTACTGCCAAGTGAGAAGAGTCTTGAGGACCAGAGTGAGACGAGGCGGCTTCGTACGAAGGTGGTGCTTCTGTTGGGTGAGTTGACATCCTAGTGAGTGGATTGAGTGGTGATAGGAAGAGGGGGCGAAGGAGAGAGGGAAAAACAAAGATGGGGGGGGAGCGAAAAGGAAAACTCGTCATCGTCTGCAAGGAGGCGATGCGTTTCAAACCCTTCGCAAAGCGAGCCTCTTCCAATAGGGACGGTAGTATTAATGCGAGCGAAAACGATTACTGTAGTACAACAAAGAGATCGAGGTGACGAAAACAATGCTATCTAAGGAAAAAATGGACAATGCTCAAAAGAAGAAAAGCGAATCTAACGAAAACACCTTTCCCACATTTCTCGGTTCCGTTCTAAAACGATAAACCCATCCTACTCCTGATCTCCTTTCCTACGGCTCTCCTTTCTTCTCGTGCACCTCCTCTACCACTCGTAGGATCCCCTTTCAAAATACTTTGGTTCTCGTTCGCACGTCGAATCAAGTAAGGTAGACCTTGCGAGAGAGTAGCGTAGGGAACGTATTTGACGACGAGAGGGATTTCGGAAGTGGAAGGAGGAGGCAGAAGGGACAAGAGAGTTGCAGTCAAGTTGTCAGACATGCCTGAGGCGAAATGGAGAGTTAGCTCAGGGTGAATCTTCGAAAAAGAAAAGAGGCTTTATCGAGACTTACCCATCAATTGACCGAATGCAACTCGTCCTCTCAGTCTGTCATCAACTTGTAACCTGCCATCATTGCCAGCAGTTTTAACCAATCCATCATTTCTCAAATTTTCCAAAAACTTTCTCATACTCGTTCCGTTGTGACTAGCTAAACAAACTCCTACTTGAGATTTCGGTACCTCCTCGTCTTGTTGTTTGAGATCTTGAACGATTCGTTTCTCAAGTAAAGTAGCACATTCGTCGTAACATTTGTCAGTCTCTTCTTTGGAACCCCAAACGATACAAGGTCCAGATTCTTCTTCAGTCGAGGAAGTCGAGGTCAATTGTTGTTGGTGACGTTTACGTTCAGATTCGACGTAGGCTCCTCGAACTAGTTTGGCACCGAAAGAGTAATTGTTAGAAGTGGCGTGAGCGAGAGCCGATTCGAGTTTGGAAGGTGTCGTGCGGAGGTAGCATTGATCTAGTAGTTGAGCGGTGACAAGTCAGTGAGGCCGTTTCGAGAGAGATGGGAGAAGCCGATGAAGCAAACGAACAGGTGTTGTAAACGATCGGGACTGAACAAGTAGAATCCGGTTTGTTGAACTCTTGAGAGAGGAGATCAGCGAAATGGTCGATACTGCAGTCACAGAATTTCGATTCGGTTTTCAGGTCGATTTGTGGTCGTGAGAGATCGTGAAGGGAAATAGGGCAAGTAAAAAAAAGGGAATCGAGTAAGTCAGTTTTCCATCCGCAAACCGAAGAAAACTTTGCGAGGGAGAGAAAAGCAATCTCAAACTCACGCAGGTTGGAACCAACTCTGTTCGGCATCGACCAACAACCTAACTCCTTGTCTCCTCGCTTCTCCAGCGACTTTTCTCAACCCTTCGTAGAGCGCTCCTAGTTGAACATGATCTTCATCTGACAACTCGGGACTCTGAGGGAACACGGACGAGGTGCTAGAGTCGTCGTTCGAGGAGGAAGAGGAGGGAGCGGAAGGGGAGAAAGCTTCACCCCTTTGGAAGGAAGTGTTGCTAGCCAAAGCGTTTGAAGCTCGAGTGAGGAGTGATGCGTCGTAGATCAGGCCAGTCAGCTTGATGGCGAGTAAAGAAGGTTTGACGACCGAGGAAGAAGGAGGGGCAGTAGAAGTCGAGGCGATAGGGGGAGAAGAGAGTTTGCCAGCTTCTACAACGGCAGAATGAATTTCTCTCATACAGTTCTGGTCGATTCCTGAACTGGGCTTCGAGGCTCCTAGAGGTGCCTCTGCAGAGTAGTTGAACATGACTCCAACCTGCCAAGGCGAACGTGAGAGAAAATCAGCTTTTTGTAGATACGATAGTCGAGAAATCCAGGGAAAGCTTACACCTTTCTGAGCGTATTTATCGACAGTTTCTTGACAACCAGGTACGGTCTCCCCACCGACGAACACTTTGTAGAACGTTTGGTTCATGCCCTGTTAAAGCAAGTTGCGATAGTCAGCCTCTGAGCAAATTTGCGAGTCGGAAATCGGAATAGAAAACGTACGAAAGCGAATACAGCCCAAACCGCACTTCCCAAAATTGGTACATGATCTCTAGTCCATTCAATCTTTCCCAAGACCCAAGGTCCAGCTTGAACGAGGGTCGATTGTTCAGAGATTGCGAAGACGAGCCATTGTCGACAGAGATCTCCGAGAGCTTGTCCAGTCAAATGAGCGGTCGTTCGGGAGAGTGCTGAAGGATCTAGTGCAGACAAGGGATCGGAAGAGTTGAAAGAGGGAGGAGTGAGGAGAGAGGGAGATTCCGAGTTGTTTCGGTCCGAGAAAAGGTAGGCAGTTCCTCCTAACGCGAGAGCTCCGGCTCCTGCGTACCTCAAGCCCTTGCCACGAGTGAAAGAGCTGGAAGAGTTGGAGGCAGAGGAGGAGGCTGAATCGAAGGTGTAAGTCGAAGAAGTTCGAGTTCGAAGTGTTGGTTGATTGATTCGAGAGATTTGGTTGGTGTTGCTCCTACAGATCTTGTTCGCTGCGTTGCGGTACATATCTTCTCCGTTGTAGCACAGGTGGAGTAGAAGGAAAAGAAAGAAGCATGGTCGCACTGACGAAAAAAGTCAGGCAGGCTCAAGCGAAGCATGCCGCATCCGACCAAACTTAGCTGCGGCGGAAAAGTATGGAATTGAAATCCATAGATCCGAATCATCCGAAACTTGGAAGGACAGATAAGAAGAGCCGAGAGAGATTATCGACGAGGGTCAAAGCTTATCGTCGAGCGATGATTCGCACGCTCGAAAGCGCTATAGCAGTGTTTAACACTCTCTGAGACCTCATCCATAACCCAAAACCGTGATTGCTAGAATTATCATTCGAGCATCGGTTGAGCTCAAACTCCCATCATTTCTCGTTTCATCTGTGGTAGTTTCCCTTCTACTCCATCTTTGATCAACTTCCGGGTCTCTTCAAACTCATCTCCGTCTTGCAACATCCTCAGTTCCCTGCCATACTGTTTCCCGAACAGTTCAACCGCCTTTTCTATCGAATCTTTTACTTCGATCCCTCCTCCTTCTTTCATCGGTAATCTCCCTAGCCTCTTCAACTCTGCTTCGACACTAGTAGAAGAAACGTCGTTCAACCCACAAGCTACAACCTGATCAAACCAATACCTAGTCTGCTCTTCAATGTTTATCGAAAACCCATGCATCGTAATCCTACGTCGAATTTGAACTCCTATCGATGCGATCTTGGAAGTTTCTGATACGAAAACTCCAGTGTGGGGTAGAGGGTGAATAGGAACTTTGAAAGAGGATACGAGGGAGGAGAGGAAAGTTTCAAGTTTGTCGACATAACATCGAGTAGAGAGCTAAACGAAAAGAGAAATCCTTTCCTTCCTCAGTTTCTGTTTGACCACACACACAGAGGGAAGTAGAGAGATATCTTCCTCACCTTTGAAGCACCCAAATCTATCAGAGGGTAACCAACCAATTGACCCGGACCGTGGTAAGTCGTTTGACCTCCTCTACTAGTTTGAACGTAATCTGCTCCTAGCTTCCCTAATCTCTCCCTCTCCCTCTCTGCTTGTACTGGGTCCTTCTCCCGCTTCCCTGCTGTGTAGACCGGTCGATGTTGTAGCAGTAAGAGAATATCGGTTGAAGCGATCCTTTCGAGAGATTCTATTTTACTCGAAGGCGTAGACGAAGGGGACGAGGAGAGTAAATCAGCCTTTGCGGATAATCTAGATTGAACGAGGTGTTCTTGGAGGAGTAAACCGAGGTGGTAAGGGACTTGATCTCGGAGGTAAATCCAACGAATCGGTGAGAGCGTTCCAGCCGCTTTGTTCGCCGAAGTTAATGTGTTACAGGTAGCTGACCATCTTGCGAGTGTAGGTGACATCCTACTTGAGAAGATTATTGACGAGAGGTCGAGGTGGAGACCGAAAAGTGAGTGGCAGTGCCAAGATCTCTCTTCTTCCTCCCACCACTCTCCCGGATCAACTACGCACCCGAAAATGGACGATAGAGCATTACCTGACGGCTGGAAGAAACAATGGAACGATCAATGCAAGTCTCTCTCTCTCTCCCTCTTTCTCTCTTCCGCTCTCGACCGATCTACGTAATCGATTCAATCTCACCTCTCTTACCCTGTTCTAACTCAACAGACTCTCAATACTTTTACATCGATACTCGCAACCCGAGTAATCCTCGCTCGATTTGGACTCACCCTCTTGACGAACCGGAATACAAGAACAAATCTGGTTCTCAATACGCTCCTCCTCCGGGCCCTCCTCCTCCTCCTTCATCCTCCGGAAATAGGTCAGGAGACAGTGCACCTCCACCGTATCATGGTCAGTCATCCCAACCTCCGGTACAACAACCGAACTATTCTGGAGGGTACCAGCAACAACAACGTGAGTCGAAAAATACGCTTTCTTCTTCTTCTCTCGTTCACCTTGTTGCCAAAGCTAAACTCGTGTCCTCTCTTCTTGTTGCTCCGCCTTGAATAGCTTATCAACAACAACAACGTAAGTGAGATTGTTTCGCAAATTCTCATCAAGCCTCAGTTTGAGCTCAAACTATACTTTTGTTTTCTTTTTTCTTTTGCTTCGTTCGTTTCCTTCCCTTCATAGCTTATCAACAAGGTCCTCCTCCAATGATGATGCAACAACAACAACCAATGTACCGTCAACCTCAACCTATGATGTATGGACAACCTCAACCAGGTTACTATCAACAACCTCCGATGCAACAATCGAGGTTCGGTGGAGGAGGCATGGGACGAATGGGAGGTGGTGGTGGTGGAATGGGAATGGGAGGTGCAGCGCTAGGAGCTGGAGCTGGACTTTTAGGAGGAGCTATGCTCATGAATGCAGTGAGTTTTTCTCCTTCATTTCGATTCAAAAAAAAGTTGCAGATTAATCTGACACATATTCCTTGTCTACAGTGGGATAACAGTCAAGAAGACGCCTATCGAGACGGCTACCAAGATGCACAGCAAGATGACTTTGGTGGAGGGGACGATGGGGGAGGAGACTTTTAGGAGAAACGCTTTTCCATTTTTTACTATACCCTGTTTCAGCTTAGTTGTAACTCCCTTTCGTACTATGCCGCTTATGAATCTCGAGTATTTCCTCTATTGTAGTCGTCGTGCGGAGAGGTATCATATATATTGTCAAGAATGCGAACGATCGATAAATCTAAAATGCTCAAGCGCTTTCCTCAGATGTGATACTCAAAATATCATTCAAGCGATCACCTATGGTTTCTTCCATCGTTCCTTTCCTCTTCCTTCCTTCAGGCTAGTATAAATATCTTCCAGAGCCAATTCTACCATACTATCCATCGTTAATTGTCTAGCTTCTAATATTCTAACGCCTTCGATCTTCGATTCGTCGATCGAGCCAGATTCGATTTGTTCTTCGACGAATAATGGTCGATGCGCTTTCAAGTAAGCGGGCCAAACGCAGAGATCCTATTTTGAAAAGAGAAACAAAGAGATTCCCGATCATTCTCGTCAGTTCGGGTTGATAGGTCGAATAGAAAAGTCAGAGAGCAGCTCACCCAGTAATCAGGAGGATCCTGAGAGGTCATATATACAGAGAGAGATAGCCAACAGAGAGTCAGTTTCGCATTCCTTACCGTATCAGGAATTGTCGTCGAGCGAAGCAAGCTCATGAAAGACGGAAGAAAACTCACGCGCCACAGAGCACCCTCTGGATCAGATTGTACTATAATCAACGTGAGTTTGCGATCTATTCTGTAGCTGAAAACGAGGGAAAGCGAAAGTTCTCACCTGCGGTATGCTGAACTCGAAAGGTTGTACTTAGGGTCAGCAGTCGCATTTTAGGACACGGAGAAGCAAGATCCGAAGAGAAGAACTCACGTAACCATGTCTATCATGTCTCCGCTTCTTGAGAGTCGCATAATCCTCTCTCACGAAGAATCTCGAATCCATCTCTCGTACGGTTTCTTCATCGTACAGCATCAAGAAGCCCTCTGCTATTACCACAGATCTATCGAATCGAAACATGGAGTCAGCTTTCACCAGTCCCTAGCTCGAAGAGAGCGAAAACATCAAACTTACGGTTTCTCTTCTGTTCGTTCGAACAACTCCCGAAACTTTTCTTTCCATTCCCTCTCTATTCTCTCATCTATCGGTACCGGTACCTGTTCGTTCAAATGGTCATGTGAAGCGTGTTCTTCCGGCACGATCCCTTTCTCCCTCAAATGTTGAACAGCTTCCCTCTGTCTATCCCATTCGATAGCTCCGTTCGGATCATCCCAATCTTGGAACTGGTGGATCGGATGCATAGGTACTTTCTCAGAAGGAGGCGCGAAATCATCTTGAAAGAGGAGAGTTGATGAGGGAATGATTCGGCTCAAATGTTTCGCTAGAGTCGTCTTGCCGGAACAGGTAGGTCCTCCTATACCAACTAGAAATACCTTTGAAGGTGTTGTGCCGTCTGGAGACGTCATCCGAGCGAGGTGAGCTGTAGAACGTTGAGTTATATCTCCGAAATCTCGATTCGGCGATTTCGCAATCATTTTCTTGCGAATGTTTGGACTTTGTACGCTGAGAGGTATAAGGTCGACTCGCGCACGTAGACGACACAGAAGGAAATGCTTTCGATGAGGTTTTGTATTCACAAAATGTTGCAAAAAAAATATGAATACTCGGGTCTGACCACGAGACAGATGAAATGTAGAGTCTATACAAACAATAAATATAAGAGCGAGGTAATGTCTTTGCTAAAGAAAGATGGGAGCAGATGAGTGAACCAGCAAGTCTAGCTTGTCGATCGTGGTTATTTACAAAATTGAGGGTAGAGAAAGGTTGGCGAAAGGAGTCGTTTAGAGGTCATCGAAGAGTGCCTCAGGGTCGAGTTCACGTTGGCAGATTTGGTAGACCTTGTGGAAGAGAGGGTCTGTAGGCGAGCGGAGCGAGACATGTCAGTCTTTCGGTGAGAGATTCAAAAAACTCAAGAGCGAAACTTACATCCTTCGAGACGGTTGCGACCAGCGAGGAAACTGTAGATCTCCTCAGCGCTGTGAATGATGAGGGATGTCAGTGGAGGCTTGTTGATTCAAGGGAAGAAGGAAAATTGAATTTACGTGATAACTCCTTGGAGTCGTTGTCCATTGAGGAGTTCTTTCTCGAGCTCGTCAAACGATTTTGATGATGATACAAAGGCCTCTGCACACTTGCGGTTCCTTCCACCGAAGGAGGTAGTGATAAGCTGTTGCAGGGAATCAAGTTAGACGTTCAGTTGATCGAAAAAGTAGAAAAATAGCGAAAACGGGAGAGAAACGTGACGGAGGGGATGGGGCCGGTCGAAATCGACAGTATAGTGGTAGTGGATAAGCGAGGAAGTAGGAACTCACGTCAGCGACACCAGCAGAGTGGTGGGAGAAAGTGTGGGCGTCGGCGGTAGGGAAGAACTCGAGGGTGAACGAGGACATCTCGAGAAGACCGATACGGATGATAGCAGCCTATAGAGTGTGTAGAGCTGGTCAGTAATTAGAACGGGAAGGAATGTTCATAGATCGGCGAAAGAAACGAGTTTTTCGCCTAAGCTCGATTTTCTTTCTACCGAGGTTAATTTCGAAGCGTTATACACACCTTTGTGTTTCCTCCTTTCTTAAGACCATCAGTGAATCCTGCTGCTAGAGCTACAACGTTCTTGAGGGCACCAGAGAGGGAAACTCCAGCTAAAAACGGAATAAAAGCGAAGAAGTCAGCGGAAAGCAGATTGGACGACGGGGTTCAAACTTTGACTTACCGACATCAGTGACAGCGTGAACACGGAACATAGGAGTAGAGAAGACGGCCTCCCATAGAGCGCAGTCCTTGGCCGAGGGGCATCCGATGGTGGTTTCACAGAATTCCTCGTTGGCTACTTCGAGAGCGATGTTGGCTCCTCCGAGGGCGGAACAGGGAAGGCCGAGCTTCTTCTCGAGAATGGAAGGATAGGTGTAGATCTCGCAGTTCTTGGTGTCGACTTCGATACCCTTGATGGCGGAAATGGCACGAGCTCCTTCGGTAAGAACTCCAGGCTTCGAGAGTTCCTTGATGACGGGAGGAAGGAAT